>QTSX02005776.1:0-303044 GCA_014839935.2 Entomophthora muscae
CTGTATTTCAAGATGGCGTTTTTTGAGATGCCGTTTTTGAAATGGCGTGTCCTATCAAAATTTTAAGTTTGAGAGCTAGTTTTGAGAGCAAAAGCGTAAACACAAGGTAACTATATGCCCAAGCTTCTGCTGAGGGTCCCAGAAGAGATGTTGGGTTCAAACCAGGAAGATAAAAGGTAAGCTTTACAAGCACAACTAACACTTTAATCTTTAAACTAGAAAAACTCCAAACTGGGGTTTTAGCAAAGTAAAATTAAAATTATTTGAAAACAGTTCCAAACTTTAATCTAATTGGAAAATAGACAAGCAGGGGACTGGAAGTCTCCTTGCTGTGTAAAAAGAGAGTGTGTTGCAGGGGAAGGGATCACATGACTGCAGGGCTTGAATTCAATTGGTTGGGGGAGAAATTTTGCAGGTCAGGGCCAGGGAGACTGGATAGTTTCATCTTAATTTCCGCGGTACTACCTGATTGACTGGAGGAACTTTCAGGCACTTGAAATTCACTTGAGTTTTTGTGTGTCAATGTGGAAACACTCAATTGGTTGGATCTGATAGTTTTTAAAAGTGGGCAACAACAGGGCAACAAGTAGTCCAAATCAATCAATGTTTCTTCCCAGGAGGGAACAACCAGAGCTGGGAGGTCTGCAGGATAGGCCAGAACAAATATCTCATCAATAGTATGAGCTAAATCTCCTGGAGAATTAAGGGGCTTGGCTGTAATTTTTGGGCCTTTTTTGGTGTGCAGGGAAAAATGATTTGATCCAAGGCCAAAGGTGGCAGTGGATTTACACGCATGCTTGGTGGCCCCAACGCGTCCTTTCCCAGTTTCTCACAGGCCTCTTGTGCTTGCATCATGGTTGCTCTCTGCAATTTAACTCACCTGCTTCCCGCTGATTATTGAATAATCTGTCCCAAAACCACGTGCTCTTTGACACATTTTGCCTTTTGCAGGCGCTCTTGACAACTGCGCCCAACCCCACGTACCCTGGTCAACTTACCTGTTGTTTTTTTGCCTCTGCTAGGGCCCCCAGCTGCTGGGAAAATTCTTGACTTTGTTTCAAGCGGCGGCGTCTTCTATTGCCTTACCTGAGTCAGAAAAAGTTGCTGTGTTGAAAGTTGCACTCAACTCAACAGGTGAAGATCTGCCACCTTGGTTGGAGCCGCTTTTATTGCTCCCAGAGTTAGTTTTGCGCCTCTGCAACTATAATGCCTCCAACTCTTCCAAAAGTCAAGATTTTAATTCAAATTCTTCAAGTATCAAATTGACTTTTAGATCTAAGCTCTCACACCCTGCCTCAAATGAAAACAAAAATATGAAGCACCACAATACCGCAAATTCAGATTCTTGACATCAATCCAAAAAACCAGTCACCCGCTATGAATTGAAGTGTGTAAAATTTCCCACTCAGAAAAAGAACAATAGAGCACCTGAACTCTGTATTTTAGATACTGTGACCCCTAAAACCCATGCAGAAAGAATGCCCCAAGTAGATGGTGGTGAAGCTTTGCCTCCCCATGCATCACCACAAAATTTGTTCTCCCCCATTAGTCTGTCCCCTTAGACTAATGGGGGGGCATGGTGAGACCCTTTCTTATGAATCTGAAAATTCAATTTTTGCTTTCCTTTCTAGCCCAACTTGCACTAAGAATATTACTCTCTGTGTTAACTGTGAAAATCCTGCCTTACCTAGAGCGTTTGGCCTATCCAACATCTTTGATGCACTTAACTTGTCTCCCACCTCCCACATCAAGGATCCTATGACCATCTTTGATGCTGATCCTCCAGAGTTGGACCTTTCTTTGGATTTATCCCCTTTGATGATTACTTCTGACTATAACAATAAAGATCTTTCAGGATACTTCTTGTTTTCTGCTAGCTTCCCCATATCATCCAGCACTTCCACAGTCCATACTCTTGTGGACACAGGTGCTAAGGTCAACTTCATAAGTATCAGCCTGGATGAAAAGCTGGGATTGGACATTCACCTGGGCAAGTTAGTTAGAGGAGGGAACTCCACTACCTTTTTGTCCCTGGAGGTGTCAAAGCCACTCACCTTTATGGTTGACACCCACATCTTCACTAAGAGGTTTTGTGCAGTGAGAAACTTGGTTTTTCAAGTGATATTAGGCATCAGCTGGTGGAAAAAGTATGATGTGATATCCCATCTTAAGTTCAATTCTTTACTCCTGATCCCCCCTCTGACGTCCCCTTCTCTCTCTCCCTCCTAGATGCTGCCTTGTGTGAGGATGCCGCTATCCTGGCCTTATGCAACCAGATGGGACAGACACCCCCAAATCCGCTACCATCCTGCATAACCCACTTGACTGAGGTGTTTTACCCTAGTGGGATAAACAGATTGCCTAAACACTCCCAGTTTGACTTCTCATTTTGCCTCACAATGGACTTGGTGAAGATCAACTCCCCTATCTACCCCCTTGCTTTAAAGGAGGAGGAGGCCCTAGACTCAGGGATTGATGAAATGCTTCTAAAAAGTTGGATAATTCCATCCTCCTCCACTGTCTGTGCTCCACTGCTATTTTTAGAGAAGGCAGACAGTTCCCTCTGCCCATGTGTGGACTATGGTCTCCTCAACAATGTAACAGTGCCTGATTTGTACCCTACCCCACTTGAACCACAGATTGCAAGTGTTGTGATCTGAGGCGCAGCACAGAGTCACAATGGGAAATTATAACCTTAGGATTGGATTTTTACTAAGTCTTGGTTAGAATGGCAGCAAAGAATATGTGATTAAATTGTGGCCCTGAATGAATAATATCTGCTAGACGTGGCTGGAGGCACCAAAGTACGTGGAGACACAAAGACAAAAATGTGAATAGAACTTAAATTTTATTGGGTATAATGATTGGGATTATATACTGTGTAGCTTTACCAAAAACAGTACATGAACAGTAGGATCACTTGCCACAAGTATGAGTGGGGCAAGTGAGTTGCACAGAATCAGGAAACCAAACAATTATATTTCCCAATTTGGAACCGGCCTCATTTTGAAGGGCAAAAGCAAAAGAGAGGAAGTTGTCCTCAAAATAGCCCAATGAAGGCAAAATCAAAACATGGTGAATGGCGGCATTCACAACATTCCCCCCTCTAGATTGGCCTTAGGGGGTGGTACTTTCAGAGGAACTTAACATGCATACAGAAAAATGGTTGACCACTAGAGAGGAGTTTTACAGTATACTCTGACCCTTGTTTAAAGGTCACTTCCAAGAGCCCCATCCACAACAAGTCTAGCTTACAAGCCCTGTTGTAATTTCAGGCTTACACAAGAACTATGAGACAGGAACCCCTGTAAGGGTAGAGCCTAACCCTGTTGTCCTAGGACTGGTTGACTATTAAAGGAAGACTTATAATATATATATGAATAAAGCTTATTAATAAAAAGAAATGAGGGGATTATATAGTCACTCATTACATCTTCAGGATGGACAGAGGGCAACATGAACAGACATGTGAACATTCAGGAAAGGTTATATTGATCCTAGTATATCATGTGAGGGATCTACAGAGATTAGGTGATACTGGATAAGTTTCAGAATAAGGTTCAAGTCTCTAGTTTCAGAGATATGAGCTCAACAAGGCAGGCACTGGTTTGGAGCTTGATAAGAGGAACAATGTATTATTATCCAGTAATAGAATCACAAACACTGCTGTAGCTCTGGAAGTACTGAAGATTAGATCAAAGTAGAATAAGCCTTTCTAGGGTAGTTTTGTATGAAAAGTGTGATGATGCAATAATATTGATAGGCTAAAGTATTGGCTAAGCCCTAATTGATAGCATCAATGCTATTGCATATATGAATCAAATTAGTACTAAGCATATCATAGTGAGATATCTTAATACAAAAATTCATGACACATCTCCCTCCAAGATCTCTCACTAAGTTCTAGGAAACATCTGGAATGGAAAGGCAAAAAAAGAAGAATTGTGCAGGAAATAAAGTAACTTTAGGGATGACTATTGCTGGTCCAGACTCTGAACAGATATAAAGAATAACAAGGTAATGGGCTTATGCTAGGCTCTGTGAAGAATTTCAGAAAACATCAAGGCAGTAATTTTTTGTTGTAATCTGGAAATTTAGCAGACTTACTGTGGATATTAAGCTTGTGTTGAGTTCTGGGCAAATTGAAAGAGAACATGATGGCATCACACTTGTGTTAGGCTTTAGAATAAGTAGAGAGGAGACAACAGGATAGTTATTCTTGAAGAAAATCTCTTGTGCAGGATACTGACAGGCCATCTTCTAGGAAATATGTAGGAAGTTTTAACCAGGGACACAGAGGGGTAAACAGCTACAAGGGGTTGGTCCCTGTAGTGAGCACCAAAAACGCGTATTTGGCTCCTGGGGACAACATCCAGGAGGACACAGCAGGAAACCTTTATAACAAAAGATTTGAGGTTCAAAGCTAGCCTTGGGTTAGCCTTCAGGACAAAATTAAGGGCTCATACCTTAATTTCCTGGAAAACAAGATGTGAAAGTCCTTTTGGCAGAAAGGACAGGAAAAAGCTTGAAGATTATTAAAGCCAACATGAATGTGGATAAACTTGTCTTTATTAGGAGAATTAATTCTACTTAAATAGTAGACAAGGGACGGTGATCACTAATTAGAAAGACTGAGTGGCTGAGGGGGTCACATTGGAATGAGGTCATACCAGGATCATTCACAGACAGGTACAATAATCTGGAATGGGTGGATATTGGACCAGATCCATTTACGGAAGGCAAGGAATGTCCAAAATCAAAAGCAAACCCAGTCAAATCTTTGCAGCTTTCAATATTTGAAGGCCATATCAAAATAGCATTAATGGCGCAATTTCTGACAGAAGGGAAGGAAGAAGATCTGGTTTGGGTGTAGACAATTCATTCACTTGAGTCTGGAGCTTGGTAATGGCAGCGGCGGTAGCAACCCTTTCTTAATCAAATTATTCACCAAGCTTGCAAAGGCCTTTAGCAGCAATTTCTGCTACTTGTTGTAGTTGATCAAAGGAGTAAGCACTGAACTCATTGAGCTCCTGCACCAGTTGTTCAAAATCAGTGATATATGTGTTCAGGCTGAAATCTACTTGGGTTTGCCAGGGATGTTCCAACTGGTGAAACATATGTAGACACTATCTGACCTATTTGGGGATGGACTGGCGCATTTTCTTGATGGAATTAACCAAGCAAGTTTGGGAAGTGACAGAATTGCGCTGATTGTCTGACACCAAGAAAACAGGGAGTGGATCCACTGTTGATAGGCAGCAAACTGATCCCAGTGATGAGTGACAGCTGCTTGTAGAGACAGAATCTCCTGAATGTGGAGCCCTAACACCATTTGATGGTGGGCTAGGGCAGGTTGTACAAAAGATGTCAATAAGTTCTCAGCGGAGCCAGCCGCTGAAAGGAGATGCTGTGGAAATTGTGGAGCCACAATTAATTCATAGTATTATGCCTGACTGAACTGTAGCTGGAGGCAAGGGATGGATCCATCACGGGCTAACCCAAGGGCTACTGCCATTACTTGTTCCAAGTCAGGGGTACCCAAAGGGTAGGACACTAGGCGGGGACCATTCCCAAGGTTTAGTACAGTAGGGACAATAAGCAAGTCAGTGATGTCTTCTTCAATAAGAGGACTAGTAATTTCAGGCAAAGTTGGCTCTTTTATAGGTGGAGGCAAAGGTCCCAAAAACGTAGTTGCAAAGGGGATATTAAGGGGCTTACAGCCCCTGTAGTGAGCACCATTTTTGTCATGATCTGAGGCGCAGCACAGAGTCACAACAGGAAATCCTAACCTTAGGATTGGATTTGCACTAAGTATCAGTTAGAATGGCAGGGAAGGCTATGCAATTACCATGCGGCCCTGGAAGAATAATCTCTGCTAGTTGTGGCTAGAGAGAGGCGCGGAAGTACAGAAGACACAAAGACAAAAATGTGAATAGAACTTAATTTTTATTGGTGAATGTGAAATGAAATATATATTGGTTAGGAATACCATAAAACACTACCAGGACAGTAGGATCACTTGCCACCAGCATTAGTGGGGCAAGTGAGTTGCACAGAGTCAGGAAACCAAACAATCATATTTCCTGAAGCAGAAGCCAGTTCATTTTGAGATTCAAAAGCAAAATAAAGAGATTTGTCTTCAAAATCGCCCACCAAAGGCGAAATCAAAACATGGTGAATGCTGTTATTCACAACAGATTGGATTTGTACTAAGCCAGAGGTTAGTCTTCAGGGTTAATTAAGGAATTTACCTAAAAGCCCTGGGAATGATAATTATGATAAATCTCATTGAGAAAAGACTAGGGAGATATCACCAAAGTACAAAAATAAACACAAAGAAAGAGTGTAAATAGAACTTAATTTTATTGGGTGAATATAAAATATTATTATATGGCATTTTTTTCCACAAAACAGTAGAAATACATATAGATTACTGGCCACTCTCATAAGTGAGTTGAGGATCACTTGTGTCACCAGTTGGAATGTAAATGAGTCCTTCACCCAATTTGGAGGTAAACCTATTTTGAAGAGAGAAAGGGAATTGAAGGATTTGCACTCAAAATGCAATCTTGTCAAAGGCAAAATTGATAATGCATGTATATTGGGATTCACAACACATGTCAAACCTGGGAAAGTCAATGACTGGCCCCTGAATAGTGGAGCGCAGATTTTATAGGGTGATGGAAAAGAAGGAGCTTTTCAGGTAACAGCAATGTGGTGTTTATCAGCCAGAACTACAATTTTAATCTGCAAAGAATTATTAGCCAGCTTGAACTTGTTCACAAAGTTGCTGTTAACTAAGGTTGAATCTGCACCTGAATATAAGAGTGCTGATCTAGTGTAGCTATAAAAGTAGAAATAATCTGATATCTTTTTTATTTGGGTGTCAGGTAACAGAGTAGAGTAAAGGGTTTTTTATGGTGCCTGAATCATGAGGCACTGGTTGACATCTCCAGGCCAGTACTTCTCATTTGTTGAGTCTGATGAGAGGCAGATAAAGTTTGGCTTATTTATTTCTCTCCCTGAGCTTTTCCCACATCTTGCTTGTTCTGAGTAGTGTTAAATCTTAAATGTGTGTGTTTAGATTATTCATTGCTCCTATTATTGTTAGTTTTGGCTGATTGAGGGTTGTGATTGTTGTTAGATGAAGAGAAGTTTGCACAACCAGAGGTGTTGAGATAGTTGGGTCTCTCTTTTTTTAGTCTGCAATTTGTGGAATTTATTGTAAGTCTACTTTGTCTTCTCTGATTCACAGTGAGAACTCTGCAAGTTAATTACCTGGTCAAGGTTTATGTGTATTATGTGTTATTTTAGGTTGCTTTAGTACATGAGGTGGGTGACAGAGCTTTCAAAAACCATATTGAACAGGGCACATAGGCGCAAATCTATATAGACTCTTGCCAACTTTTTTTACTGTGTCTGTTTTTGTCATGTTTTTGAATTGGAAGATGGTCATAAATATGGTTTTCTTTATGAAAGTTATATATGAGAAATGTTTTCTTGAAGGTATCCTAGTCTTTTTCTGTACAATCTTTGTGCCAATTGTCACACCAGCTACCTGCATCATTGGTCATCCAAATGAAAACTCTGCAATCCAGAAGTGCACTAGGAATTTAATTTGTGTCAATTTTTTTAGATGACTATATTCAGGCTATGACATTGCTATAGTTGGGGCTGGTAAAGGGTTCCAGGGTGGTGTTGTGGAGATGTTGTGCCACATGTACAGGCATGATTCTTTTTTCTATGGCCCAAGGCACTAAAGGGAGTGCCTGAAAGAACCTTTGTGTGGATATTGCGTTCAAGACAGGAACAGGGTTGACTGTTTTTTAGTAGATGCAATGTCCTTCAGGTATTTTGGTTTCTGATACACAGAGCATCTAATCTAAGGGGAGTCCAGACATGATTCTTTTGTATATTTGTTGACTGCAGCAAGTACAGACAACCAGAGGAATTTTTAAAAAAAGTAGGATGGTGAACCTACCTGTTCTAAAAATGTTGTAACTGAGCTGTATTAGTGGAGTTACACAGTCAAAATGTTTAAAAACTAGATAATGCTTTTACTAGGATATGGAGGATTGTGTAGTTTAAATAAATCATTTTAAGAGAAACAAGAATGTGATAATCAATCAGTTGAATTGGACAGGGGATATCTTGATCCTTGTAATGATTCAAGAACCAAATAGAGCTGTTTGCTGATTTAAATTTTTCACTGGTTCTTATTACTTTGTTTGAAAATTGAGTTAAATTACACATTTGGCTCCAAGTAGTGGGAAAGTCAGTTTGAGCAACACAGG
The DNA here is from genome assembly GCA_014839935.2 of Entomophthora muscae. NCBI lineage: Eukaryota > Fungi > Entomophthoromycota > Entomophthoromycetes > Entomophthorales > Entomophthoraceae > Entomophthora > Entomophthora muscae. Next base: position 8,295 of record QTSX02005776.1, read on the forward strand.
GTCTCATGTGCAGAACTTTGCTGGAAGGTTGACCTGTTTCTTTGACAATTGGTTGCTTGGCAAGTCTTCCATCTAGAGTCTTGTGTTTGGTTTGGATATCAGGAGCTGTTTCAGAGTAAAATTCCTCATTATTAGCCTGTTACTTACCATTGGCTGCATCAGGGTGAATATTTTTCTGCTCCTTTAACTAGGTAGGCTGATACCATAGCGTAAGTGCCAGTCTCAAGTGATGCTTTATTGGTTTCAGTGGAAGTGCACTGCAAAACTACATTGGTTTTGAATACTCAAGTTGAGCAAACTACAGAATCAGCTCCAATAAAACTCAGGCAAAAAAGTAACTAGCCTTGCAGGCTATTGGGCAGCAGATTGGCTAAACCATAAATAGACTTGAAGTCTTCAATTTTATTTATATTTAGGAGCAAAGTGTCATTCATGACACTCCTGCTTTTGTCTGTGTGTGACAGGATAGTTAACTTTAGGTCCAAGAGGTCTTTAAGGTAGAGTCTTTCTGGGAGGGTCAACCCACAGCTTCAGCATTAACTTTCTGATAATAATACTTGAGTATATTGGTTGACCTGAATGGTTAGTCAATGGTTTTAAGGTACCAAGTCTCATGATATGTTCTATCATTTTTTAATTGCTTCCTGGTAAATTTACCAATTAGTGAGGCCAACCAAAATAGCCTTAATTCTGAACATAAAGAATAAATCTGGAATGTGCTTTTCTATCAGAAACTCCTTCCAGTGGGAGGTAAACTGGCAGTTAAGAACATTTTCCCAGGGATTTTTTTCCAAACATTATATACTATTTCATTGGCTTTCAATGCTGTGGAGCTTAGCAAGATCAACCCAGATGCAAACAAAGTTAAAAAACAACAAATGTAAGTTATAAGGCTATGATGTAAGTTATTGTAAACTAGAGCCTTTAATCCAAGAATATTTATATTGGTTAAATAGAGTAAAGTAGATAAAGTTTATAAAAACAACTAAATCAAAGCTCCTAACAACTTATAAGAGGTAACATAAGGGCTAAGACATTTAATCAATCATAAGAAATAAATAAAGTCTAGTCTTAATAGCAGAGGACTGAGTCTTGAATTCTATTTCTAGGCCAGGTTATTGGTCACCATTAACTTGTGGGTTAAAACTATCCACTATCAAAGTTTGGGGCAGGAAGATATTCTGTCAAATATTTTTCTGTCAACTGGTTTTCAGTCAAATTTGATCTAACTATAATTTTCTTTATATATGAAAATTTCAACTTTACAATAAATAAAAACTTTAAATATAATATATTTAATAATAAAATATATTCTTCACAAAAATAATTATTTTTAATTTATATTTTTTGTATTTAAGAGTCTTAATTTTAAATCTTTATCCTTTTAAAAGCTAATTAAATTACATTTAATTGCTAGAAAATAAAATAAGCAAAATTAGAAGTTTCAAAGAATAAATTTTTTTATGAAATAATTTATTTTTGATTTTAATTTTTTTATCATTTTAAAATTAAAAAAAATACTTAAGAAAATCATAGTTGGATCAAATGTGACTGAAAATCAGTTGACAGAAAAAACTATTTGACGTAATATTTTCCTGCTCCAAAGTTTGGGTGTCAACAAAAAGGTTGCTTAACTGATAATAAAAGTATTTAAAACGGATCATAAAGATAAGCTAAGATTCAAGAATGTAAAATAAATAAAAAAGATGCAAAAAAGGAAAACACAAGCCACAAAACCTAACAAGTACCTTTTTGGGGTACAAGTCAAACAGTATAAACTTGGAGTTGATATTAGGGAACTCAATCTTTTATTCCAATATTGAGTGTATTGATGTGACTAAATGGGATAAGTGTTTAACCATCAGTAGTTAAAAGATAGCTATGTTAAATAGTGGGAGCAGGTGCCAAGAGTTGTTTTTAACTTTAAAAGTTTAACCAAAGACCAGAGGCAAACAATGTGGTTATTTTTGTCTTAGGAAAGAGCAGGAACAGCCAAAAGGAAGGGGAAATGGTCCAACTGCTAGCTTAGCGTAAGGCAAAGGTAATTACTTTGGAGTTGATTTAAAACTAACTCTTTAGATTTGGTCCAAGTTTTAGAATTGTAAAGTGTAAATTTAAGACCAAAAAAGACTATTGTCCTTAGGTTAAGTTTGAATTGATTGTAAAGTGAGGGAAGTAAGAATAGAATGAAGATTTTGATTTTTTGTGCTTTTTAAAACTAATGATAGATGTAAAAAACCAAAACTTTATAAGTGCAGCTAAAAGGAAATTTAATCTTGACAACAAATTCATATCAATTAACAATAGATCTGGGTTCACTTATATTTTTTGCATATGAGCTGATTTTGTTTACCGTTGTAGCTATGAAAACTGATGTATTGGTTTCATTTCAAACCATCAAATTTGAGGGGATTCAATGACTTTATTTGAGTACAGCTCAAAGGTTTCAGGATATCAATTGCTGGTGGAAACACTATTTGACGTGGGAAGAGGGACTGTCAGGCAAGAGGGTAATTCCCACAATAGGATGGGGGCCAACTTGATAACATAGTATAAGGATCAACCTGGCATTCCCTGCCCAGAAGGGCAGGCTCTTTAAATTAATTAATTTAGTTATTTTTGCTTTACTTTAATATTTATTTATTTTTATAATGAAATTTTAAATTGAAAAAGTTAATAATTAAGTATTTTAATCAATTAACTTTGAGTTTAAGTCAATTTGCACTTCCAACAGCTGTCATCTTCTTTCTTTTCTTGCTATTTAAATATCTTTATATTTTCTACTGTTAAGTAGAAGATTTTCAACTTTATTTTTACCTTTTACAATTCTGCTTGTGTAAACTCCTGCTTCTTCCCCAGTTTACACGCTGATCTGCAGTTTCCACTGGGCTTCTGTTGTCCTCTTCTCCTCCAGGTTCTTTCTAAATTTTCTCCAGTTGCTCCTGTCCTTGGCTGTTTTCTCTAAGCCTATCATTTATTCCAACTGGTGTCAGGGATCCAAGCTTAGGCATCTGACCCATTGTTTTCAGAGATCACACGGGCCGGGGTTTTTGCGGGCATAGCCCACCACAAGAGAGGAGTTAACTCAAAGAGGTAAGAGAAGGACTTCTCCACCCAAGATCATGGTCTGGCGGCTGGGATTATAGTGTCAATCACCCCGGTGAGGGTAATATACATAATCCCAAACAGCTTGCCAGTGTGGTCAATCAGAAGGTCAGGTGAAGAGGCGGGCATTAGCTTGGGGGTCACAGGCAGTTTCATATCAATTTTGTAGACAGATAGTTGATCTTGCCTCTAAATAACTTGGGTGTTGATAGGATCCAGGGGCCTTGATGGTTGTATCAAACTGCTAATTTTATGAGGGCCAAGGGATCTAGTTCAAGGATCTTTTCTGGGGTGTATTCCTTATACTTGGGGTTTAAAGGGTATTTCATGATTTGGACAGAAATCTGCAGGCAAAAGGGCAGGAGGGCCAAGTGATCTTGTAATGAATTGATAGATGACAAAGATAAAATAAGGCATCATCTGTGGAAGCCAAAATAACATAACCTTTATTCAAAAATGGGAATAAGTTTGGAGTGCAGGGTCCTTTGGTCTATATAACACCCCACCTCCAAACTTAATATTTTTCATGGGAGGTTCATCAGAGCATTGGAAAATGTGGTGCTGGGTAGTATGGACGCTTGGGTTCAAAGGCAGTGAAATGGCACCTGGACCAGGAGTTCTTTCATTGGCCAGAAATCTCAAATTGCCAACTTGATTATCTTGTTATTGGGTTGTGGTCATGAGGTCAGACCCTGGGCCCATGCTTTCATCAGGTGGCACATCCTGATTAGCCACCAAGGTGGTCTTCAATCTCATGAAGCAGATGGTAGGAATTTCATTGCCTCCATTAGGCGCCTTGATTACTCCTCCATTTAGTGCAATGATTCCTTTGGTTTGGCTAGCTTCACCTTTTGGACAATCATTCTTGACTTCAGCTTGTGGGGGCTCAACCCAAGGAAAACGCGGGCAGGCAGCCCCTCAGTCCTCAGGGTCAGCAGCCTGCAGATGTTTAGGGTTGGGGTTTGAATCCCACTCTTGGGCCTGGGTTTTGAGGGGGAAGATAATTGTCATTCCTGACAACTGGAAAAACTTATCTATAAATAAAGGGCTTGTGAAGAGTGGCTTTAAGCCAAAATTCTAAGTGATTTCTTACCTTCAATCTTTTGACCAATTTAACTTTTAACTTTACAAATTTAATAATTTTGTTTTTTTATAGTTTATTATTAGTTTGAAATAACACCTTTTTCCTAGTTCAAAATAAAATTTGTTAAACAACAAGCCTTAGGCTTGTTGTACCCATTATTTTTCATTAAGGAATCTTTTATTAGTTACATGTATCAGTTTGCTTATGGATAGTACCCCAATATTGATATTCCCTTATTTAATAATAGATAATTATTAAATACCTTGTTTTATCTCCTTTGTTTAGGGTTCTTAAACTCTATTACACCTTTTGTGACCCAGTACAAGTTTTTGGCTGGATTCTGTAAAGTCATGTTACAGACTGTCCCTACCTTTTTGTACCTTTTGAATTTCAACCCCAATGCTTTACACGCTTTGGTTTATAACCTTGATTCACTATGGGCCAGAACTTACACAACCAATCAAGGACCAAGGGCTGTAATTTGGAACAATGAAATCTACCAAGCCTGTAAGAGTAATATAGAGCACTCCAAACATCTGGGTTGAAGTGGCATCAGCAGTGGTAGCAATTTCTTTCAGGTGGTCAGGCTGCAGGGTTAGAAGTAGGGTTGTTGGTACCAGGTATGCAGGCAGATAATTATACTTCTTGTGGAATAGTCTGGGCAGAAAAGTGTACACTTTCCTTAACAGCCAATTGTTTATGTGGCTCTAGTTCTGTCCAAGGGGTTGGAAAAGAGTATGTTTCAAGGGTGAACTTGGAATAGGCTGGATTTAGAGGGTACTTGGTGAAATGTATGTGCCCAAAGGGTGCACCAGGTAGATAGAATAATATGAGTGAGGGGTCTGCGGGTTTGTTGGTAGAAGTGGTGGGGGCTGTGAGCCTGTGGGACTGGAGTGGAGATGGCAAAACACTAAAATAGATAATATATAATTTGTGTGAACCAAAGGTTCATTTAAACTTTATTATCATAATTAAAATACTGTCATTATCAACATAGCAGGGGTTTTATACTATTAAAATGTGTGTCCCCAAACTTTGTGGGCTTTAGGTATGTAGACATTCTTTCAATGGGGCTTTGGCACTTAGGGGAGACTACATAGGCGGCTAATTCTGGGATGGCTGGTGTTGGAGAATAGAAATGGTGATGCTCTATTTCTCTGTCTCTATTTTTGCATTGCATAGCCTGGCCAAATACATAATTAATTTGGTGCTGACAACTGATGTTGATGAGCACTTATTGGAGGGTTCATTTTTTAAGTTCAGTCTTAAACTTCTTTAGGCAAGCAGCTACCTCTACATAGGTCTGGACCTTCAGTGGCACACATTTTTCTGGGGTTGATGCCCCTTTTGGGAAATATGCTTAGGTTTGTGGGAAGGTTATTAAACAATCTTTAGATTCAAGCCCAAAAAAAATGCGGGCTTCCAGCCCCTTGGCCCTCTTAGTTTGCAGGCCAAATTTCTTGGGGTCAAGAGTTCAATTCTCAGTTTTGACTTGTACTTAATACTAGAATCAAAATGACATTCATGAAAAAGGGGCTGTAGTACAATCACACCAATTTTAAAAAAATTGGACACCTTATTTTCTAAAATGTCTTACAACAAACTGAGGTGCTCATTGAGATATTATGTGATAGGTCTAACATAATGTCCTCAATTGACTCACAAGTATAGCAGAATCATGTATTTTTGTCTAATGGGTGAGAATAATTTACAATTCAGATCCTGCAAAAACATCTACATAACATTAACTAGATGGTTGCCCTGTCCAAGGGCAGATATAAAGTTGAATTTAAAAAATCAATTGATATCTATACATATAATTTGTATCATTCATCTTTAAATTAACCAAGTTCTCTTTGTCAGTCAATTTAATCCTCAGCAGAGTTTTAACATCCATTCATACAAAAGTACTGTAAATAATTGATTGTGCCACTTCCAGGTTTAATCCACACATTCTAAAGTTTGGTAAGCTACACATATAAACCACTCTGCAATAGTTGAATCACAATTTGAAAATTAAGCAATTTAATAAATATTTATTATAGTCCAAGTAGCTTATACTCTCACTTTACATAATTTAGACCACACTCTACCAAATTCAACCTTCATAATTTCAGCAATCATGTAAGGGATTGAATGTAAGAATGAGTCAAATAAAGCTTTTGGCTTGATTATCAGCTTTTAAAAGTAAATTTACAGAAAAATCAATTCATTCAAATCCCTTACGGCTTGATCCCACTCAAAGGAACATACAGGCAGACATACAGAGTCACTTTTATATATATTAACTATTCTCAAGTTGATCAATGCAACATCTTATACCCTATTGATAGTCCAATGAAATTTACACATGGTATAAGAGCCCAAATTCTTCATAATAAAGACCATCTTATTAAAACCCTTTTCTGTGTTGCAACCAAGTTTCCACACTTGCCTGCTAATGTATCTTACAATACACAGGGGGCGCTTGATGAGTTGCCCCTTGACGTATCTAATAACATGAACTAATCTGATGGCAATATCAAATGGCGGGTACTTCATCCAAATTAGGAGCACTACCAATTTGACTTGCTGATTCCTGCACAAGTTATTCCTTGGCTTCAAACCTTACATGGAGCTTCCCACTATGCCACCCCCTTGTGGCCTTGTGGCTTTCCCCATATATTATATTAATCACAATATTCTACAATAAACAATACATTATTCTTATTATTCTGTCCTTTTCTATTGGACTGTTGTCTTCCCCAACTCCAAATACTGAATCCTCATTGGTTCAGTTGCAACATCTGTTCTCTCTTAATTTTTTGTCTTTTTCCAACTCTCAAGCACTGGACTATAAATAGTTTAGTTGCAACACCAAGTGCTTTTTGTCTCTATCTACAGCTACATCAAGTATTGCTTGGCATACATGATCATATCTGTCAGGGCCCAGAATGCCCTGGACAATCAGCTGGACTTCCTAGAGGCAAAAACCCCCACAGCTTGGGAACCTTTACCAAGTATCTCCAAGAGCAAAAAAACCCCTTTCAACTAACAAATGGCCCATGATTTGAGAAGCACACAAGCCTTGAATCCCTGACTTCAATTCTATTATTGAATTTGGGCCTCTCAACTATTGGAAAATGATACATTGGGAGTGTGATTGTTCAATTGTGCAATCAGGGGCTTGATTGCTTGCAGGATCTATAAATAACTGTGGTACCTTGGTATGCTGCAGGCAAGAAAGGTTCATGTTATACCAACCAATATGCACCCACCTCCTGGCCCAAGTACGCAAATTCCAGTGAAAATTGTAAGTTCAACTGAAATTGATGCCATCAGTTCTCTGGTGGCACAAAAGTCCACTAAATTAGAAGTAAGTATAAGTAGTGAGGAGGAGAAGCCCTCCTCACTGTTGACGTCTTAATAAAACAAGTTTATGCCCAGAAATCATTATCTTATTGCAGGAACTGTCTATTTTTACTCAGATTTAATTATTCTCATTACATCTATTCAGGAATCCACAGCACAATATAAACTTGCCTATCCATATCCTCCTGGTTATACTCCTGCTATCTCAGTTGATCCACCCTGCTCTCTTGACTTGGAGTACTTCCACCCCCATCATCTGGATCTCCTTCCTTCTATGAAGGAGATTCTTGCTGCTCCCTCTCTACCCAATGTGCCTCCTGCTCAGGACTTCAGTAAGTTGGGGTTTGTCTACATCACAGTATCAGGGCTGGCCAACCAAGTTGTGCCCCATGCTGGGAGTTGGTGCCCCTAGATACTGCAGTTAGCTACCTGGTACAAATTGTGCCTATTGTGTAAATGGCCTTCCAGGCCCAGCCTGCCTCCCCTGTGGGAGTCCAGCTGGACTCTGGTATGAGCTGTGACAATATCAGGACTCCTAAAAAAAGTTATTTGATACTGTAGATTAAGAAACTAAAGGTAAAAATGAGGGATTGTCAAATTCTTTTGCGTAAACTCATCAATATACTGGAATATTTTATATCCTTTTATATAAAAAAGTAAGATGTTCTGGGATAGAAATTACTCCATTAAGTTGGTGAGTTCACGCAAAAGAATTTGATAATCCCAACTTTTTACCTTTAGGTTCTGAATTTACAGTATAACTTCTTCCTATGCTCTTCAGCTACTGCTGTCATTTATGCAATGCAAGCAGTGCTAGTCATAGCTTGGGCTATCTGATCTCAAAAAAGTTTATTTAACCTATCAAGAGCCCAATTAGCATTTTAGGCTACTGTAAATTCATAACCTAAACTTAAAAATGTGGGATTGTCAAATCCTTGGTCCAAATTTTGAATCACTTTTGCAGGCAACTCAGCTGAGTGAAAAATAAATATTTAATAAACCCAAATATTTAATTTGATTTTTTTTGTTTATTTAAATTGGCAAATTTTGATTCATTTAAGCAGATAACTCAACTAACTAAAGAAGAAACACAGCAAAAAAATGTGAGATACATGAATCAGAAATGCAGGATTCTAATGTACAATTTGAGATTTCCTGAATTTCAAACAAATCATAGACATCATGTAAAACTTAACAAATCTGAAATTGTGGCATTGTCAAATCTAAGAACCAAGTTTCTTACCAAAAATGAGGTGAATTTGAAATAAATATAATTTATGGGCATCTCAAAAAGGATGTCAAAGGATCTAGAGTGCATTTGTGCTAATTTTTTTAGGAACCACAAGCATTCCCAAAAAGCACCCTATTCTATTTTGAGTAGAGTAAAATTTAGATTGTAGTATTTACCAACTTAACACACTTAACAACAAAATTGACTAAAATGCACACTTCTCTTTTTGATTTTGATTTTTCAATAAGAATTCCTTATGCCTTCTTTTAATAGCAACCAAATAAACAAGCTGTTCTGTGACAGATCCAGGTCCAACCAGTCCATCTTACCATTACCCTGCCCTTGACTCTTATTGCCATTACCTTCCTGTGACAAATCTTTGAGGAGCTTTGTCTCCATGGAGGTAATTTTATGAGACAACAATTTATTGTCATCCCACCAATGGGCCATGATCTCAATACTCTTTCCCTCTCTTGCCCTTAAAGCCTCAATTTCACAATTTGCCTTTGTTTTCACTTGTTGTAAAATTTTGTCACACCCTACTAATAGGTTCCAGGAATTCCATGCATAGATTTGGTTTCCTTGGGCGGGAGTCCCTTCTTTTGCAAAGTAATTGGAGTATAATCCTTCAAACTTAGCCTTTACTTCCACCAAGGATTCCTCAGGCACAGTCTTGATGACCTCCAGACTTGCCCAATCCTCCTTGAGTGAGCTGGTAGAAACTTCCTTCCTTGCAGCAGCAGTCTCTACACAAAGCATCCCAAATTTTGCTCTTTCAAATAGTAATAAAGAAGACATGATAATTAAAAAGTAGTTGAGGGGAAAGCGTTGAAATTGACAATATATCTTTATTAAAGTTTAGCTGTTTTGGCTTATATACCATTTGGGGCATATTTGGCTGAAAACCCCTCTGGTTCCTAAATCAACCTATGATTCATATCACGTGGTCTATGACATTAAAGTCATCCAAACCTAGATCTTTACCTAAAAGATCTCCAATATTTCTCAACCTATGAGAACCAACCTACAATGGGAAGAAGTCACCTGACTCCATTCATCCCAAAACTTGGCTATTGATGTTCCAACTGGGAACCAACTGATCAAACCTGAATTCCTAGGCATCCTTGCCTTTATTTAGTTATCTTTGCATTTTATTTGTTTTTCCCCTTAAAACCCATCAAATGCTTTGAAACTTGAACCAGGTGCCACCGCAGCGCCCAGCAATTTCCCTAGGCGGCGCCTCAGCGCTTCTAACCCAATGAATTTTCCAAGGCAGCACCTTTAACCCAAAATTTGGGGGTTTACTTAAGGTTAACCTTAACTAAACTTCTTGACACAGTCAAGGAAATGTAACCAATATAATTAAATTCTCATTAATTATATTCCCATACATCTATTAATTAATCTTACCAATTAATTAAATTGTTTTTGAGACACCCAGTCTCTCAGATTGACTTGGCTGATCTTGCCTTCTGTTCTTTTATTAAATATATATACCCAGTTTCCAGGAATCTTTATATGAAGAATTCCTGTCAACCTATCTACATAAAATAAACAGCAAAAACAGAACAACTTTATATTTTGGAGTATTTATTTGGCTAAATACTTAACAGTGACTGTTGTATGGTCACACGTTCCCTGGTCTCGACAAAATTATGCAGGACTATGCTGGGTCTTCCAATAGTGAAGCCTCTGTCTATGGTCACTCCCAACCTGCAGGCCCCTCTGCAAGAACTACCCAGGAGTGTGTTCTTTCTCCCGCGTCCTCAAGCATGGCACTGTTTGCCCATCACGTACAGGCAGCTGCTAACCCAAATTTCATATCAACACTAGCATCCAGAATTGGCCAAGTGAGCCAAGTGGTCACCCAGGGAACCCAGAATTTAAAAATAGCTAATCAGATGGCACTGTCTGGTTCCTAAGACAGACACATCCTACCTACAGCCAATCATCCTACAAGATGCAGACAAAAGCTAATTACCCCAGATATTGTTCTTGAAATGGTTGCAAAGTAAGGGATGATTATGTCCCTTGGGGAATTTGTAGCTACAATGTGTTTTTCAAAGTCCACTGTGGCTGCAACCCTGAAAGCCCATGCCAATTGTGGCCCCCTCCCAAGAAGACCCCAATTGGTGCCTGTACTTCAACTGAAGGTGAAAAAGCTAACCCTCTCATGATGGCTATCATGGAGCGTGACCTGCAGATGCCCCTGGTCCAGGTTCATCTCCAACTGGGTTCCATGGCATTTTCAAAAATAAAAGAACAGTCACTTTGTGGATGCACAGAGTTGTGGTTGCTGTTAGAATCTTGTCAAATCAAGCTTTCATTAGTCCCAGTTTGGTGAATACTGCCCCCTACAATTCAACCATAATTAATTTTATAAAAGAGAGGGCAATTAGAATGTGTAATGATGTAATCTTCTTGTTGTATGTCAAGATTTCTGCAATCATCAAAGATTATGGAGAAAGTGTATCCAATCTGAAGTCTACAAGCGCGGCCCAATCTTGTATTGTTTTGTTGGGGTTTTATTGGCAGTTTCCCCATTGGGCATCAATTATTACTTGACAATATTGAACAACACAGATGGGTATGCCTACCAGACAGAGCTCAAGGCCATGCTGGCAGAGTGGGCTACCCAACAAGCCGTGCACATAGTTGTACTGAGTGCAGAGATGGAGCAATGGGAATGGGAAACCAAAGAAATTAGAGCTATGGGGTAATACCTGTTGGTCCTATCCCATCAACCACACTGACATGCATCTTGCTGATGTATGTCTCTATAATTTTGGTTCCACTCTCAGGCGCTCAAAGCCTGCCGCCTACAATGAACTGTTCTCCCAAATTGAGAAGTAGTATAAGCTTTTCCATTCTGTATTTGTTCAGGACTTATCAGATCTCATTATCTTCTATGCAAGTGATAGTGATAAGTCCAGAAAGGACTCCTGCCTTCCCACACGCTCATCTATTCATTTTTTCAAGCCTACATATGTGATAGAAGAAGAATTTGAACAATGAAGCAATCAGCTCTTTCTGCCTCTTCCCATTCAACAAACCCTGCCTCTCCAACCCCCCATCAAGATCAAGCCATTTGCCTTCCAACCCTGAATCCTAAGCCAACACATATTCCCTCCCCACTATCTCTAATGCCATCCTTTTCACAGGCGCAGATGAAGGCAATGTTCTTTCTGCCCATTCCCTCCCCCTTCTTGTCCTTTGATGAGCAAAATAAAACTTTTCTTTATGACAACTTATTAAAGCTGATATTATTTCTTCCAATTCATAATTAATAAAATATTCTTTTTACATACTGTAAATTCAGAACCTAAACGTGAAAATGCAGGATTTTCAAATCCTTGGTCCAAATTTTGAATCACTTTTGCAGGATGGCCTTTTTTTAATTAAATTTGATTATTTGTGTTTTTATTTGGAATTTTAAAAATATGGGAGCTCATAGACACTTTGCAAATTTCAAGTCAAACTGCACATTTCCAATGGACAAAATGAATTAACTCAAATCAGATTTGAAGTGTTCAAATCCATTAACCATTTTCATTAAGTTTACTATGTTTTTTGAAATTTCAGGATTGTCAAATCCAAGAACCAAATTTCAAATCACTTTTGAATGCCACTAGTAAACTCAAATAATAATTGCAGGAACTGGAATCCAAATTGAATGTACAGTGAGCACACTAGGAAGTACCAGCCCAAATCAAGAAGCTCCACTCTGGATAAAATCAAATGAAAAATCTAATCTCAACAACCATCTTTAGACATGAAATTAAGTGAAATGTGTTGCAACATCTTTGATTACTCCCTCATGGGGAATTAATGCCCCAAGTAAATCACCAAGCAGCTCACCAAGTGGTTCACTGCCCAGTCAATAAACCGGTGGCACCATTATCAGTTAACCATCTATAACAGGGATCACTCAATCCAGGTCCTAAATGGAACATAACTTGATTAAGCCTTGTGAATCAAGAGGAACACTACTTATATAAGCCCCATGACATATATGGATGACATGTGGCTTGTCATTATATTATATATTAGCCTATATTCATATTCAATAAAGTATCATTATATTCTTAATCTTCCCCTTTATTTTGTTTATTATACTTCTCAGAAGTATAAACTTGACAGTGGTAGCACAGGTAGGCTATTCATACCTACCCAACTCAAAGGAAAAATTCCTCTCAAGAAAAGAACCCAAACAATGTCACTCCCTAACAGTTAGAGATATTACAAAGTGGGACAAGACGTCCCCCCAGGACTTGTCATCTACAATAATCTCCTTGTACCCATTGACCAGTACAACGCTCTCAAAACCCGCAGACTGTTCCCTATCACGCCAACCACAACAGCGCCTACACAACCTGAGATACTCAATATTGTGTTTCAACACTTATGTACCGCTGAGATTGGCGCCTTTGCAGGACTATGCTGTGAGAACGCCTCTCTTTGGATCAACAGCACTGAGACAAAGTTCAAACAAGTGGAGTACCCCCAAAGACTCTGGGTTAGCAAAATTGCCCTCTGCGTCACAGGGACTGCTTCACATTTTGTTACTAAATGGCTAGCTCAACATTCTGACCAGAAGAAAAACTTGGAAATATTCAAAGCTGCATTCCTCAAAAAGTTCTTCACTAAGGATTCAGACGTGGTGATTATGACCAAGCTCCAAACCTTCAAAATGACAGGAACCATCAAGGAATACATTGCCGCATACAAAGGACTATGTGACCGTGCGCCCAACACCATCAACTTTGATGAACCTGGACCACGTCTGGACTTCTACAATGGCCTTCCTACACACATTAGACGTCAGTTTTCTATGACCTGCTGCAGGAACCTCAAGGACGTATTACTGGAAAGAAAACGCACAGCTCAGAAGTCTGACAATCTATATGCCTCCAACAAACGCAAGGAAACCCCCACAGTTAAGAGAGAGCCTTGTCCCAATAAGCAAAACAACTGAGCCAACAGTAGCCACCCTCAAAACAGGAATCACACTGCACAAGCCAACCAGGCTAGCACCAAGGATACCAATGAGGAGGAAAAAGCTCAGGGGAGTGCTTGGCAAGCTGCCCTCCCCTCTTCACAAGACTTGTACAGAGAACAGGACGTGGACTCAATCACCATGATCCAGGTTCCCTCCAGCAACCCTCTACTGTTTGCCGTCCAATCTGGAAATAAACTCCTTACCTATACTTTCTGTTTTTGCAGATACCAGGGAACAGCGCTATTAAACACTGGAACCAATCAATCTTTCATTAACAAGAGTTTTACAGATCTCATGAAGTTACTTACCATTCAAAGTAACATCAAGAGAGTCATCATGGCGGACAACCACAGCACACCAGTTACCCACAAGACCATACCTTTCTGGGCCCAAATTGGAGACGTCCAAGTAACAATTAGCGGCCCCATCATTCCAATCCCTAAATACAATATCATACTTGGATTAGATTGGATGCAAAAGCCAAAGCCTCATATCAACTGGGACAGTGCCACCCTCACTATCCAGCAAGGAGAAGTCCACCATCACGTGTACCCAACACATCTTGACACCCTCATGAGGGACCACATATTTGTAAAGATCATGGAAACAGAGAAAGAAACTGACATCAGCAAAATCAATTGGAGCACATGTACGTATGAAATCATTCACTTCAAAAACACAGAAATTCAACACAAACAGAACCCAATCAGAGACCAGCTAGTCAATGAGTTTCCCTCCGTATTCCAAGAATCACTACCTGGGCTGCCCCCTGATTGGGGTATACAACATGAGATCAACCTAAAAGGTAATGTGCCTAAGGTGCGGCCCATCTACTGCCTCACACCACAAGAAGACAACACTCTGAAAGCTTATCTTAACAAAGCACTCAAGAAAGGCCTCATCAGACCTTCAAAGTCACCCTTTGGTGCTGCTGTCTTCTTTGTGGCAAAGAAAGATGGAGGCCTCTGCCTAGTCACAGACTACAGGGCCCTCAACAAGGTCACAATAAAGAAAAGGTATCTCATTTCCCTAATTGATGACCTTTTTGATGCCCTGGGGGGGGGTCCCAAATCTTCACAAAAATCAGTTTGACAGCAGGATATCACCAAATTTGTGTGAAACCTGAAGACATTCCAAAGACCGCATTCTGGACTAAATACAGATCTTTTGATTATGTTGTCTCAATTTTGGCATGAAAAACGCTCCCAGTACCTTTGTAATCTTCATGAATGAAGTATTCAAGGAACACATTGGGAAAAGAGCAGTCATCTACCTGGACAACATCATCATCTATAGTCCCAACCTACAATAATACTGGGAAGACGTCTGCGCAGTCCTCTGTACCCTGCAAGAGAACCAACTAATTGCCAAACCATCCAAATGTGAGTTCTTCTTGACTGAACTCCCCTTCCTTGGCCATATCATTAGCAAGGACATTATCAAGCCGGATCCAGACAAAATACGCACTATAACAGAGATGCCAGCCCCAAGGAACAAGAGAAAACTCTGCACTTTCCTTGGAATGGTAGCCTACATACGCAGATTTATCCCTGACTGGGGCGCTCTGACAGCCCCCTTGTCAGCCATCACTGGGAAAACAACCAAGTTTTTCTGGACACTTTTACAAGATCAACATTTCCGCCAACTGAAGGAACACATGGTTACCGCCCCCATCCTACAATACCTGAACTGTGAGGGTATCTATGAGCTAGAAACCAACACCTCTGACTATGCCATAGGAGGAGTCCTCTGTATCCAAACAGCCCAAAAAGACTTTCTTCCCATGAAATATGAATCAAGGAAGCTATCAGACGGCAAACAAAGATACCCCATATACAACAAGGAATTGGTGGCCATCATACACTGCCTCATGAAATGACAATGCTACCTGGAAGGAGCCCAGATGTTCAAGGTACTCACCAACCACAAGCCGTTGATATTCTTCAAAACACAACAACACCTGTCAAGAAGACAAGCCAAATGGATGAGTCTCATACGGAGATACCCCATGCAAATTGAATACAAGCCAGGCAGAGAGATGCTTACTTCAGACGCCCTATCAAGGCTATACAATAAACATATCCTCCGCACTGATACTAATCCCAACTGGCCCATGTTAATCATGGGGAATTTCCTGGAAGGGTTCTCACCTGGCACACCAATGGACATCCAAGAGAAAGTCCTCAAGAACAAACATCTGTTCAAAAACGTATATGGTACCTTCCACCAAATCCTTCCAAATGGTGACACTGTACCTTATGTCCTGTCAACACAAAAGATTGACACAATCCTCTGTTATCACAGAGACTTGGGACACACCCATAGCAGAAACTTGCATGAATATCTCAAGACCTGCTACTGGTGGCCCAACATGCTAGATGATATCAGAGAAGTACTGGAACAATGTGAGGTCTGTGAAAAGTACGCCCAAACCAAAGCTCCACCCAAGTCAGTAGTACCCGTATTCATCACACAACCCTTCAAGGTATGGTTGTTAGATATTGTGGGACCTATGCCTGGTGAAAGCAAAGGCAAGAAGTACATTATCACATCCATCAACTATGCAACCAGATGGCCTGTAGCAAAAGTCACAAAAGAGCACAAAGGTAATGACGTGAGACAATTCATTGGCAAGGAGATCATACCTAAGTTTGGAAAACCCAACCTCTTAATCACAGATGGAGGCACCAAACTCAAAGCTATTGACACCAACATCTATCTTGCCAAAAATGGAATAAAACACATCACAGCCAGCCCATATCACCCACAAGCAAATGGACACGTAGAACAACTAAACAGCTATCTAGTGGAAACCCTCAGTAAGTTATCTGCCAACAATCCAAAAGCCTGGGTTGACATGCTACCAACCGCCCTTATAGTCTGCAGAACATGAGTCAACCACAATACGGGCAAAAGCCCTTATGAACTTGTCTATGGTCAGAAACCTCCACTTGTCAATAAACCACGGGACCACAACTGCCACTTCCAAAGAAGATACCAGACAGCAATGATCCAAAAGTACTACAAGCCATAAAGGACCAAGAGCTGAAGGAACAACAAAGGGTTCAGCGGGAAGCAATCCCGTTGCAACAAGAAAGGTTCCAAGTCGGAGACAAGATCTGGGTCGTCAACCACAACCAACACAAATTAGACCTAGGGTTACGCAGACCAGGCATTGTCATGGAAGTGAAGCCCAATAACACCTACCTCATCAAAGGGATTGTAGCTTGAACCAAATTAAAACATATGCATCATGACCAACTTTGTTTGTGTAAGGCAAGAGCAGCCCAACAAAATTCAAGACTCCCTGTACCCAACGCCAAACTGGATCAGTACCAAGCCTGTTACCAGATATCCTCAAGAAGATTCCCAAGGCTCTGCCTTCCAGCACCCCAGGGGGAGATGTCTCAACATCTTCAATTACTCCCTCTTGGGGAATTAATGCCCCAAGTAAATCACCGAGCGGCTTGCCAAGTGGTTCACCGCCCAGTCAATAAACCAGTGGCACCATTATCAGTTAATCATCTATGACGGGGATCACTCAATCCAGGTCCTAAATGGAACATAACTTGATTAAGCCTTGTGAATCAAGAGGAATACTACTTATATAAGCCCCATGACATATATGGATGACATGTGGCTTGTCATTATATTATATATTAGCCTATATTCATATTCAATAAAGTATCATTCTCTTCTTAATCTTCCCCTTTATTTTGTTTATTGTAGATCTCAGAAGTATAAACTTGACAAATTCAAAATTGTCTAAATTGGAAATGATACAATATTCTGCACTCTAAATCACTAATATAGCAACCACAAAACCATATAATGATATATGAGCTATCCTCCTGATGACGCAGAAGTTTTAAAAAGTTTTTTGGCCCCCAGCATAGCCAGGAGCCATAAAACTACTTTTCAAGGAAGAAAGGAGGGGGAAGATAAACCATCAGTTTACTAACTATGTGTTTATGTATTGCTACTAAAGGTACTTGATTACAGTTGATTTTAAAAATGCTAATAATAAAATAGAATTATATATTACAATCTATCTTATCATGTTGTCTTTTCCTTGATGTGTTGATAGTTTATTTGCTGTTGATAATGTGCTTGCATTTAATTGGATAGTTTCACCTCCAGTTGCCTCCTCAAGACCAGCTGGTCTTGGGGAGGCAACTGGAGGTGAAACTATCCAATTAAATGCAAGCACATTATCAACAGCAAATAAACTATCAACACATCAAGGAAAAGACAACATGATAAGATAGATTGTAATATATAATTCTATTTTATATTGGCCTTTTTAAAATCTACTGTAATCAAGCATCAAAACTTTAGCCGTCCTAAAATAGAATAGGATGCTTTTTGGGAATGCTTGTGATTCCTAAAAGAATTAGCACAAATCCACTCTAGATCCTTTATCATCTTTTTTGAAACACCCATAAATTATATTTATTTCAAATTCCTTGCAATTATGATTTGAAATTTGGTTCTTGGATTTGACAATCCTGCAATTTCAGATTTGTTAAGTTTTACATGATGTCTATGATTTGTTTGAAATTCAAGAAATCTCAAATTGTACATTAGAATCCCGCATTTCTGATTAATGTATCCCGCATTTGTTTGCTGATTTTTGTCTTTTGTTGGTTGAGTTATCAGCTCAAGAGATTTGAAATTTGCCAATTCAAATAAATCAAAAAATTCAAATTAAATGTTTGATTTTATTAAATATTTTACTTTTCACTCAGCTGAGTTGCCTGCAAAAGTGATTCACAATTTGGACCAAGGATTTGACAATCCCGCATTTTTATGTTTAGGTTCTGAATTTAAAGTATGTTTTTCTTATATTTACTTTAGTTATAACTAGGAATTGGGACGAGGTTGCTGAAGTGGCAGCCTTTACATCCAGTTGGTTTTACGGGGGTTACCAATCACTGGTAACCCCTGTAATTCAAATAAATAAAAATAAAAAAATAAAAAAATTCAAATAAACATGAATCAATATGAAAATAGGGAAGCAAAAAACAAGGAATATTTACCACCTGCGGGGTGCTTGCCGTGGATTAGGAAAGTTTATGAAATAGGAGCAAATATCAATTTCAAAGAGATGGATGAAATTTGAGGGGATATTAGGATAAACTTTGATGAATATATTTATGAAACTATTCAAAGATTTCTGTTTTCAAGCATAAATAAATATGAAAAAAATTAATAAAAACATACTTTCAAATAGGACCAGAATATCTTAAAACTGAAATTTTCAACAAAGTGTTCAAAGCATTATCAGATAAAGTTGGGGACGCAATCCTTGTGAATAAGTTCAGGCCTTTATTAATTTTGTTTGCCAAGACATGGGGGCAGATACAAGCTGGGCGCCCCCCCAGAACCATCTTCAAGTTCAGTCAAACATCCTATATCAACAGATTAATTCAAGTATATAAAAAATTATTCATGTTTTCAGAAAAATATACCTCTCAAAGGATTCACATCACACCATACCTAGGAATTCTGTTACATTGCATATTAAAAACAAATGTTAAAAAGTTGGAGGACATATCA
Source organism: Entomophthora muscae (assembly GCA_014839935.2). Lineage (NCBI taxonomy): Eukaryota > Fungi > Entomophthoromycota > Entomophthoromycetes > Entomophthorales > Entomophthoraceae > Entomophthora > Entomophthora muscae. The sequence continues at coordinate 27,624 of QTSX02005776.1, forward strand.
GTTCAACTAGATATGTGCCAATTAGCACTAGAACAACAGAAGACACCGCGCGGGTATAGGGCAGTTGAGCACGTCTTGTACAACTTATTTGCACTGGCATCACTTTTTGGGTATTATGTGCCCCCAAAAAAGAACCTATTAATCAATTTGCTCATCTTATTGCCTTTTATTAAGCGTTCAGCAACCACTGGGGTGCTGAGCGCCACCTCTCTAGAAATTGCATCCAGAGTTGTCCACCACGTACAGAAGAGTATGTGGTCCCATTTAGACACATTAGCTGAAAATTTAATAATGGGGTATAATTCCCCGGAATAATTGCATTCCCCTTTGCAATTTGCATCCCCCTAATAAATCATCTTCCTTTGCAACTTATCTTTTATTTTAATTTTAAATTTTTATTTTAAATATTAAACTTAAATATTAAATTTTAAATATTTAAATTTTAATATTTAAATTTTAATATTTAAATTTTAATATTTAAATTTTAATATTTAAATTTTAATATTTAAATTTTAATATTTACATTTTAATATTTAAATGTTAATATTTACATTTTAATATTTACATTTTAATATTTAAATGTTAATATTTACATTTTAATATTTAAATTTTAATATTTACATTTTAATATTTAAATTTTAATATCTGTCAGAAAATTGCAGACCATGGTATTTTATCATCTGCCAGATGATATCCTAAGTCTTCTAGCATTAGGAAAGTACAGAGAACCTGTGACTTTGGCATAACCTTTGGCCTGGAATATTTTGTTGTCATAAGAAGTAGCAAGTCTGACAGGGCCCAATGCCCAAAGGATTTGGGATGGTTCTTCCTACTTCTGGATATAGGTTCATGAGTTGTTGTGTCCATATGTCAGGGACCCAGTCTCAGGTGGCTGGCCCGCCGTTTCCGGGGGTAACTTGGGCCAGGGTTTTTGAGGGCAGGGCCCACCACAAGAGAGGAGCTAACTTTATAAGGTAGGAAGCAGACTTCCCCACCCAAGACCACGGGCCAGAGGCTGGTATAATGGTGTCCTCCACCCCTGTGAGGGTGATTTACACTATTCCAAAAAGCTTGCGGGTATAATTGGTTGGAAGGTTGGGTGAAGAGGCTGGCATTGATTTGGGTGTTACGGGTGGTTCCATATAGATATTGTAGGCCAGGAGATAATTGAATTTTCCTCTAACTAGTTTTGGGGTGGAGAATATCCACAGGCCTTGGCGGTTGTATCAAATAGCAGATTGGATGCGGGCTAGCGGGTCAAGTTCGAGGATTTTCTCTGGTGTATAATCCTTATATTTGGGCTTCAAGGGATAATCAGTGAAGTGAACAGGCCCAAATGGTGCACCAGATAGACAGAAAACTGTGGGCGGTGGGGCAGGAGGGCTGGGAGATCTTGAACTGAATTGATAGTTGGCAAATACAAAATATGGCAATAGCTGTAAGAGCCAAAGTAACATAACCTTTATTTAAAAATGGCAATAAGGTTTGAGCGCAGAATCCATAGGCATATATAGCATTCCGCCTCCAAACTTAGTATTTTCCATTAGGGCTTTATCAAAATATTGGGAAAAGTGTGGGCAGGCAGCCAGAAGGCCCAGGTGTGGGAGCAGCAAAATGGCACCTTGGCTGGAGGTTCTCTCATTGGTCAGAACGTATAATTTGGTCACTCAATTTTCTTGATTCTTTGCTGTGGCCACAGGGTTGGGCCCAAAGCCCGGGGTTATCTTTGGCAGCAGGGGTTGATTGGTTACTTGAGAGGACTTCAAACTCATGAAATTCACAGAGGCGCCATCTCTGCTTCCATTAGGAAATTTGAGAGGCTCCTCTTAGGGCGCCACCATGGTTGAGCTGGTGCAGGTATTCTGGCTTTGGGACTTAGCGGGAGCCTCAGCTTGCAGGGGCTTGATCCAAAAAAAAATGCAGGCGGGCCCTTGGTCCATGGGCCCAGCGGCCCGCAGGAATGTAGGTTCAGGGTTTGAATCCCACCCTTGGGCCCAGGTTTCCCGGGGTAATGAATTGTCAATCCTGACACCATATTTTACTATAGGATTTAATACTGTATGTTGAAAGTATGATCTTTTGCTCTCCACTTAATTAGAATCAAACTAAGGAAGGGATTCAAAATATCAACTCTTTATTATAAGGCGGATATTGAGGCTGGCCCAGCTGCCTGTGTTTATCTGAGTTGGCTCTGGCCCAATCTTGAGTGTGTGCGGTTTATGACAGAAGCTCACTTGACAACTTCCACATCTCATTATACTTTCTGAAGCTGTGCAACTATCCCTCAATCTGAGCGGAGTAGCTGTGAACCTGTACCACGTTCCAGGTGGCTAGCTAGCCTGGCTGGCTGGCTACTAGTTGGTGGAGATGATTCTTCACTTAATCAGAGCTACTCTAATACAATAGACTCAAAGCCTTTTATCTTAGAGTGTTTGGCCTGACAGCCAGTCTATTTTAGGCTCTTCTAGAAGTGTTTCAGATGATGGCCCTTGTTCTAGAATATAATTTAAAGTTTAGAATAGTAATTATTATGAGAAGCATGTTTGAGGTGATTGTTGAGGTGGACTAATTAATTGCACAATATCTGCATGTTTCACTATCAATTAGGAATACATGAAATTGTTAATGCCAGGACATGATTTGATTGTTGATTCATTGATCCTGCAACCTGCGGCCCACATCATTCTGTTGAAACCATTCCTAAGAGTGATTGAAAGCTGGCCTGTGTTAATTTGTTGAATATGTTAATCAGTCAATATCCCAAAATCCTGACAATATCTAAATTTTATTATTTAATTTTAATATTTAAAATTTAAATATTAGAATTCAAATATTAAAATTTAAATATTTAAATTTAAATATTTATAATTTTAATAGTATTATATCTAAATATATTAAAATACAGTAGTTATAGTAATAACACACGTGAAATAAAAATATGATTTAAAAATTTGTTTATTTAGTTGCTCGTTAAGTCCAGGTTCATATATTATGTAGTTAAACAGCACAAGCTATATTTATCTGTATCAAGCTGCCTGCTCTACTTATGTTTAAACAAGTGATTGTTTAGAACTCAAATTACTTTTCCCTTGTAATATGATTTGATGAATATATTTGCTATGCTTAACCCGCAGCATATATACTAATTAGTTTGATATACATGAAAATCATTGGGTTTAATGCCTGGTGGCTCTGGTGGCACTGGGTTAATAAGGATTAGGTGATGACTCACAAGGTCAACTCTGTGGCTTTTAAAATAAAAGTCAATGGTACTAAAAAGGGTTCACAATTATTTAAATAAAATTAATCAATTTCTATCATTTATTTATTTTTTATTTGATAACTCTACAGTCAATACACTATTTGGTGGATTATAAAATATAAATATCTCTATATCTGTAATAGTTAATTTTAATTATCTTTTGTACTAATTCTTATATGTCTTTAATACAATCCAATGTCACATCATTATATATAATTAATAATTTTTGAGTCCTAATAAAAACAAAATAAATAATAATAAAAACAAATCTGGAGCGCCCATTTATCTGATTGGCTCAGATGCAAGGGCTTTAGGGAGAAAGGATTTGGAGTGCTTGTAAAAAGCTGCCACAACATCAGGTGACATCTCAAATTGACTGACCTCAAGGATGTTGAAGAGATCTTTGGTTTCCTGTGGGAGGCCTTTCTTCACCTTATTCTTGATACAACCAAACATCTCCTTGATTGGATTCAAGAATGAAGAATATGCCAGGAGGAAGAGGAGTCTCATTGGAAAATCAGCAAGGCAGTGGTTGGCAGAATGGCTATTCTTGTCAATGGGTGGGAACTCAGAGACAACCAGATCCACTTTGTGGAGCCCAACATTGTCAAGCACAGCAATGAGGGTTGTTCTTCAATAATTGATCTGGAGATACTCCTTGAACGTTTGAAGAAAATCAAGGAATGTCCTGCTATTGTGGGAACCCTTGAACATCTGGAATTGATCCAAACCGCAAGGACCAAGAAGCGCTACCATTGAATATTTCTGGGAACAAACAGCTGCACAATGTGCTACACCATCTTTGGACTCTTTCTCAATCCACTCATGCCTAGACCTGAGTGAGGAGAAAAACAACAATTTGTCAATGTAGAAGAACTGGACATTCCCAGTCTTCTTGAGAGCCACATAGGTCTTGGCATAAATGTGTCAATCCTCAATTGTTTTGTCACTGTTTCTATTGTGCGGCAAAACTCCCAGTACTTTCCATGAGAAGCCCAACTCAACCATGGTTTTGTAGACAAGGGTTTTTGAGACAAAAAGCCCAAACTCCGTGGCCAACATTGATTGGACAGCAAGTGAGTCCAGGTGGCAATCCTTGGATACCCACTGCCTGATTGCCTCAAGATGGGAGGGTTGAGGTAGGCTGGGCTGCCGCTTAGCCTTGGTTATTTGACAATTTGCCTGGTATTGCTATATTTGGTGTTGAGGTTGCCAATATATCTGGCTGTGACCCCAAATCAGGATGCATATCCCAAACTGCCATTCCCCCGTTCAAGCAGTTGAAGATAGATTCACACTCACTATCCAACAACCAACGCTGGCCCTTGACAGGTATTGCAGCATCCTGGCTAGCAGGCTCAGTACAGGGATGGGGACCTTTGTATAGAAGGTAGATCATTCTTGGTTGAGCTGGCGCTGTCAATGGTGGCATACATCACAGGCGCAGATGGCTCCTCAGTTGTGGCCAATGGCTCATAGGAATGTCAAAAACACGGGGGCAGGAAGTGGCAACTCTTGGATCCAGAGTGCAGGGCCGGGTGACTACTGGGTACACAGTGGGGGTGTAAGTAACCTCATTGTTAGCAGTGACCCTGATATAGGAGACTTTGGTGGCAGGTGTCGTGAATGCCGCCATTTACCATGTTTTGATTTTGCCTTCATTGGGCTATTTTGAGGACAACTTCCTCTCTTTTGCTTTTGCCCTTCAAAATGAGGCCGGTTCCAAATTGGGAAATACAATTTTTCAGTTTCCTGATTCTGCGCAACTCACTTGCCCCACTCATGCTTGTGGCAAGTGATACTACTGTCCATGTACTGTTTTGTGGTAAAGCTACACAGTATATATTCCATTCCCTATTCTCCAATAAAAATTAGGTTCTATTCACATTTTTGCCTTTGTGTCTTCACGTACTTTGGCACCTCTCTCTAGCCACAACTAGCAGATATTATTCATTCAGTGCCACAAGGTAATTACATAGCCTTCCCTGCCATTCTAATCAAGACTTAGTACAAATCCAATCCTAAGGTTAGGATTTCCTGTTGTGACTCTGTGCTGCACCTCATATCACAACAGCAGGCCTTGAGAGCAGCTTCTGTCTGGGCTTCAGGCTGTGTGCTCTGGCTTGGGATATGGGAGGTGGTTGACTGGCTGGACGCCTTGGGAGGCCTGTGTTGGCATTACTCCCCTCAATTTGTGTTCTGGGTCTGTTCTTGGACCCTCTGGGATGCCCTTGTGGTTGGGCTGCCCTGCAGGCTGGTGCAGAAGCTGGTTGGGAATGCAATTGTTGGTCCATAAAAATAAAATAAAATATATTTTTTAGATTAAATATGTATTTATTTGGAGTTATTGGTTTAGTTGTGGGAAGTTGTTTTCTCTTGAGTTAGCCTTGAATAGTAACAGAATTTCTATATCTGTGATTTGAAGTGAATAATATTGTATACTTTCCTGTTTTAGACATTTTTGCATTTCACTTAATTTCATGTCTAAACATGGTTGTTGAGATTGGATTTTTCATTTGATTTTATCCAGAGTGTAGTTACTTGATTTGGGTTGATTTGTCCTAGTTACTTACTGTACATTCAATTTGGATTCCAGTTCCTGCAATTATTATTTGAGTAACTAGTGGCATTCAAAAGTGATTTGAAATTTGTTTCATGAATTTGACAATCCCGCAATTTCAAAAAACACAGTAAACTTAATGAAAATGGTTGATAGATTTGAACGCTTCAAAATTGATTCCAGTTAATTCATTTTGTCCATTGGAAATATGCAGTTTGACTTGAACTATGCAAAGTGTCTATGAGTTCCCACATTTTTAAAAATTCAAATAAAAATACAAAAAAATCAATTTAATTAAAAAAGGGCCATCCCGCAAAAGTAATTCAAAATTTGGACCAAGGATTTGACAATCCCGCATTTTTACGTTTAGGTTCTGAATTTAAAGTATGAGAAATAAACATAAGTTTTTTTTATCTTTTTCTTTAGCCTTAGCTATTACTTGTCATATAAGTTGAAGTGTTTAGAGGGAGATTATTACGCTAACTTAATAGAGTGGCTTCTATCAAAGATTGAATATATAGCACCTCTACTGCAAAAGATTTTGAGAGTGAAAATTTTGTGGATTCTATTGCTTAACCAGTTCTGGCTGTGATGTTTGATGGTTGTTAGGCGGAGCCCAAGTCTAAAGCTGTCAACTTTAGTTTCCCAGCAACTAAATGAGTTTAGCTTTATTTAAATGAAAATTCCTGATTTAAAAAGAGGATGTCTTTATTTACAATACCTTATTATTTTGAACTTTTTAAAGTAGTTAGAACCACAACTTGTAAAGTTACGCCTCCCCCTTAGGCCTCCACTTCAATTCCTGCCAAATGCTTGGGAATTTCTACCAAATTATCTTTGAATAGTTATCTAAAAGGTTACTGAAAAAGCTCAAAAAATGCCATCAATTTAATATTTTGGAATTATTCTGAAGATGCTTCCAACTAACCCACCCAAGAGACACCTCTGGTTAAATATCATGTGCAAGAGCGGCCAGGAGCAGTGGTAATTGCATCCAAAGCATATTCCTGATGTTGGTTGGTTGGTTCAGTTTTTCTTTCTGACTATGTCCATTCAAAATTTGGCAAGATCTTCCTGCCTCAAGAAATGCATTTGTATCCGCTCATATCATTGGTCAATTGGTTTGTGACATTCAATCTACCATCCCAATTCTATCACATCCCTTAAATGAATGCAAGAGTTGTAAAAGACCTTGCTTCATCATTCTTTACTCTAATAAAGTTCAAAATTTGTTAGTGAAATCCAGTCATTTAGTTTTTTTCTGTTGCTTTTTGGTGTTCAGTTGATTCCTTCCCCCCTTTGGCCTTCCAGGAATTGTTGGCAACAACCTTTTGGTGTCAGGGACCCACTTGGCAGGAACAAGCTCCCTAGTTGATGGGCCAAGGCCCCTAAGTTAAACCCTGCTATTAACAAACCAATAGGAACCGTGACCATTGTGAGGTGTCCCAGGTAAGCAAATCTCCTAAACATAGAACTGAACTGACCAAGTAGGTAGTATCCCACCATGTACATCAAGAGGTAGAAGGAAGCTTAAGGTCTAACCAGAGCAGGTTTAGCAGGATGCGGAGTGAACAAACAACCATAGTGGAATTTACGTCCTCAGTGGCCTGAGGGGTACTTGAACCATCCGTGGGCGAGGGATTCCTTTTGATGGGTGTCATCTGGGGAAGATTTGTACCAGTCAGGTGTAGGTGTTGGGTTTTCTAGGGTTGATACCACTGGCAAGAAGACAGCTAGAAACCAGAACAGGAATAAAATTCCTCTCATGGCTTCAAAAATAAGTTATCAGAAGGAGGATGAGTAGCAGGTATAGGATAAAATCTTTATTGTTGGAACAACTAAGTGTGATGAGTTTTGTGCACTTAAATAGCCTCAAAGATAGAGGCTGGGCAATTTAAGTGGATATTGGGGGAGATGAGAGGGATTTACCAATGATTTGCAAGAATTTCATGATTAAAATTAATACCTGTGTGAGATGGGCATTAATTTTGTGCTGGAGCTTCAATATAATCATAAATTTAACAGGGACAGAAACAAGACAAGCCACAAGATCCTTGTAATTTAAGCGGTGTACAGATTGATTATCAATCAATCTAAAGAGCAGAGCCTTGTTTCATCTTCTGTAGCTATATCCAAGAGTGTCAAGATAGTCTCAGGCAGCCAATCAGCAGCTAAGCAGTAAGTAACGTTAGCACTTAACTTACTAGCCTTTTCAAAATTGATTTGAAGAGCAAAAACAAAAGTCATTTCATTAGGTTGCTTATAAATAAGTAAAGTAAGCTTACTAGTTGCATTTATACTGACAATAGGCGTTTCTTTAGTTCCAGGTTTTATTTTTGTTCCCATCATCAGTAGAAAAAACCCTGGTGTCAAAAACTTGGTGTCTGTGTTGTGGTGTTTTTGTTATCCCATAAATGTTGTCAATAAAATTAAGGGAGTCAGGTAAGGAATCCCTGACATTTAGTTGCTGCTGAAACTGCAATTTTATTGTGCTTGAGAGTGTCATGGCCTGGGTGACTCCCAGGGGAACCTTCAGTCAAGGGGAAGAGGTGAGCCTGGAAGGCCCAGTAGGTGACAGGGGCCATCTGCATCACATAATTGGCAGCAGTAGCCCAAGGATGCCACACTCTCATGTGGTGTATCACTTGCTCAGTGAGCCCCAGCATGGTCAAATAGGCAAATCCAAGCTTACTGTAGTCATATGATGAAGCGGAAGGAATGAGAGGAAGTTCTCCTGTGGCGGCGCTCATGGTCAGGCTTGGCTGGGCAAGTTGTTGGAGAAGAGGAACACCAGGAAAAGAGGGGCGCAGTGCGGAAGCAGGAATTAATTCTTGGTCCAGCACTCTAGGAGATGGGGTAAAGGCTAGTGGTGGTTGGTTGGAGGCAGCTAGAAGTTGCTCTGTTTTCCAGCGCTGGCGTTGGCACTGGAGGTACTCTCTGTTTGAAAGCACCAGCAGTATAAAATTCATAATAAAGTAATAAACTACTGCAAAGTACAAATGCTCAGTGTGCATTAACCAACAAAGTTTATTAGATGAATATGTCAACAAAGAAAGGAGATGCCAGTGTTCCCAGCTATATCCTGCTGGGAAACTGCAATTAGACTTACTGGCAACTTCTTATTGGTTGTTGATGGGTTATTCTCAAGCTGGGCCCCATTGGTGACTCCTGATTTGTTAGTTAGATGGATCCTTTCATTATTTTTGCCCTGGGAAGCTGGTAGGGGAATTTTGGGCCATTTGGTAACCCAAGTTCCCAATTCTGGGTTTCAGAGGGTGTGGGCCAATTAAAATCTTTTTGCTTGGCTTTAGGACGGTTTCCAATTGCCCCAGGCTTGGCCTTGACCAGGGTTTGATTCCCCACTTGGAACTAAAGTTTTCTTTGGGTAAATCTGCATAATCAACAACATGATTGATTGTGCCGCAATCGTTCAATTGCAGGCGTTGAAACTATGTAACATAGGGTTTTGTCTGGCCCATTCTGGGCCCTGACAGAGAGCTTGGTTTTATTTCCTAATAACCTGCTCCCCAATTCTCACACAACTCTCCCTTGCCAAATCTTATTTTTGTTAATCTTTTCACTTTGAAAGAGCAATAGTTTTCTTACCAATAATGTGGGCTCTTTAATGTGCTTTTTATAGGCTTGTAAAGATCAATTAATCTTTATTTGATTTTTTACACTAGTAGCTCAAGGTATAGTCAAAAATTTGCCTCCTATTAGTTTAAACCTATGTGCTACCTGCTTAAGATCCTCTTATGTCTTAATACTTTCACATCACCTTGACTTCCAAGAGCAGTTCTTATACTTCAGAAAGGCTCTTAAACTATACTAAGCTATAAAAATTCCTGAAATATTAAGCCACTGTGTTTCTTTCCCTATTTGAGTCTTTCTTTATTTCATTAATTTTGTCTCTGTTTTTTCAAGTATATACTTCTTAGAAGTATAATAAATGAGATAAAGGGGAAAATTAAGAAGAGAATGATACTTTATTAGATACAGAAAAAGAGTATTATACAGTGTTTCAACATCTTTGATTACTCCCTCTCGGGGAATTAATGCCCTGAGTTAATCACCGAGCGGCTCACTGAGTGGTTCACCGCCCAGTCAATAAACTGGTGGCACCATTATCAGTTAACCATCTATGACGGGGATCACTAAATCCAGATCCTAAATGGAACACAACTTGATTAAGCCTTGTGACTCAAGAGGAACATTACTCAGATAAGCCCCATGACCTCCATGACGTACATGGACGACATGTGGCTTGTCATGATACTATATATTAACCTATATTCATATTCAATAAAGTATCATTCTCTTCTTAATTTCCCCTCTATTTTGTTTATTATACTTCCCAGAAGTATAAACTTGACAATAGTATCATGAGAAGCCACATGCTGTCCATGTATGTCATGGCGGTCATGAGGCTTGTCTAAGTAGTGTTCTTCTTAGGACTCAAAATGTTTGATCCCCGTAATAGATGGGCTAATGATAGGAGTGCCACTGACTAAATGATTAGTCAGGGAAATCATTCAAAGAGTCACTTAGGGAATTGCTTTTTCTGAGAGGGAGTAATTGTATATGTTGCATCAGTTTTTAGGAGGATGTCCTTGTAAATTGACTTAGTGATGCATTATAAAGAAGTTACAGTATACTGTAGATTCAGAACCTGTTGGGAAAATGTAGGATTGTCAAATTCTTTTGCGTAAACTCACAAACATACTGGAATATTGTTCATCCTTTTATATAAAAATGTAAGTTATTATGGGATGAAAATTACTCCATTAAGTTGGTGAGTTCATACAACAGAATTTGACAATCCCACATTTTCCCCCAACAGGTTCTGAATCTACAGTAGTATTGTATATTAAAAATAACATCTGATTTGTGTTGAGTATTTTTCTGTAAATAAGAACTAGGCTATATTATTAAAGTAAGAATCAAGTTGGTCCCTGGTACTTTGATTGGTGTAAGCTTAGTTTTACATTATTTATCCTGGTGGATATTTAACTATTGGGGATTGTAAAAACATTTGGTTAAAAAATAGTTTTTAGAGCAAGCCAGCTAAAATTTGGTTGGCCAGAGATTCAAGGCAATTTATCCCCTTTTAATTGACATGTGCTATGGGTAGGATGCTCTGACTAATTCTTATACAAGTCCATCGTCCCAATCCGACTCTGCCAAAATATCTAATTCACTGACATATATAAAATCATAACTGCTCAAGGAAGGAACATCTTCATTTAAAAAACGGAAGGTGAGTAATGCTGCTAAGAGGGGTTAAACCTTTAATATAAATGTTTTGGGATTAATAGATAAGGATAATTATTTTTACAACCCATGGTTGGTCCCAAAATAGTAAAATGAGCTCATCTCTAAAGCCACTTTCATTTTTGTATTTGATCATCTTGGAGGCGTCTCCTTATACTGCTTATCTACAGCTTATCTTAAGTTTCTTCTACTTTTTTGACATATTTGGCTAATTTTTCTTAACGCTTTTTAATAAAAATATTTAAGGCTTAAAACTTGGCTTTTCTCGTCAATTTATGTGGCTTGCAAACAAGGATCCTGAAGAATTTCTCCTTAGTCTGCTCCAAAGACCTCGAATTCTCTTCCTTTAAATATTTTGGAAGTTTGTTTATAAATATACTAGGCTTATGTTTTGAATGTAAAGGGCTTTTTCGAAAATACTAAACCGAAAAATCCATGTGTAGAGTGCCATATTTACTTAGCCATGGCTCATTATTTTGCAATTGTTGGTCTCAAGGATAACCCCATCTACGAGACAGATTTAACAGGCTACAACAGCGTAGCCAAGGTAATTTTTAAGTTAAGTTTTTATTACCTTTGAGGGCTTTTGACTTAAGCTAGAGCTGTAACACAAACTTATTCCTCTAAAGTTTTAGTTTTTAATGATACCTGATGCAGGCGTTTTATATTTTTTTGAAAAATAAAACTGTCATTTGAATACTGAATCTGATTTATATAGAATGATGAACACAAGCATCTCAATCAGTTCATAATTCACGGAGCACTTGATGTGGTGGACGATGTCATGTGGGATACAAAAGATTTGTACAAGGAAAAGCTAGATAACTTATAACCTTTTTTCAGGTTTCTTAAAAACGTCGATAAGTTCAATGATTGGCAAGTGTCAGCGTACATCACCCCCAGCTGTGTCAAATTTATGCTCCTCCATGTAGCTTTAAACGAAGATTCTATCAAGGCCTTTTTCGTTGACGTCCATGAGTTATACACCAAGGTACCATATGAATCCTCAGTGGTAGTAATTTCCTTTAGGTTTTGATGAATCCTTTTTATGAGGTTGACGCTAAGATCACTTGTCCTGTGTTTGATCAGAAAGTGCAGGCCTTTTCAAAAAGACACCTGTAGGGGATTTTCTTATCCAGTGGATGGCGTTTTGGTAAGAAATTACGCCTTGTTTAGATTTCATATTCTGGTCTGCTATGTATTTCTGGAATAGCGCAGTTATTCTAAAAGTACTCAATCTGACTATTTCTTAATTTAATCTACGCTTTATTTTTCAGACAGTGTTATGGGTTTAATCGTATCGATTGAAAAGTGGACTTTAGTTATGCTGCTATATTTGTCGCAATCAAATATGGACAGCCTATTTTCAGGGAATATCAACCCAAATCAAGAAAATACCGGTGGTAGGTAGAATTATATGAATACATCAAGCTCGAATTTCTTATAATTTATCAAAGTTGGCATTCATTAAAGCAAATACAAATAACATCTAAAATACATGCCAAACTAGGTTCAAGGCATAGAAAAAGTCATATTTTGTGAATCCATATTAAGACTATAAAACCACTCTTTTGAAACATGATAAGCTAGAAAAAGCCATATCTAAAGCTACTTTGGGTAATTTATGATACATTTATTATTCATTATGACATCAACAAAGCCAATTAATCAGATATAAAAATCAACTTCAGTAAGTTCTTATTTATCATGGGGCTAAGACCACTGAGCAATTGCTTTTATCATATCTCAAATTCAATTGCTGAATGCATACAAAACCTGGCTCTTAACACTTTATAAATTTAAATCTGCAACAGTCAAAAAAGTTTACATGGTTTCAAGCTTTTTAATCTTGCCGCTATAAATGGATATACATGGATCTTTCTCTGTTTGTAAACCAAAAACAAATGTTAGGAATATTTAAGTATTTGTGAAGATGCAATATCCAGAATAAAATTAATCAGCAGAAATAATTAACACTTAAAAGGTATAGCCTAATTTACTGATATATCTTAAACTTATGCAAACCACCCATGCTATTTCTGACCTATATCCACTTTTTTCTGGATCCAACTTTGACTTGCCTGAAATCAGCACTTAAGCCATTCTATAGATTGCTACATAAATCTATATATAGAAGCTTGAAAGTAAACATAGATTTAATCTGTGCCAAATATAATTGTCATGTTTGGGCCTTATGGACATCTTGGAGGTTAACATCTGGAGTGCTATCTTTTAAGAGTATGTTTGTAGGCCTAAGCACAGATTAATACCAGCCTTTATCTCTGGAGTATTTACCTTTTAGTTCTAAGGTAACAACTGAATAGAGTTAAAGGCAATAGGTGAATGTGTAAAAGTATATCTTTTATTGGAGAAAGAAGGGAAGTTATATACTAGAAAAGCTGAATGATGGCTGCAGGAGTGTTATTAACACCTGCACAATTATTTGGAACATTACAGCATCTTCATGGATCTATCAGGCTCTTGCATCCACATTCCTTCCTTTTAGGGATGATCCAGACAATCTGACAGGGAAGAGTAGGTGCACATTACTCTGGAGTGGGCTGCAGCTGCTCATTACAGAAGTTGCTAGCAATTCCCAAAACCAGTTCATCAGGATGTAATATGTTGGCCAGAATGTCATAATGTCCAAATTTAATTAAGGAATGCAAATCCGTTGGATCTGGGGGATTTGAGTGCAAACTTAATTAACCTTGACCATCAGAATGAATTCCACTGATAGCCTTGACCATTCTATCCACGCAATCTAATTTACAACATTTCTCACCACTAGAATGGGCAAAAGATATAAATAGGGAGCACTGAACTCAAGGATTGCACATGTCAGATAACAACAACAAGTCAGCAAGAGCTTCCAGAGCCTCTACCATTAGAGCCAGGGCAATGGCTAGTAAGTCTTTCAGGCTGGTCAAGAAGAAAAGTGTCCAAAATAAGAGCCAGAAGAGAGCTAAATGCTTGGTAAAGTGAGTACAAGCCACACAGGAGCAAGAAGCAGTGATTCAGCTAGAAGCTCAACAGGAAGGAGTCACCTGGTTTGATCTCTCCAGTGTGCTGAACTGGAAGAATGCTACTGAGGTTAAACTTGGAAAAGGACCTTATCTTCATGCTCTATTCCAAAAGGTGTTGAAGGAACCGTCTAACATGACTCAAGCAATGATCAAAGAGAGAAACTTCTCTCATTTCTGTTTTGAACAGGAGGCAGCGCTGAGATTTGCTGAGAGTCAACTTCAGAGCTTTGAGTGGCAAGAGAAAAAGTTTGACCAGGAGCAAATAGACCTTGTTCTGGCAGTGATCTGAAGGATCATTAGGGCTTGGTGCCATAAGGGAAGATAAACCTAGATATAGCTAGCTGGATTGACAAGGATTGAAATAACTTTTGTATCCAGCGAGTGACTGCAGGTCTTCTTACATTCCTGAACCTTAAAAGCAAGGACATGTACACTAGATTAGGCCTACTGAAGAATCTATTCACCATTTCTTCTGATAGACCAGCGGTGGCTGAGGTAGAAAATGTTCTCTTGCTGTTCAGGGGCTCATGCGGAAAATTTATAGACCAGACATTGCCTTAAACTGAAAGTACTGGAGCAGAGAACATCTGTTCTGGAATGCCTTGGTAGTGGGGATTGGATTCCCAGTCTGGATGAGTCTCAATTGGGTGCAGGCTTGGGACAAGTATCCAGATTATCCTATCTTCTGTCTATGGCACTTCAAGGAGGACTACACTGAGGAGTACATGGCAGCCTGTAAGGTTCTTCTTACAATGAATCACCACTTGAAGGCAGTGGTTTTTAAGCACTGCAAATTCCAATAAAGTCTTTTTTCTTTCATATATTGCCTTATTCCTTCTCTTTCTATGATGTGGACAACAACCCATGGAATTTTTTATTAATATTTTCCCTTTTTTGGTTATTGTCCTAAAGGGGAATTACTCCTGACCACTAGGAGCCATACATATGTATTGTGCATGAACTCTAGTGGCCAGCTGTTCAGTGGTAGGTTCTTTCAGTGTATAGCTGTCAGAGCCTACTTTCTGGATAACCTTAACAGGTCCTTGCCATAGGGAGGCTAGTTTGCTTTTGCGCCCATAACCTCTGTTGCTATAGAAGTAGACTAGGTCTCCAATCTGATAGCTAGGAAGAGAAGGGTGTTTAGACTGAAAATACTATACATCCTTTTTCTTAGTGCTCAGGTTGACAGTATAGGCTTCAGCCTGTATTCTGATCAAGGTCTGGGCCAGCTTATGATGGTAGGCATCTGGGGTGACAGCAGAATTGGGCTTCACCAAGAAATACAGATGGGGAGGTAACCCAGGCTGACAATCATATAAGAGTTGAAAGAGAGTTTTTTATGTTGCTCTATGATAGCCAATATTATAGGCAAAGTTGGCTGCAGGCAGGTATAGTCCCATTTGGACTCATGTTGGTGTATAAGTTTCTGAGTATCTGGACCAAGCTTTCATTTGTTCTCTCAACCATTTCATTAGTTTTAGGATGATATAATGTAGACAAGGTTCCTCTGATCTCCATAACTTGGTTCAACTGGGGGATCATGTGGCTGGTGAAGTTAGTGTTATTGTCTGTCAGGAGCATTTACGGACATCCATGTCTATAGGCTATCTGCTCCAGGATAAATGTAGCAGTGGTAAGCGCAGATTAGTTGGAGACTGCTTCAGCTTCAACCCATTTGGTCAGTTGGTCTACAGCTACCAAGATATATGTATTATTTCCTTTGGTGACTGGCAAGGGTCCAACTACATCAATGGCAACAGTATGAAAGGCAAACCCAGGTCAGATGAGTTTATATTGAAACCTAGCAACCTTAGGATATTCAATGTTGCAATCATGGCAGGAAGCCAAGGTTTCAGCAACATTGGAGGACATTTCTTTACAGTAGCAGTGTTGCTGCAGCTAGGCAAGAGTTTTGTGCACACCTTTGTGTCCTGTTATTTTGTGGGCAGCAACTAATGTGTCCAGGAGTAAGTAGGGCCAAACATGTGTAACCTCAAATATTTTTACTTCTTGAAGAGTTGATCATTCTTGACTTTTGTATCCACAGAAAGTTTCTTCAAGGCTTTTTGAATTTTGGTGGGCTCCTCCCCCCACAAAGATTGATCAACCAGTATTTTGTCATAAAGCTCATCAGCAATGAAGGACACAAGGGCAATGATAGGCAGTTGTGAGAGACAATATGCATTCTGGTAAACGGCACTAGCACAATGCACTATATCATAGTCAAAAGCTTGAAGCTTGATGGCCCATCAGGCAAGTCTTCCCTCAAAATCCTTCAAGGTTATGAGCCACTTAATAGATGTGTGGTCAGTTACCACAGTGAAGTATACACTATGTAAGTATACTCTAAACTTCTGATAAGAGTAAATCACTGCCAAAAACTCTCTTTCAGTCACTGTGTAGTTACTGTAAAGTTACTCCCCCCGTTGGCTTTGGATAGGACTATTTCTCCCCAACATACAAAGAAGACCGCCCAAAATTCAGTCAAGCCGCTTAATTCCCTTGAGAATTTAGAGCACACAGTTGATAAGAGATTTGTGTTGGCATGTCCCTCCCAGGTGGTAAATACGGACACCTTGAATTCTGTTCCTACTTGGGAGGAATCCCTGATTAATTTGGACTATTTTCTGGATTGGTTTTGTCCTCATTTAAAACAATTGAAGGCTAAACAATCTGGTCACGCTCCTGCCAATTCACTAAAATCCACTCAGGTTGGAGTTAATGGCATTCTGAAGGGCTCCTTAGGCATCAGCCAATTGGAGGCTGAGTTGGAAATTAATGAGAAACTATCCAAATCTTCTGAAATTTCTGACAAAAATTCTACTCTGACCAATCAAATGCACAACTGAGATCAGGTGACCTTTCAAATTCAAAAACTAGTACCTTAAAGCAAGACAGGGGACTTTTGGTTCACTGCTTGCTCATTATCAATAAAAGTTTAAGCTTTTCAAACCCATACAGGTTCTAGAGTCCATTTTTTGGCTCTTTTTCCCCTATAAGTTGTTAGTAAAGCTGTTATAATTCCCTTACCCTTTTTGTCTTCCTTTGATTTACAGTGTTGTCTTTGAAGCACCTAGAGTCAGTGTTAGTATTAGTGTGAGCTTTTACCTTAGTTGCTTTCAAAACTCTAGTTTGAACCTTAAATTTAGTAGTATAATCCTTATAAATACTTACTATAAGCTCAAAATTGTCTCTTGCTTGCTTTGCTTTTGCTTTCTTTTCATATACGTTAAAGTAGCACTTCCTGCTGCTTGTTTGGGAGTGTATAGCCCACAGTTGCCTTCTCTTTCAACTTGAAAGACATTTTTAAAATTTGCTGTGGCTAGAGTGTCTCCCCATTTTCAATTTTTTTCAAAAAACCTGCAGAATCTTAAGTCTCCCTCTTTTGGTTTTTTATTCTTCTGTTTCAAATGCTGATCCCTTTGGCAAAATTCATAGTTTTTATCCTGGCCCCTGTCTTGGTGTTGATATGAACAACTTCTCCAGATTTTTGGAGTTGTATTTCCTTTTCCTTTTGCCATGTGAGGAGTGATCCCCACCAGTTTATGCAAATGTTTGAGGATATCCCTGAATGCGCTCAGGGTATCCTGGCTACCAGTGAAAACATGGTAAGGAGTCTCACCTGCAACAACCTTGAGTATTCTGCTCTCAATCTGGTTCCCTTGGTGTCTCCAAGCTCGTACTCTCCAATGCCTTTCCTTTCCATAGACCCTGGTGTTCAGGTCCAAGAAGATGATCTGGGGGTCAAAGAATATCCTCCCAAGCTTGCTCCCTGGTTTTTTGGTGGGATGATCCTGATGATCCTGGATTCCTACTTTTCCTGACTATCTGACGTGGCTCTCTTTGGACACCACTTCAAGTGGCCATACCAGTCCTGCACTGGATGGTGTCCTGGTAGATTTTTCCCCAAGATGGGAGCCAAACTTAGTTAGTTTAGCCCCCCTCACTCACAGTTACACTCATGGCAGTTTGAGGTTCTGAAAAAGTAACCAACAGGGTGTTCGTGACTTTTTTGCCAAGTTGAGACAAGACACCACCTATGGCTGTAAGACTGACATCAGTGAAAACCACAAAAAGCTTGTCAAAGTTGGAATAAGCCAATGCAGGGGCACACATCAAAGTCTGTTTAAGATCATCAAAGGCTTCTTGACAAGCCTTACTTCATATGAAGTCTAAATCAGTCTGTAAAAGATTGAAGAGGGGGTCTTTAATCTGGGCAAAGTTGGGGATTAAGTGCCTATAATACCCAATCATGCCTAAGAAGACTTGGATGTCTCTCTTGTTAGAAGGCACTTGCATTTAAGAAATAGCTTCATCTTTGGACAGAATATGACATAATTTATCCTTACTTATAACAAAGCCAAGGAGCTCTGAGTTTTTCTTAAAAAAGTTACACTTTCTAGGTTTTACCTTGAGGTTGGCTTTTAAGAGACGCTGTGTCATGGCCTGGGTGACTCCCAGGGGAACCTTCAGTCAAGGGGAAGGGTCAAGCCTGGAAGGCCCAGTAGATGATGGGGGCCATCCACATCAAATAATTGGCAGCAGTAGCTCAAGGACGCCACACTCCCATGTGGGGTATCACTTTCTCAGTGAGCCCCAGTATGGTAAAATAGGCGAATCCAAGCTTACTGTAGTCATATGATGAAGCAGAAGGAATGAGAGGAAGTTCTCCTGTGGCGGCGCTCATGGTCAGGCTTGGCTAGGCAAGTTGTTGGAGCAGAGGAACACCAGGAAAAGAGGGGCGCGGTGCAGAAGCAGGAATTAATTCTTGGTCCAGCACTCTAGGAGATGGGGTAAAGGCTGGCAGTGGTTGGTTGGAGGCAGCTAGAAGTTGCTCCGTTTCCCAGCGCTGGCATTGGTACTGGAGGTACTCTCTGTTTGAAAGCACCAGCAGTATAAAATTTATAATAATGTAATAAACTACTGCAAAGCATAAATGTTCAGTGTGCATTAACCAACAAAGTTTATTAGATGAAGATATCAACAAAGAAAGGAGATGCCAGTGTTCCCAGTTATATCCTGCTGGGAAACTGCAATTATACTTACTGGCAACTTCTTATTGGTTGTCAATGGGTTATTCTCAAGCTGGGCCCCATTGGTGACTCCTGATTTGTTAGTTAGATGGATCCTTTCATTATTTTTGCCCTGGGAAGCTGGTAGGGGAATTTTGGGCCATTTGGTAACCCAAGTCCCCAATTCTGGGTTTCAGAGGGTGTGGGCCAATTAAAATCTTTTTGCTTGGCTTTAGGACGGTTTCCAATTGACCCCAGGCTTGGCCTTGACCAGGGGTTGATTCCCCACTTGGAATTAAAGTTTCCTTTGGGTAAATCTGCATAATCAACAACGTGATCAATCAGTTGCACAATTTTTCAATTGCAGGCGTCAAAACTATGTAACATAGGGTTTTGTCTTGCCCATTCTGGGCCCTAACACACTGGAAGACTTTCCCCAGATGTGTTAGGTGCTCTTGGAAAGTTCAAGAGAAAACGTTGATATCATCTAAGTACACCAGTACACTAGTGAGTTATAAGTCTTTCATTACAGCATCCATAGCACGCTGAATGGTGGCCAGGGCATTAGTCAACTATTGTGGCATTCTGGTAGGTTGAAACAAGTCTTTCTCAGAGATGATGGCACATTTCTCCTGGTTCTCAGGGGGAAAGCTAATCTTCCAGAAGCCACTAATTAAATCCATGACACCAAAGTATTGTGCTCCTCCTAAACAGTCCAAGGTGTCATCTATCTGTGGCAAGGGATAGTTGTCCTTTTGATAATAGAGTTAAGTTGCTGGTAGTCAATGGCAACTCTATTGATTCCATCCTTCTTTTTGACAATAAGAAGTGGGGAGGACCAAGGGCTTTGGCTGGGAATCAGCATGCCAGAAATCAATAGCTTCTGTAGCTCTTCATTGGCATTAGCTTGGTTGGCCTGGCCTTATCTAATGGATCTTGATTTTATGGGGTCATGTCCTTGCATGACAATGACATGCTCAACTCCAGCTGCTTTTCCAAGATCAAAATTTTCCTTGGAAAAAACTCCTTGTATTTCTCAAAAAAGGCCATGGCTTGATTCTTTTCTGGCTCTGTCAACACAAGGAGTTAGTCACTAGGGATCATAGTCAGAGCCATAGGCTTTTCTTCTGAAATTCCCAAATCATCTAATCCTGCAAAAGGGGAAACTTCCACAAGGTTAGATTTCTCTTTTAGCTTGACATAGCCTATGATTTGATTCCTTTGTATCAGAAGAGAGGATGGGCTTAGGTTGGCCAGAAGTACTTTTAAGACTTCAGGGCCAGGCATCACAACTCCAGGGCAGATCCAAGGCTCAAGGTTTGAGACGCCTGAATGACCAAATACTTCTCCATGTAGTCCAGGTGGTAACTCCAAGAAAATTCCAGTTTGGTGTACTACTTGGGACCCAGGAGGAATAGAGAAAGCTAAATATGCGTATAAGTGGATGCCTCTATACTCCTTTATTGATATAGGGAGGAGCTTCAGCTTCCTATGCCGCAAGGTGTATGTCAGGAAGCCATTCATAGGTAGAGGCATTGGGCAGCTTGGGGTGAGGTGCAGCCAAGATGGCGGGTAAGGCCCACCATAGAATGGGTGCTAACTTGATAATATAAGATACAGAACGCCCAAGTAAGGACCAGGGTTCAGAGTTGGGGACCACAGAATCTACCAAACCTGTCAAAGTAATGTAGAGTACTCCCAAAAAGTTGGGTAGAGGTGGTCTCAGCTGCGGCAGTAGGTTCCAGCAGGCGGTCTGGTTGTGGGGTTAAGGGAGGAGTCATAGAACAAAGTAGGCAGGCAGATAATTGTACTTGTCTTTGAACAATCTTGGCAGCCTCTTGTACCACTTTCCTTTGTGTCCTATGTATTTGTTTTCTCTAGTCCTAGCCAAGGGGTCAGCAATGAGGATAGTCTCCAAGTTGTACTCTGAATAGGCCGGGTTGGGGAGTATTCAGTAAAATGCACAGGTCCAAAGGGGGCTCCCAGGGGACGGTATAATGCCTGGGGCAATTTGGCAGGTTGGTCTTGGGGGAGGGCGGCGGCCTGGCGGTCTACTTGACTGGAATTAAGATGTAAGATCACTAAGACTAGATAGGGTAAGATTTGTTCAAACCAAAGGTTCATAAAACTTTATTATCAAAAATGACAATGTGGTCTTCACCATACCGCCGGGGTTTTTATACCATGAGATTTTGCTCCTTCAATTTTTGCAGGGTTCAGGTTTGAGGACAAGGTACTGGCGGGGCGTGGGTCTTGGCTTGGGGTCTCAAGGGTGGCAGATCCAGGTTTTGCCTGTTCTGGCAAATTGGAAAGGCAATGCTTCATTTTGCTGCCACTGTTCACTATGTCACCTGAGTAGTCCAATTGTACTAATCCTTCTGGGCGGCATGCCAGCAGGTTGTTGGCAGAGTTAAGAATAGGGTTTGGTTTAACCTCCTTAAGGCAAGCTGCAACTTCTGCATAGGTTTGGGTCTTTGGTGGCTCCAGGTTAGCATCAATCTGATGACCATTTGGGGAATTGTCCTTGGGAGACTGGCGGGTCTCGGAGTAACTTGTTAACTTGAGTACGCAATTTAGCAAGTTGGCGGTCCCCCGTCCACTTTGTGTGACTTGAGTTATTTTTGAAGGGTCCTTTGTAGTAGGCTGGCAAAACGCGGAGTGATTTGATGATTTGAGCCCGTCTTTTAACGGATTGGCGGGTCCTGGACTGGTCTGGAGGGTTAGATCCGCCTTCTGGGAACCAGGGTTTAACTCTTGGGTTTTCAATACAAGTATTGAAATGTCATTCATGACATCATCCCCTTCCTTCCCAGGGGTCCCTTCCTTTCTGGCCTTCTTCTCAAGGTATTGTTGGATTGCTAGTTGGGTGTTGGGTAGGTTGCTTAATGGCTCCCAGGTGCTTTCCTCAGGTGGGTATCCCTTCCACTTGACGTAGTACTGGAGGGTTTTATAGTGGGTACAGTCTCCATGAACATATTCAACTTTGTATTCTTCAGAGCCTCCTACTTGGATGGGAGGGGGTTCAGTCTTGAGTTTCTGGTAGGGGAGTGAGTTCCCCTCTTTCTTGAATAGAAGCACGCGGTGGAAGATGTTGTGTATTTTCCACGAGGGGGGTAATTCTAGTTCAAATGCTACTTCACCCACTAGTTTGGTGATCTTGTAGGGGCCACTTCTTCTGTGGGCTAACTTCTGACAGGGAACAGTCAGAGGCACGTTTTGAGAGTCCAGATAGACTTTGTCCCCTACCTTCAATGGTTTCCCAGGAATTCTCTTTTTGTCGGCAAAAGCCTTATAAGTCTGGACAGTGCGGGTCAGATTCTTAAGACAGGTTTGTTGGGTGTTGTGTATCTGTTCAATCCAGGTTTGTCCTGACGGGTTTATTTCCTTACTGCCAATACTGGGATCCCAAGATGGGTCAAATCCATAACTGGCCTTGAAGGAGGACATTCCCGTGGAGGCGTGGTCTTTACTGTTATAGGCATACTGTGCCATGGGTAGCATCTTGGCCCAGTTATCCTGGTTGGTGTTGGCATAGCATTGTAGGTATTGTTCAAGTATTTGGTTCACACATTCAGTCTGGCTGTCAGTCTGTGGGTGGTAGGAGGTTGATACACAGCGCTTTACCCCCAAGTCCTTCATCACCTGAGTCCAGTATTTGGAGGTGAATTGTGGTCCTCTATCAGTGATGATTTCCAACAGAGTGCTGTGTTGAGTTAGGATGCAGTCGTGGAAATGTCTAGCTGTCTCTGTGGCAGTGCAGTGAGTGGTGGTAGGGACAAAATAGGACATCTTAGTAAACCTATCTACCATGACCAGGATGGCGTTAAACGCATTGGAGGGAGGCAGTTCTACAATATAGTCCATTGAAACGGACTGCCAGGGCCCCACCGGTATGTCTAGTGGTCTTAGCAGGCCTTCAGGTTTGGATCTACGGGTTTTGGTTCTTCCACATGTCTCACAGCCTTCAATGTAGGCGGCCACATCTTTGTCCAGTTGGGGCCAAGCGTAATTCTTCTTGATTCCTCCGAGTGTCTTGAGTCTGCCAGGGTGGCCAGCCATCTCTGAGTTGTGATAGTCAATGAGTACTTTGGTCCTTGTTTCACCTTCTGGTACATAGATCCGGTTGTGTAATAGCAGGGTGGATCCTTTCAGCAAGAATCCTTTCTTGTGGTGGCAGCTCTCTGGGTCTGAGGTCAAGTCAGCAACAAGGTCCGCTGAGTATTTGTCTTGTTTCTGCGCCTCAATTACGTCAGGTTTGCGGGCCATGATTTTCATGTACATCAGTTGGATGCCTAGGCTGGCCGGGTCAAGGAGTACATGTGTGTTGTGGTCCTTAGTTTCTGTAGAGGAAGGAATCAGATCAGCTCTTCTACTCAGGGCGTCAGGTACCACGTTCACCTTCCCAGGCTTGTAGTCAATGGTCAAGGTATAGTCAGCCAGTTCCAAGGCCCATCTGGCCTGCCTCTGGTTTAGCTGTCTGGGTTTAAAGAAGTAAACCAAGTTCTTGTGGTTGGTTAAGACTTTTACTGGAAATTTGGCACCACATAGGTACTGGCGCCAATGTTTCAGGGTCTTCATTATTGCAAGCATCTCCTTGTTGTAGATTGGGTAGTTTCCTTCAGCAGGCAGCATCTTCTTGGAGTAATATGCTACAGGATGTAGCATACCATCCCCTCCTTCCTGAAGAAGGACCCCACCCACTGCAAAGTTGGACGCGTTGGTTTCCAGTACAAATGGCTTGGATGGGTCGGGCATGGCCAGGACGGGGGCAGAGGTGAAAGCAAGCTTCAGGGCCTCAAATGCTGATGTGCACTTGTCAGTCCAAGCAAAGGTAACCTTTTCAGAGCAAAGGCGGGTCAGGGGTAAGGTAATCAGAGAAATTTTTTGGATGAAATCCCTGCAATAATTTGCCAGGCCCAAAAAACTTCTCACATCTTTCCTGCATTTGGGCACCGGCCAAGATGTTACTGCTTCTACTTTGTCCTGTGCCATGGCAAACCCGCCAGTCTTCACAACGTATCCCAGGAACTCAACTTCAGACTGGAAGAATTCACACTTTTTAAGCTTAGCATGTAAGTTTGCTTGGGAGAGTTTTTCTAGTATAAGGTCCAGGTGGCGCAGGTGTTCCTTGTGGGTCTTGCTGTAGATGAGGATGTTGTTGAGGTAGGCCACGCAGAACTGGTCAAGGTATTCACCCAATACTGTGTTTATCATGCGCTGGAAGGTGCTGGGGGCGTTGCATAGTCCAAATGGCATCACCAGGTATTTGTAGAGTCCATACCTGGTCTTGAACGCCGTTTTGTATTTGTCTGCCCTCTTTGATTTGGATTTGGTTGAACACATCTCTTAGGTCAATTTTTGAGTACACCTGGGCTCCAGTTAGTACGTCGCAAAGGTCATTGGCGTTGGGGATGGGATAGCGGTTCTTCACAGTGATATCATTCAGCTTCTGGTAGTTCACGCAGGGACGCATTCCGCCGTCCTTCTTCCCTACAAACAGCATTGGTGACAAGCACAGGGCCTTTGATACTCGGATGAAACCCTTTTTTGTCATATCCTCCAGGTAAGCTTTCAAGGCCACTTGTTCTTGGTGATTGCAACTATAGATGGGGCTGTGGTGTGGTTGGGTACCTGGTAGTAGGTCTATAGCGTGGTTGTATATTGAGTGGCTGGGTAGTTTTGTGGCCTCTTCTTTGCTAAATATGTGGTCCCACTTTTGCAGGGGAATAGGTAGTGTCCCAACGCTGGATTCCATCTTTATGGTTAAGAGTCTGTTGGTCGGGGTTCTGCCAGGACTCATACGGAACAGAACAGTGTCACAAGATTCAGGTTGTCCTAAGGTGGCGGTCTGCTCACAATAATTTAGAATCAGACCATGTCTGTTGGACCATGAGTCCCCCAGTACTAGAGGATGGGGCAATCCCGGCAAGAGGATCAAGGGAGTTGGGTACACGTTCTGTCCAATTGTCAAGGGAAGTTCCTGTTTGCACTTGTAGCCAGTGTCCAGGGAACTGTTTCCCATGGTTACTTGTAGGCTGCGCTCTGAAGCTGTTAGTCCTAGTTCCTTTGCCAGGTTGGCGTCAATGAAGCTTTCATTGGCTCCTGTGTCAATAAAGGCCTCTATCTGACGCTTGATTCCCATACAGTCTATGGTCACTTGGATGAATTTATAAGATTGTGCAGAGGTGTTTATTTGCGCCAAGGATACAGAAGGTGTATTCTTCTTAGGGCATGCTCTGGTTAGATGCCCGGCCTCATGGCAGTAGAAACATAACCCATCTTGATAGTGGCGTTGTAACTTGTCAGGGGACATTCCAGGTCAATTGGGCGTCATGGCTCTGCCGGCTTGGGTAGGGTTCACGTTCTGTCCTTCTTGGTTTAGACTCAGGCCTTTGCATAGGGGCAGTAATTCCTCTAGGCTCAGTGTAGGCAGGTGGTGCTTCAACAGGTCTTTCATGGCTGAATTAACTCCCTTTCTGAAGATAATGGCAGATAATTCATCTTCAAGTTGGGTGCGCGTTTTCAGTTTAAGGAACTTGTCAATATAGGCTTGGATAGGGCGGTTTGCTTGTCGGATCTCTAACATAGAGTTCAGCGCATAGTATCTGGTGTCTTGGTCATTGCCAGTGCTCATGAGTTCAGCTTCAAATTTCAAATAGTCAAGGCAAAATTCAACATCTTTGGCGGTGGCCTTCCCAAACCAATCCAGTGCGTCTCCTGATAGCATGGCGGCCACCCCCAAGACTTTTGCAGTGTCACTGGGGTAGGCGTTGGCGTTGGTTTGGAAGTGGAGGCAGAGGACTGGCATGGCTTGGCGGGCTTCTTCTAAGGTGAGTTTGCCCATCTGGGGCATATCCACCTTGGTTGTGGTCTGGTTCACTATCACATTTTGCACTTGTGATGTGGCCGGGTTCTGGGGTTCTGCACCAGGTGCAGGGTCTTTCAATTCTTTGGCGGGTTGGTTCTTCATCCATGGGAGTATCAGGGAGGTAAGTGCCTTATGGGTGTAATAAGTGATTATCACAAAAAAGAGCATACAAGTTGCCCCAAGTGTTAATAACATCTTGGGGCCCAGGTTACTGTGTTTGTAAAAGATTGTCATAATGTCAGGAAGCCAGTCATAGGTAGAGGCATTGGGCGGCTTGGGGTGAGGTGCGGCCAAGCTGGCGGGTAAGGCCCACCATAGAATGGGTGCTAACTTGATAATATAAGATACAGAACGCCCAAGTAAGGACCAGGGTCCAGAGTTGGGGACCACAGAATCTACCAAACCTGTCAAAGTAATGTAGAGTACTCCAAACAGTTGGGTAGAGGTGGTCTCGGCTGCGGCAGTAGGTTCCAGCGGGCGGTCTGGTTGTGGGGTTAAGGGAGGAGTCATAGGAACAAAGTAGGCAGGCAGATAATTGTACTTGTCTTTGAACAATCTTGGCAGCCTTTTGTACCACTTTCCTTTGTGTCCTATGTATTTGGTTTCTCTAGTCCTGGCCAAGGGGTTAGCAATGAGGATAGTCTCCAAGTTGTACTCTGAATAGGCCGGGTTGGGGGAGTATTCAGTAAAATGCACAGGTCCAAAGGGGGCTCCCAGGGGACGGTATAATGCCTGGGGCAATTTGGCAGGTTGGTCTTGGGGGAGGGCGGCGGCCTGGCGGTCTACTTGACTGGAATTAAGATGGAAGATCACTAAGACTAGATAGGGTAAGATTTGTTCAAACCAAAGGTTCATAAAACTTTATTATCAAAAATGACAATGTGGTCTTCACCATACCGCCAGGGTTTTTATACCATGGGATTTTGCTCCTTCAATTTTTGCAGGGTTCAGGTTTGCGGACAAGGTACTGGCGGGACGTGGGTCTTGGCTTGGGGTCTCAAGGGCGGCAGATCCAGGTTGTGCCTGTTCTGGCAAATCAGAAAGGCGATGCTTTGTTTTGCCGCCACTGTTCACTATGTCACCTGAGTAGTCCAATTGTACTAATCCTTCTGGGCGGCATGCTGGCAGGTCATTGGCAGAGTTGAGAATAGGGTTTGGTTTAACCTCCTTAAGGCAAGCTGCAACTGCTGCATAGGTTTGGGTCTTTGGTGGCTCCAGGTTAGCATCAATCTGATGACCATTTGGGGAATTGTCCTTGGGAGACTGGCGGGTCTCGGAGTAACTTGTTAACTTGAGTACGCAATTTAGCAAGTTGGCGGTCCCCCGTCCACTTTGTGTGACTTGAGTTGTTTTTGAAGGGTCCTTTGTAGTAGGCCAGCAGAACGCGGAGTGATTTAATGATTTGAGCCCATCTTTTAACAGATTGGCGGGTCCTGGACTGGTCTGGAGGGTTGGATCCGCCTTCTGGGAACCAGGGTTTAACTCTTGGGTTTTTAATACAAGTATTGAAATGTCATTCATGACAGTGTAGGCAATAGGGATATCTATGTCTGCATACTCTATATTAATAAAGTGCAGTTTCTTCTTGGACAAGTAAAAAACCTTGTTTCAATTATATCACATGGTGATGGTCTGGCCTAAGATCTTGAAGGTATCATCTCCATAATTGGTGATGTTTCTGTACTTAGTCATGAATCCTGTGCCTATTAGGATGTCATAGCTGCTATTTACAGTACAATGGTGGAAGAAGTTACTATCAACTTCCCAAACCAAAGCAGCAATGAAAAGTAGGTGCCCATTGTGAGAGAGGGGGATAAACTAACTAATTTTGGCTCCCATCCTGGAGGGAGGATCCACCAGGACGCCATCCAGTGCAAGACTGGTATGGCTGCTTGAAGGGTTGTCCATAGAGAGGACGCGGCAGATAGACGGGGGAAATAGGAGTCCAAACCCATCAAGAGCATTCCACCAATCAACCAGGGAGAACGCTTGGAGGCAGACTCTTGACTGCCTGGATCATCCTCTTGGGCCTGTGGAACTGGGACCTCTGAGGGAGGAGAGAATGATTGGGCCAAGTTAGGAACCATGGATGGAGCCGTTTCAAGGGCAGAGAGATTGAGATTATCACAAGCCAAGCTTCTTACTACATTCTCACTGGTAATGAAAATGACCTGGGCTTGACCAGGGAGATCCTCAAGCATATTCACAAAGTTACTGGGGTTGCTCCTAACATGGTGGAGGGTATGGGAAATACAATCCCAGAGATCTGGGGAAGTACACCATATCATCACCTAGGCAGGTGCCAGGGTAAGGACAACAAACTTGACATAGGGCACCAACATCTGAGCTTGGTTTGGTTTCTTTAAAGAAAATTGGAACCCAGAAGCTGGGTATAGTTTCCTTAATTTGCAACCCAAACAACAACCAGAAGGCAGGAACAAGTGTACTAGTCTTATTGGTAAATTTAAGAGGGAAAAGAGAACAACAGCTGTGTGAACTTGACTTCAAAAGCGTAATTAAAAGCTCTGAGCGTATATGAACCAACAACAGGAGCAAAAGCAAAAGGGGGGCAAAAAAACTTTAAATAGGTAAATATACTAATTAAATCACTAATTTTCAAGTTTGAGTTGTTTAGCGTAGAGCAAAAGCAGTAAGCTTCAAAGTCAATGTTAACCACGCTTTTAGGGACTTCAAAAGAGCACCAGGGAACCCAAAAGCAAGGAAAATAGTTAAGGGGAAAGAAAGCCAATACTAACACTTTAAAAATCAAAAAGGAACCTAGTAAAAGCCCCTAAGGAGAAAATAAAAGTATAAGTTTGGAAAACCAAAGTTTATTTGTAAAAATGAGCAAGCAGGGGGCCAAAAGTCCCTTATCTTGCTTTAAGAGACAGGCTTCAGTTTGAAAAGTCACCTGACCCAGGGAATTAATTTGATTGGGTAAGGGAGAAATTTTGCAAGGACTTATCTATTGAGTTGGAGGGTTTCACAAAAATTTTTGACTTTGACTCTAATTGGCTGGCATTGCTGGAGTAATTTGAATTGGCATTTAATCCAGTTGGATTGGAATCTGATAATTTAGCAGTAGTGCAACCTGATTGTTTAGAATTAATGAATTTCAAGTGCAGGCAAGCCCAAGCCAAAAAATAGTCTACATTAATCAGAGATTTCTCTAAAGTGGGGACAGAGTTCAATACATCAGTGTTTGCCACCTGGGAAGGGTATGTCAACACAAATCTCTCATCAATTGTGTGGGCCAAATCCTCAAGGGATTTAAGGGGCTTGGCCAGCTTCTGAGCAGATTTCTTTGTGCAGTGCAGGAAGATTGTCCTGTCCAAGGCTAAAAGGGGAAGTGAATTTACACCCATAGCCTTTGTGGTAAGTGGACCTGCGGTTCCAAATACCTATTGTTAGTCCAAGTCTGGGACTAGCTTTAGTTTTTTCACCAGTCTGGAAGAGACTATATTCCCAGGAGCGCCAGAGTCAATGATGGCTCTGACCTTCACCTTATGCAACAACATATTAATATAGGTATAGTATTTTTTGTCTCCTGCATCAGTACCAAGGAAAATGGCTATATAGACGTCCATGTCCTTATAATTGCTAAAGAAAGATTCCAAAACAGTGCTTAGTGTGGGGCCAATTCCCTTTAATGTTTCCAGGGAGGCAGAGACATGGACAGACTTTAGAAGCTGGGACATTCTCTTAGCACTATCACTTTCATGGATGACCTTAGTGTAAGAGAGTGTTAGTTGTTCAGCGTAGGATAGTGCAACAGTATTCTGGGCTTCTGGTGCAATCAAGGGTTTCTTCCTCACTCTTTGACTTTGAGTAAGAGCATTGACTGCAAGGACTCTATGAAGCTGGTCCTTTTCTATTTCCTGAGAGTCAGGATAGCATAGCAAGGGGCTAGCATCAGGGTCAGTGGAGTCTAGTCTAGGATTCGCTGGTGGGTGAACTTTGGGGTCTGCTAATTTCAAAGTCAGGGCTGTGTTGAATGCAGAAACACAGCCAGGGGCCTGGGTCTTCAGGTGGGAGGGGAGAAGGTGGATTGAGGGGAGGTACATATACACAGGCAACTGGGGATTTCTCCTCATCCTAGCTGCTCAGCAGTTTTTTTAGCTCCTCATCTTGAGAAGCTTCCTCATCTTCTTAATCTCCTTTGGAGTCATACTCCTCTGCTCATATGTGATGTACCTTGGACACCAGTTGCTTGCATTCTCTGGGCATGTGACCTTGCTTCCCACACTGATAGCATGTGCAAGTGTTATTGTCATGCCCTGCCCAAAAGGACAGGCTTTTTAAATTTATCATATTTTTTACAATTGATTTAATCTTTTGGTATTTTTTAAGATTAAAATTTTGAATTAAGAGTTAATATTTAAGTATTTTAAAGTAATTTACCTTGTTTTACGCTATTTGCATTCAAATTTTTGTTGTCATTGTTGCTCTGTCTTCCCTATTCCTATCTTATATATATTTCTACTTTGAAGTTATAATATTTTTGTCTCTATCTTACCTTTTGAAACTCCTGCTTCCGCTGTTGCTGCTTCCCCAATTTTACGTTGCTGATCTGCAACTTCTGTTGGGTTTTGTTGTCTTCTTTTTTTCAGGTCATCCCCAAACTTCTCCAGCTGCTCCTCTTCCTGGCTGCTTTCTCCCTGATTATCAATCTGCAAATGAAAAGGCTTTTTTATATAAATAAAGAGCTTTTGAAGAGTAGGCTTTAAGCCAAAATTCTAAGTGATTTCTACCCTTCAAACATTTTATCAATTTTTAACTTGAGATCTTAATTTTTAGAAATTTACATATTTTTATTAATTAATTTTAAGTTTTGTATTTTCTTGTTTTTAATAAATGGAAGTTTTAAAACAGCAAGCCTTAGGCTTGTTGTATCCATTATTTTCCCTTAAGGAATCTTTTAATAGTTACATGTACCAGTTTGCTTATGGAGAGTATCCCAATATCAACATTCCCTTAGTTACTAATTGTTCACTATTAAATACCCTGTTTTATCTTCTTTGTTTAGGGTTCTTAAACTTTATCACTCCTTTTTTAACCCAGTATAAGTTCTTAGCAGGATTGTGTAAAATCATATTACAGACAGTTCCTACCTTTTTATACCTTCTTAATCTAAATCCTAATGCTTTACATGCTTTAGTTTATAACCTTGCACCATTATGGGCAAGACCTTACAGTTATTGGTACCAGCTGTTCCTTGAGAGGATGAGCTTTCATCAGTCTTAGGTTTATCAGAGAAAGAAGGTTTGTTCCTGTTCTCCTGGAATGCTCTTAGTCCAGAGGGCATGAGGACTTCAAAGTCATCCTTAAAGGTGAAAAGGTGGCAAATCAGATCAGAGACGTTGTGAGCCCCGTAGATTCCAGACTTCAAGGCAAGAGAGAGATTCTTGTTAGGCTGTACTGCATTGAGCAGGGCGGACTTAACATCAATGAAGAAAGCAGCTTTCAGGGAGATCAGAGTCTGGGCTTCTAGGTAGAACCTATCTGAAAACTCTTGCATGGTTTCTCCTTTTTTAATGCCTCCTTCCACAAAGTACATCTTTCTGTTATTGAGGGCTTCTTCACTGCCAAATTCATCCATTAAGGCTTTGGAGACATTGGCAAAGGTTCATCCACGTTCTGGGAGTCTGGGCATGATGATAGTCTGTGTTTCAGAATCCAGGCAGTTGAAGATAGCAGAGTTCTTTATTGCCTCATCAGCCCTGTAAATTTTATTTTCATACAGTCTCAAAAACATGTTAAAATTACTTTTCCTGTCAAGATTAGGCAAGTTGACAGGCTTAATGTTAGGGATCACATTGCTTGTATTGAAGGGTCTTTGGATGAGAGAGCGGTTGCCTCTGAAAGCCTGGTATCTGGCTTCTGAAGCAGCCTGACTTTCATGTAATCTGGTTTGTTCAGGGGTAGTCATGGGATTATCACTGCTCTCCAGTAATGATTAAGTCATTATAATGTTCCTAGGGACGTTTCTTTGGGCAGAATCATCCTCAACATAGATGTGATAAGATTCATTGCCAGAGGAGTGTGCTCAGCTAACCAAGGAAAGTATACTAATTGACCTAGGTTCCTGAAAGTGTACAGTTTTTCTTCTGGGAGGGAAGACCAGTAGACAAGCAGTAAGGCGGTCAATCTGATCCTGGAGTGTTAAAAGAGTGGCTCTGTTGTCTTAATCTCTTCTCTGATGACCAGGTTTTATTTTTCCAGTCCATCCACTTCATCCTTCAAGCCTTAGATCTGTTGACAGATGGTCTCAGACAAGATTCAGTTGATCTGTTATAAGGCAGACTGTTGTTGTTGGTCATGATTAGATCCAGAATGAATGGCCTTGGGGTCTTTGAGTCCTTCAGCTAGTTGGGCTTGAAAAATGCAGAGATCTCCATACAAGAAGGTATTATATTATTGGAGCTCATGGACGTCCTTTTCCAAGGAGTTTCATTATCTACTTATGGAGCATGTTGATTTGTTCCCAGTAGACTTCTCAGTGGTAGGGCCCAGAGTAATTTTCTCCAGTTCCTGTATAATGGCTTGTAAGAGGTCCCTGGAGTTTTTGACATTTCAGTTACTACAGAGATCTAATGTGGGTCCAACCCATAGTTGCTCAGGATCTGTTGGACCACCTGGGGGATGTAGTTATGGAATGATTGCTCCATAGTTTTCACAAATTGGGATGAAGACATCTGGCTTCTGACTAGCTCAGAAACTTGTTGGTTAACCAATACAAAGTTTGCACTAAGGTCAGAGTATAGTGTCTGCAGGAAGTTCTGTTGAGCTGCAATCAAATGGCCTTGGTGCAGAAGTATATTCTTTTTACGGGCTAGATGGACTTGATTATGGTAGATAGCAGGGTGCACAACGTAGTACAAGTACTCCTTCATATGGTCAATGGTCTTTATGTTCTTTTTGAGTTGTTTGGGGGCAATATAGCTCAGGGTTTAGAACCTCTCTCTGATGGAGGGTCCATAGGCTGGCAGGATTGCCAGGCAACCAAGTTCTCCCCATATTAAACTGCTCCTTCATCCATTCCTTGAATGATGGAGTCCAAGGTCTGGGAGGAGGAAACTATTTTGGCATTAACTGGATTAGGTATAGCCACATTTAAGATCAAGGTTTGGAAGCATTAGATGGTAAGAGTTCTCTGTACATCTCCCATAAACTGGCTAAGTGCAGGCAGTTCCTGGGATTTTTGGTAAGTACCATCCTGATTGGCAGTTTCCAGGAAGGACAACTCTGGTGTCTGCTGGAGTATGCCTCTTAGGTATTCCAAAGCAGAAGAAAAGGGGGCCATTTCCTCCCTGGGCTGAAATAGGGCCACAGTGGTTGAGGGGGGGTCCTGCGGGTTTTTTGTTTCTGGTTGGATACATTTCATGAGTAAGCACCAATGCCGTGTTTTGGGCCTTATGGAAGTCTTGGAGTTTAACGTCTGGAGTGCTAGCTTTTAAGAGTATGTTTGTAGGCCTAAACAAATATTAATACCAGCCTTTACCTCTAGAGTTTTCACCTTTTAGTTTTAAGGTAACAACTGAATAGAGCTAAAGACAATATGTGAACGTGTAAAAATATATCTTTTATTGGAGAAAGAAGGGAAGTTATATACTAGGAAAGCTACACAATGGCTGCAGGAGTGTTATTAACACCTACAAAATTGTTTGGAACATTACAGCATCTTCTTGGATTCACCAGGCTCTTGCATCTGCATTCCTTTCTTTTAGGGATGATCTGGACAATCTGACAGGGAAGAGTAGGTGCAAATTACTCTGGATTGGGATGCAGTTGCAGCTGCCCATTACAGAAGTTGCTAGCAATTCCCAAACCCAGTTCATCAAAATGTAATATGTTGGCCAGAATGTCATAACGTCCAAATTTAATCAAGGGATGCAAATCTGTTGGATCTGGGGGATTTGAGTGCAAACTTAATTAACCTTGACCATCAGAATGAATTCCACTGATAGCCTTGACCATTCTATCCACGCAATCTAATTTACAAAAATCATTTATAGTATATATAGATGAGCAATCTTAATTAAATCTTGATACCTTTAATCAATTTTTTGGTGCCACTTCAATTCCGACAACAATATTTCTAGAAACCACAATCTGGCAACATGTCATTCTTTCAGTTATGTATATACTTCCGGGAAGTATAATAAACAAGATAAAGGGGGAAATTAAGAAGAAAATGATACTTTATTGGATATGAATATAGTATAATATATAGTATCATGGGAAGCCACATACTGTCTATGTACGTCATAGAAACCATGGGGCTTATCTGAGTATTGTTTCTCTTAAGTCACAAGGCTTATTCAAGCTGTGTTCCACTTAGGATCTGGATTGTTTGATCCTCTTAATAGATGGTTGACTGATAGTAGTGCCACCAACTTATTGGTTGGTGAGCCAATTGATGACTTGTTTGGTGATCTACTTGGGGTGTTAATTCCCTAAGAGGGATTAATCAAAGATGTTGCAACATTACTGTAATTTTTTAATATAAATTTTATTGAAATATATCAAGAATTATGTCAAGTTGCCATATTTTGGTTTGTAGAAATAACATCATAATTGAAGTGT
The DNA here is from genome assembly GCA_014839935.2 of Entomophthora muscae. Lineage (NCBI taxonomy): Eukaryota > Fungi > Entomophthoromycota > Entomophthoromycetes > Entomophthorales > Entomophthoraceae > Entomophthora > Entomophthora muscae. Next base: position 62,209 of record QTSX02005776.1, read on the forward strand.
GTACCATCTTTTTGGGAGAAAGGCCAATATGTCTATTTGACTGAAATCTTAAGTATTTCTTAGCTAGCAGGTTAATGTGAAGTTTTATTTATTTAAATCCTAATTGCATCAATAGGATTCTAAAACCTGATTATTTAAATAGAATTTAGTCAATATATAGCCTTACTTAGTTTCAGTAGGACTTTAACATTAATAATGTGCTAAAGTCTGCTTTTTGTAATAAAGGTAGCTTTTTTAAATATGTAATACCAAAAAGGACTACCTTATCTTAATTAGATTATTTATCCTAAATTAATCTTTTTAGACCAGAAATCAACATCTAGAATGAATATCAATAAGCTAACCTATATGGTAAAATTACCTTTTGTATATTATTTATGGCACTTTCATCTCTTAAGCGTCAAAGTGTTTTATCAGCAACTGTGGTAATGTCAGGAATATTCCTGAAACTTACAGTTGTGTAATCAATAAACTGGTACCCACTGCCACCGAGCAGACGTCTGCCGTCAACGTGCAGACATCCGCTGTCACCGAGAAGATGTCTGCCACCAATGTGCAGACATCTGCCGTCATAAAGCAGATACACACTGCCACCATGCAGAAGCCTGCCACAACCAAGCGGTCACCTGCTGTCAGCATGCAGGCACCTGCCGCCACCAAGAAGACGGTCACCGCCACCGCGCAGGCCCCCGCTGCCAACATGCAGGCGCTTGCCACCATTAAGCAGATGCTCAACGCCACTGCACAGGCGCCCATCACTCTTGCCAGCCACCTGCCAGCCTTTGCCCTCCCATGCCAGCAGGCCAGTCCCCATCCACTCCTTTGGGAAATAGCCAGATTGGGAAATCAGGAAAGGCAATTTCCCCAAAGCCAAACTTGGGAGGAACTGCTGCCCAATTTGGGAGCCTACCAAATGGGGAATGGACTGACAGGCTATCTAACAATGGAAATCATGCACCAAATTTAGTAAATGAATTTGGATGCATGAAGAAGACCAAACTTGCACTATGCCAATGCAAACTTGGATCCAGCCAAACCTTCTCAATTGCCAGCCACCCAAGCCAATTCAGAAAAGGGAATAACAGATGCAACTCAGACTCTTGGTTCCCCAATGCTATGACTTCCAATAATCATGCCTTGCAGGTCCATTAGTATAAATAAAGACAAACCCCTCAATGATAGTTTGTGCTATTATTGAGTGAATATCCTCCTCAATATTATCACATTAATCAATTTTTTACCTAGGCTAAGCAAGTAACCTTACTAAACCCATTACCCCTCCCCAAGTCAGAAGATGAACTACATCATCTTCACAGCTGTCTTGACAGCTTACCTTGGGATAGGGGGCCACCATCCAACCAATACTCAGTTTGGTCCTGAACCACAGGGACCAAAAGGGATATTGTACAATGAGCCAACTCATCTCAAATCAATGGTTTTGAACCTGTGGACACATCTAGCGTCATCTTGCCCAACTCCCACCTTGATTACTTATGTGATCCCCGCAGCTACGCTACTGTACCTTGCTGTCAGCCTTAGACAATGCAATATCCTTGCCAAAGCCTTCCGTCAGGCAGTAAACTTCTATCCAATTGTCTACGCCTTGAATGGCTTTGAGCCACCTAACCTGCCATCTTATGTTACTAAAGTTTTATCCTCAATACTTGGGTATTACAGGTAAGTTTGACTCCCTGGTACTCAACAAAGTGTTGAGTTCAGGGAGATGAGTGCCGCATATGCAAATCTATTAGTATTTTTGGCTTAACTGATTTTAAGCAAATTATTACTAGTAATATAGGGGTTCAAAACCAAAAACAAAGTTTAAATTTACTCAAATTTGACTCCGTTTAATAATTCAGTTAGCTGAAATACTAATTTAAGGGGCAATTTATAAGAAAATTTAATAATAGAAATGAAAAAACTTATGTTCAAAACTCTAAAACAAAAAGTGGTCAGTTTGACACTTTTTAAGCCAAATACATATTTTATTAATAAAATACTTATGTGCTTATATAAAATTTGTTATTTACTATTATATTTTTATTATTAGTGTCCATAGTTGTTGATTAAGCTCCCAAGCACCACTATACTGGATTTAGTGGTATAGACATTAATCAAATACCCCACTTGTTTTACATTATGACATTTCTGGGTTTGTGGATTAAGTGGTGCCACATAATTTAAGCCTAATTTATTAAGAGATTTCATATGTAATTTTTTAAAAAACAGAAACTTGGCTCCCCCTTTGTTTGACTCTATACACTTGCCACACAATTGGTTTTGAATTTGACTAATCAAAGGCTTGGAATTAATGCTAAATTAATAAGTGACACACTATGAGCATCACTCAACACCCATCCACTTGACACTTTAACTTTGGGATTAGTACAGAGATCTTAGTGTTTTAACCAACACTATGGTAAATAATTCACTCCCAACTCCTCACGGCATATTATTATCACTAATAAACACATTTCCACTCTTTTAATTTTTTAACTTATGTTGTATTTTTTATTTTTGATAATATGAAACTGTCTTGCTTTTGGGTTAACTTTTGAACCCGTTTTAAATTTAAGCAAGTTTTATATGTAAAAAACATAGTAAATTTGATTTTTCTACTCAACTCTGGCATACTCAACAGTGAGAATTCAGCTTTTTTTAACTGATGACAGTGCCAAACTTGACACTTTACTATTTTTGAATTTTTAACTCCCAATAAAAAAATTCCACATAATTATTTAATTTTTTTGCAATTATAATCTACTACTCTTCCTGCTACTCTCCATATAATTTTTATATATTTTTCATTTTTTATTATACTTTTACATTAATTTAGCACTAAGATGTTATGCTGAATCTAACATCCTTGATGCTTCATCATAAATTCACTTATTTTCTATGTTTTAACCTTTATATCTATACTTTGAGTTTCTATTTTGCTTCTATTTTTTATGTTTTTTGATAAATAAAACTTTATTTGCATCCTTTTCATTTAACTTTTGCTTTGTTTTACCTCTGTGTTTCATATCTTTCATACTTCTATTATTTACAATGCTAAACTCTTCTTTAGACAAAATCAAACAAGAACAGCCAACAGCTCAAGTGCCAAGCCTCCAAGGGTTCCAAAGAAACTGCCTCCACTCCCAAGAGTGCCAAGAAGCCTGCAAAGGCAAAGTCTCTAACTCCGTCTCCCCCACTCCATCTCCTCTCACTCCTTTTCCCTCCACCCTCATCTTCAACTTCCCCTTCACCTTCCCCCCAAAATTCCTCCCCCAATAAAAGTGATGACTCTCTCACTAATCACTCATTTTACGAGTCAGAGGCCAACTCTGAGCCCATCAAGGAGTGGTGTACTAAGAAGGCAAAGACTGCCAAGGAGCCCACCTCTTCTTCTGATAAGAAAAAGAAGACATCCAAGCAGGCCTCAAAGAACCCTTCACCTATCTCTCCTGATGGCTCTTCCCCCCTCCCTCATCTGACTCCCAAGATGAGCCTGAGGAGTACTCCAAGAAGTTTAAAGCTTCTGGTCACGTGGCTTGGGATCCACTAGCCATCCACAACATTTGTAATGTGGATAAAGAGTTAAAAGTTCTTAAGCAATTCCCCTGGTACTTCCCAATTATTTATGTAAAGGGCAGCCCTGGCTACGTTGCTGACAATTACATCTTTAACTGTAATAACCAAAAATGCCAAAGTAAAATCAAGCACTTTATCTGTGAAGATAAGACTTGTGGGGCCCGGCTGAACACTGAGGGCTAGGAGAGGGTAACTGCCAAGAAGGAGGAGCACACTTGTGAGCCCCATAATTATCTGATAACTCAGATGCTGAAGTGGTACCTTGTTTAAGTAATCCCCACCTCCTCTCACCTCTGGGCATCTGATCTGGCCATAAAAGCCCTGCAGCATTTAAAACCCAACAATCTTAAGTTGATACCAACCCAGGAGCAGTTGGTCAAATTCATAAGCAATAAGCAGATTGCCACCAACCCCCCTCCCCCCAAGGCCTCATAAGTATTATCAGAGCTTAAACTCACCCACAAGCTCAAGCAGCTTCCAAGTGGGGAGCACTTCCTTCTTCATGACAATGGGCCCGGCAACAAAGACTGAATTGTTAGAGTGAAATGGTAAGCTGCATGATTCAAGGAAATACAATGAGGATATAATAAACAAATTGTGAGTTGCTTGACAAGCAGGAGGCCAAATCAGGAGGACAGGTTCAACATCTTGGATCCAATGGTGGTGTAGCAGAAGATTGAGGTTAAAATTTTCAACAAGCAAATGACTTGTAAAGGGAAATTTGAGAAAGATTTGAAAGGCATCAGCATTTAAAGAGCGGGCCAAGTTGCGGCCATGGAGTTGACAGCAACCTTGATGGCCACAAAGGCTAGTCTTTTGAGGACAGGGGCAAACAGCCCCAGATAGGCCATCATTTTGGGATAAACTTTCTTTTATTTCTGAGGAAAATTAAGCTATCTAGAAACAAGTTTCTAGAGGGGGAATGGGAAAGTCTTAAGGGTGTTTAGGATGGAGCAGGAGGGGATTCCGCGGCTTCTGATTGGCTGGCAAGAATATTTTCAGCAGTTGGTGGTCCTGCATTGGAATTCAAGTCAATGACGTCATAATTCAAAAAATTCCAGCAACCAGCAGGTCAAGCGCTGCCATCCTCAAATAGTGTATAACGCGTAATTTTCTTGTCATAATTATTTGGGGAAAATATGGCAGGTCCAGATTTTTGAGGGCTATTTGGGCAACCCCAGCTTTGACCCATTTTTTGTCTATGACAGCATTTAAGCCGTCAATTTCTTTTAGGAGTTTGGCTGCAGTTCTTTGCTGATTTTGGGTTTTACGAGGGCGCACTATTCCTTCCATTTGATTTTCTACCGTAACACAGATAATATGCTACGCAACTCAGCAGAACCTGTTGGAGTTGAAAAGGTCTTCAACCTGGCTAGTTGATGGTACCTTTGCCACTTGCCCCCAGATGTTCAAGCAGCTCTGGATGATCCATGCCCAGATTGACATCCAGGTGATTCCACTTGAGTTCTTTCTTCTTCCTGGGGACACTGAGACTATTTACACATGTGCCTTCTCTATCCTCCGCAGAACACTTTCCCTCCTTCCCCCTGACAATAACAATGATGTCAAGAAGACCCCCAACACCTTTGCTAACCCAACTGCCGCTGACAAGGACCATGCCACCCTGGACTTGGAGGAAAAGGTAAGGCTTAGAGCTCTAGGGTCTCTCATGTGCATAATGGACTTTAAGCCTGCTTAGTTCAATGCATTTGAGCATCTGTTTAGTAAGGAGGTGCAAGGGTACCACTTCCACTTCTGCCAAGCAGTTGCTTGCAATGTGCAGGCTCATGCTAAGCTTAGTAGGTTGAGCCAGAGGGACACTTTGGATACCTGAAATTTTGTGCTGGCACAATTTAGTGCCTTGGCTTTTTTAAAGCCAGAGCACACTGTGCAGGAGTTTGAGAGTTTTTTCAAAGAATCCTTACATAACCAATCATCCAGAGTTCAAGCCTTTACTCAAGTACTTTGAGTCCCAGTAGATTAGAAAGGTCATCACGCAGAAGCAAGGCAAGGCCCACGCCAAGGACAGTTGGAATGTTTACCGGGCGGCCATCAACAGGGAGCTGAAGAAAACTTTAGCTCTAGGGGCCTATCACAATAATCTGAAGACTAACTTTGGGCTTCACCTAAAGTTCAACAAGTTCTTCTTCCTCCTGAAGCATTATCAAGAAAAACCCATTTCTGAGCTCAGAGATCTCGCTAACTGTGTCCCCCCACCAAGCCTACCACAGATCCACCCTCTTCACAAAGGCCATCCAGGTTGTAGCCAAGCACAATTATAAGGCCTCTGATATCAAGCAGCAGCTGGAGCTTATTGCCACTGCCCTCCTGGAAGGGGCTAAAATGAAAAAAAGGAAAGAATGAGGAGGAATAAACTTGCTTGCTTCTATGGTTTTAACTTTTAACATTTTAGCTTTAATTTTTGCTTTTTAGTTTTGATCATTTAGTTTTGATTTAATTAGATATCACAGATTATTTTATGTATACATGGGAAGTTTGAGATGAATAGTCATAGTTGAAAGTGAGTGAAATATCTTAATTTTTGTAATTTACTAGTAAAACATATGATATTCACAGTTGTGCTTATATGAACTATATCAAATAAATATTAATATTTCTTTATATTTTGCATAACTTATATGATTGTGTTTGTGTTTTCTTGTTTAATTGGAATTTTAATTTTTATGGTAATCAAAAATATCTTTATAATTAAGAGTGTAAATTACATAGTAAAATGAGAAATGATTGCTTACTGTAAATTCAGAACCTGAATGTAAAAATGTGGGATTGTCAAATCCTTGGTCCAAATTTCAAATCACTTTTGCGGGCAACTCAGCTGAGTGAAAAATAAAATATTTAATAAAATCAACCATTTAATTTGACTTTTTTTGGTTTATTTAAATTGGCAAATTTCAAATCTCTTGAGCAGATAACTCAACTAACAAAAGACAAAACACAACCAATAAATGCAAGACACATGAATCAGAAATGCGGAATTCTAATGTACAATTTGAGATCCTCTGTATTTCAAACAAATCATAGACATCATGGAAAACTTAACAAATCTGAAATTGCAGGATTTTCAAATCCAAGAACCAAGTTTCAAATCATAATTGTGAGGAATTTGAAATAAATATAACTTATGGGTGTCTCAAAAAGGATGCCAAAGGATCTAGAGTGGATTTGTGCTAATTCTTTTAGGAATCATAGGCATTCTCAAAAATCACCCTATTTCATTTTAGGAAAGCTAAAATTTAGATCCTACTATTAAGCAACTTAACATACTTAACAATAAAATTGACTAAAATATTCACTCCTCTTTTTGAGTTTAATTTTTTAATAAAAATTTATTATGTCTTCTTCCAATAACAACCAAGTCAATGAGCTGTTCCCTGGCCTTGAAAAAATCATGCAGGGCTACACTGGGTCTCTTAACGGTGAAGCATCTGTCTATGGCCACTTCCAACCTGCAGGCCCCTCCGCAAGCACCAACCAGGAGTGTGTTCTTTCTCCCACGTCCTCAAGCATGGCACTGTTTGCCCATCACACACAGGCAGCTGCTAACCCAGATCATGTATCAACACTAGTATCCAGAATTAGCCAAGTGAGCCAAGTGGTCACCCAGGGAACCCAGAATCCAGAAATATCCAATCAGATGGCACTGTCTGGTTCCCAAGACAGACACATCCCACCTTCAGCCAATCAGCCTACAAGACACAGAAGAAAATTGATCACCCCAGAAATTTTTCTCAAAATGGTTGAAAAGCAAGGGATGCTTATGTACCTTGGGGAAATTGCAGCTGTGATGGGTTTTGCAAAGTCCATTGTGGCTGCAACCCTTTGAGCTCATGCTAACTGTGGCCCCCCCTCCCAAGAAGACCCTAACTGGTGCCTGTACTTCAACTGAAGGTAAAAAAGCCCACCCTCTCATGATGGCTATCATGGAATGTGACCTGTAGATGCCCCTGGTCCAGGTTTGCCTCCAACTGGGACTCCATGGCATTTTCACTAATAAAAGAACAGTCAATTTGTGGATGCACAGAGTTGTGGTTGCCATCAGAATCTTGTTCAATCAGGTTCTCAGTGGCCACAATTTAGTGGATACCAACCCATAAAATGCAACCATTATTAATTTTATCAAATGAAGGGCAACAAGGGCCCGTAATGATGCCATCTTCTTGTCGTATGTCAAGATTTCTGCAAGCATCCAAGACTTTGGGGGAAAGCGCATCAACCTGACGTCTACAAGCGCAGCCTAATCCTGTATTGATTTGTTGTGGTTTTGTTGGCAGTTTCTCCATTGGGTGTCAACAATTACTCAGCAATATCAAACACTGCAGATGGGTATGCCTACCAGACAGAGCTCAAGGACATGCTGGAGGAGTGGGCTACCCAACAAGCTGTATACACAGCTGTACTGAGTGCGGAGATGGAGCAGCAGGAATGGGCAGCCAAAGAAATTATGGCTGTGGGGCACACCTGTTGGTCCTATTCCATCAACCACAGTGACATGCATCTTTCAGATGTACATCTTTACAATTTTGGTTCAGCTCTCAGGTGCTTAAAGCCTGCCACATACCAAGAACTGTGCTCCCAAATTGAGAAGGGGTACAACCTTTTCCCTTCCATATTTGTCCAGGACTTATCAGATCTTGCCATATTCTATGCAAGTGATAGTGATAAGTCCAGAAAGAACTCATGCCTCCCCCATGCCCATCCATTTGGTTTGTCAAGCCCACATATGTGACAGAAGAAGAATTTGAGCAATTGAATAAATCAGCTCTTGCCGCCTCTTCCCAGTCAACAAACTCTACCTCCCCAACTCCCCTATCAAGACCAATCCACCCTCCTTCTACCCTGACTCCCAGACTGCCAGCTGTTCCCTTCCCATAACCTTTGATACCCTCTCTTCCACAGGCACAAATGATGGCAACATACATTCTGCCCTTTCCCTCCCCACTTGTCCCTTGATCAGTAAAATAAAACTTTTCTTTGTGACAACTTATTAAACTTGATATTATTTCTTTTGATGTATAATTGATAACATATTCTTTTTACATTATTGAAATTCTCATAATCAATAAATTTTTTTATATTTTGTGAATAACATAAAATTATTTGTATAAACATTTTTTGTTATCAATAATAAATTAAGAACCACATATGTAAATATTACATTAGAATATTGCAATTAGACATCAACTCTTGATATTTTGATATTATGTGCATAACTCAATGCATTTTGTTTAATAAAATTCATTGTAAACAAGGCCTTTTTCATTGTAATTTATTTAAATGGACTGTGTTTATATTAGAGAGCCATTAACGCTTATTACAAATATTGATACATAGTGCATTTTACAGCCTGCTATTTACCTATTAGTAATAATTTTGTAAACTTTTAGCCGCATTTTGTGAGGTAATATTAATGTAATGGGTTATAAATTACTGTTTATTACCATTAATTGGCTGATTTTCTTTTCTGTGGCAATTGTGAATTTTCTGATATTTACACACTGGTGTCCAATTGGTTGGTTTCACATCTAATCACACAGGCAATAGGAAATCAAGTTGCCACCCCAACCACATCTGGTCTTGGGGTGGCAACTTGATTTCCTATTGCCTGTGCAATTGGATGTGAAACCAACCAATTAGACACCAGTGTGTAAATATCAGAAAATGTACAATTGCCACAGCAAAGAAAATCAGCCAATTAATGGTAATAAACAGTAATTTATTGATCTATTATATTATTATTACTTAAAAAATCTGACTAAAAAGTTTACAGAATTGTTATCAATAGGTAAATATACAAGATGTAGAATACACTATGTATTAATATTTGTACTAAGTGTTAATGGCTCCCTAATGTAAACACAGTCTAATTATATAAATTACCATGAAAAAGGACTTGTTTACAATGAGTTTTATTATACAGAATGCATTGAGTTATTCACATAATATCAAAATATCAAGAGTTGACGTCTAATTGCAATATTCTAATGTAATTTATACATTTGTGGTTCTTGATTTATTATTGATAATGAAAAATATTCAGGCGTTGATGGTAGTACTATAAAAACAGGTTTTTTGATGTACTAACATCAATATGTCAAATATCTATAGCTTGATAAATGAATTGGAAGCACACCTGCAAAAGGTTGTTGAAATAAAAAAATACCAGGAAACTAGTAACAGGAAAGCTGGGCAACAAAGGCCAGCCACTAATTCAGTCAAAAGAAGATGCTCTGAATAAATTGGGAAATATTATAGATGAAAAGAACAAAGAAGTGTTACTTAATCTACAGGCAACAATTCTATCAAGTCTGAAGTTCAATGATGCAGCCTACAATTTGTGGGAGTTCTTTCAAGGGGCCAAAGAAAACAATAAGAAAATCAAATTGATTGAATTAAATGAAAGCTCAAAGGAAATGATCAAAAATGAAGAGGAAACCAATCAAATAGAAACAGATAAAAATGATTCACAATCAAGAAGCAGAATAGCTACAATAAACAATGAAAATGTATCAAATAAAAACAAGAGGAAGAACAAGTAGACCAGAAAATAAGGAAGATCAAGCCCAGAAAAACAAATGAAGAGCAGCCAACACTCATGAAGTTTGCTGAAGGGGCGCCTGTAGCTGAGGGGCCACAGGGGAAACAATCAGTAAGTCTTTTTATGTTTTACTTATATTTACTTTAGTTATAACTAGGAATGGGGACAAGGTCACTGAAGTGGCAGCTTTCACGCCAAGCTGGGTTTACAGGGGTACCAATCACTGGTAGCCCCTGTAAAGCAAATAAATAAATAAAAATGAAATAAATAAAATAAATAAAATAATTCAAATGAATATGAATAATTTTGCAAATAAGGAAACAAAATCCAGGGAATATTTACCACCCGTAGGGTACTTGCCGTGGATTAGGGAAGCATACAAAATAGGAGCAAATATCAACTTCAAAGAGATGACTGAAATTTTGGGGATATTAAAATAAGCTTCAATGAATATATTTATGAAAATATACAACAATTTCCCTTTTTAAATATCAATGAATATGAAATAAGTTAGGACACGCTATTTTGAAAACAGCACTTTGATTTACAGCATCTCAATTTACACTATCTCAATTTTATAGTAAAAACACCATTTCAATTTATGGCATCACAACTAAGAAAAACAAGTTATAAAGTTTTAGATTTTTTGAACTCCAAAAATAATCCAAAAAATTCTCAAAAAATAAAGTTCAAAAAACATTTTTAGGCTTAAAAAAGCCTCAGAATTTCAAATCTGCAATAAAAAATGGGGTCAGTTAATACTAACATAGTTGCGTAAAGCCCAAAAGTTAAAAATACCTAAAAAAACAACTATTTTAATCTATTTTAACTATAAGCTATACTTTAAAATAAGCATAGAATTTTACCAAATACTAAATAAAACTAAAAAATGATAAAAGTAAAGGAAAAAAGAGAGAAGATATAGTGGTGTTTATTAGAAAATGGCTCAAACACTAGTAGAAAGAGCAACTGAGATATCTTGGAGATGCTCAAGATTTCTATCCTTGGGATAGTAGGCAAGGACCATCTTGCTGATTTATGTATATTTCTTTACAGCCTTAGTCTGCTTAAGGGGATCACCCTTGGTCTTAATACCAGTCTTAAAGAGGCGGGCAGAGATGGCCTGCTGGGTTTTTAAGTGCACCATTATCTTATTAAATTTGGGCTTATGAACCCTGACCCTTGTAGCAAACTGGCTATGTCACCCTTTAAGGGAAGAGATGGTCTTGATTAACCCGTCTTTGACCTGCTTATAGCAGTTCCAGGTGATTGAGTCACTGCCCTTTCTGATGTGGTGTGCTCCTTGAAACACTCCAACTCATTGAGTTTCAAAATACTTGATAAAAGGCGCAAATGCTGCCTGGTTGGCAAGGATATAAGGATGGCAAAGGAGGGCGTTATAAAAGTCATGTCTTTTCCTTTCTCACAAGGGCAAGTGTAAGGGCCGCAAATCTCAAAATCCCAAACCCGGGGATCAAACCCGCAATCTTTGCTGGAAAGCAAAAATGCGGGAGACCGCGCAAACCCGCTGGGGGATTCAAACTGCCCATGAGCCACCAGGGCGGGTGCAAACCAACTCTAGAAAGAGATATCAGCTTAAATAGCCTAAGTACAACGGAAACCGTCCAAATCACCAGGGCCAGTCCCATCTTCCAGTTCTGATCCACCTGCCACCCTGCAGCCAACCCACAAGTTTAATGCCACCTCCCCCACTGATGTAATGAAACATCATCTGATGGAAGATGTTCCAGTTTCCCCACCTAATCAAACAAGCCCTGTCAAAGAAGATCCCCAAGCCTTTGAAACCCCCACAATGCCTGCAGTTTCCAACCATTTCATTGGGTCAAGATCAGATGAGCAGCCACTCAACCAAGAATATTCACCAGCAGTTAACAATTCTCCTGCCCAGAAGCAGGCCCAAATTGCCAAGCAGCCCCAGCCCCAAATAATTGAGCAGGATATAATTAGCCGTCAATCAGCTGCCAGCAATCCTCAGATGAAACCAGATGGTCCAAACCCAAACCCCAGAACTTCTCCCAGCCATGAATTAAGCAGCCAATCCCACAGCCCAAGCCCAGAGAACTTCCCATCTACCCAGTCCAAAGTTCTTGGGACCTTATCCCCCTGTTCCTAATAATGCCTTCCCCATCCCCAAAGTACCTGTGCCCAAAGGTTGGACTACTGGAGTCCATCAAGGAGCTGCCAGTAGTTGCTTCCAAGGAAGACCAGATGAATGGTATAAGAACCATTTTCCTCCAATTAAGACAGATGCAGACAACGTTAAATAAAGTGTATGGTCCACAGAGTAGTCTTTGCCTTCATATCCCATATACTATTATCACCTTGGACAATCCCTTACCAACCAATTCAGTCACCAGCATCACCACTAGTAGAAACAGTAGAACCCTTAGCCATGGACTACCAACCAGGGCCCCACCCTGGATAGACCAGCAGCTTCAACCCTCCCACTCCTCCTCCAGCCCCACAACCTTCTGCTGAAGTCATTCCTTATGACCACAGCAGATATGGGATGGTCATCCTACTATCCTTAGTCTAGCCAAAGTTGTAGTACCTCACCTAGGAGCCTATTGCCCACTTGCAGCCGGAATGCTGTACCTATCCTGCTCCTTGCCCTTTCTGTATTGGGCCTTGGTGTTGAGATATCCTGATGGGTGGACTCCTTCTCAGCCTCCTTGGTTTGATGCTACACCCGTTCATGACAGTAAGGGCAACAAAGCAATTAAAAACGTCCTTGGCTTCTTTAGTGCCTTCAGAGTTGACCAGCTCATGAAGTTCAGAGCAATTTTGGAGGCAGCAGCAGAGTGCCTGCCAGAAGTGGAAGTAGCATCCCTGAGGGGAGCTCTTGAAGACTCAAATTAAGGCATTTGCCTGAGCCTGTTAAAAATCCACTATCAGTTATTTGTGATAAGGAAGGCTTTCTGCCTTCTTCCTGGTTGGGGTGGCTTTCTCTTCCTGGGACTGGGCCTTCTTATTGCACCCTCTAGTTTCCTTGGGCTCCTCTTTGATGGTTGGGAGGATTTCATCCAGCTTGGCCTTCAAAATTGTGAGTGCACAGACATATGTTTCCTACTTCTTGTTGGGAAGGGAAAAAAAGACCAGGGGAAGAACTAGATTTTCAACCTGCCCATGGATATTCCAAAGCTTGCTGAAGAGCTTTGGTCAGGTTGAAAAAGTGCCATCTGCAAGCCAGGTCTTACATTTCAACATGTTGTGCAGATCCTGTGAGGTGGCAAAGCAAATAATGCGCTCAGGTGTATGTTGGCTGTTGTTGTGAAGAAGGAATCTCTCCTCATGGAAAGATAGTTTTTGTTCCTTGGTAAGTATCAATTGGTCAATGGAGCTTGCACTGACGCCTTCAGTGCTCAGAGCATATTTCTGATCAGTGAGATATCTCTGCATTTTTGAGGCACCACCAACAGTGGCAAGTTGGTTATCATTTAAATTTAGGAGGGCATCATTGACCAACTCAGTGGCAGTTTGATCCTTGGTGGTTGGTATCACCTGGCAAAGAAACCAGAGGATAAGTTGATAAAGTGGGTCAAAAGGCTCAGTGCAGTCATGGTTGACAGTTAGGGCTTTAAATCTAGTGAACCCATAAGTGATAAGCCTTGCTGGGCACCCAATGTTATCACATTTGAAGTGATGCTGATGTATGGGCTTCTTCTCATCATTACAGCTGAAGCTGTAGCCCTTGTAGACAAAGCTGACACCCCCTTTCTTAATCATAATTGGATAGCTGATAGGGTACGTTGTTGGCACAGCAAAGGTGAAATTTTGGTTGCATACATTGTGGATGGAGTTAAGATCCCAGAGCTCAATTGGCTCATCTGCAGGAGCACCAGGCTCCTGCTCCTCTTCATCCTCAGGCTCTGAAGTGGGGTCAGAATGGCAATTGAAGTTGACCAACTTCTCTTGAGGATCAGAGGGGGAGTAAAAAATGGAGAATGGGGAGGGGTAGAACTGTTTCCCTCTTGTTCAGGTGATGGAGTTGGGGTCTTGGGGGAGCTTTGGCCTTATAAGGCTGCTTCTTTGGGGTTGTCTTAGCCTTTTTGGCCTTGGGCAGAGTGATTTTGGACTTTGAGGCCTTGGGCGCAGCTTTGATGGTAGGCTTGGGAGGCATCTAAAAGTAAATTAGTATTAAAATATGAGCAGTTTGGGAGTTGTTTTTAATATAAAAGTAGTTTTTTTACATTTAATTGTAGAAAAAGTCTTAAAATTTATACTATCAAAATTTCAAAAAAAATTGGTAAAAATAAAAATTTTATTAGTAACACAAGTAGGCAAAACTTTGAGTTTTGACTGAAAACTTGCTTTCAAAATGGCCTTTTTGAAGTGACATAATCAAGGTGGCGTAGCTTAAAAACATAGTGTTTTTGACCATTTTTTATATTAAATTAACAAATTCCCAGTGGAGCTATCTCAACCAGGCCAAAGAGTAAAACTTGAATTACTCAAAAACTAGCTTATAAAGCTGGGGTTAAAAAGTACCCAGTTGTTTAGAGGAGATAAAAAAATTATATTTGCAAAGTTTCATATGTTTTCTTACATTTTTTGCTTAAGTGGTTTTAGACGTGAAACTATACTTTTGAAAAGTGAAAAGCAAAATTTTGGTGGGGGAACTGATATAGCATAGCCTGGCGTCATATGTAATTTCCCCTTATTTTCCCCTATCTATTGTGCGCATCAAATCAATTGGGTGATATGAAACTCGGTGGAATTTGAAGTGACATAAATTGAAATGGCGTAATCACCCCCTTCCATATTAAAATCACTATTAAAATATTTTATTAAGAGAACCCTTATCAACATATCTATGTATAATAAAGTTAAAAATTACATATAAAAAAACTGGTTTTTTACCCAGCAATGATAATCACTAGAAGGACTATCATAGTGGCGTCTTTTTAGGTTGTTCTTAGTATAAGTGTCTTGGATTAATACTATAGGAACATCTTCTGGCACTATACAACAGGCTTTATTTTAGTTCAGGTATAAGCTTATTTTAGTTAAAGATAAATAGTGTGATCCAAAATGAGGTAAAGTTGAGATGGCATAAACACGCCCCAAACTAAGTGATTTCATATGTAAATAAAATTAGTGAAATAAGATTTAATTAATCTGACTCAAAGTAACAGAATCAAGATGGCGTAAATTTGAGATTCCACATTATAATAGTATATGTAAATTTTAACTATTTTATTGTTTATTTTAATTTTTTGTGATTCAAAATCACTAACACAAAAAACGCCATCTCAAATTAAATTCAAGATGGCGTAAATTGAAGTGCTGTTTTCAAAATGGCGTGCCCTATCTGAAAAAAGCCTAATAAAAACCAACTTTCAAATAGGAACTGAATATCTTAAAGCTGAAATTTTCAATGAATTATTCAAATCATTATCAAATAAAGTTGGGGATGCAGTCCTTGTGAATAATTTCAAGTTTTTATTCATTTTGTTTGCCAAGGCATGGGGGCAGATACAAGTCAGGCGCTCCCCGGAACCATCTTCAAGTTCAATCAAACATCCTATATCAACAGATTAGTTCAAGTATACAAAAGATTATGCATGTTTTCTGAAAAATATACCTTGAAAAGAATTCACGTCACAGTATACCTAGGTATCCTACTACATTGCATATTAAAAACTAACAACAAAAAGTTGGAGGACATATCAGTTCAACTAGACATGTGCCAATTAGCACTAGAACGCCAGAAGACATTGCGGGGGTATAGGACAGTCAAGCACATCCTGTACAACTCCTTTGCATTGACATTGTTGTATTGGTACTATGTGCCTCCCAAAAAGAATCTGCTGATCAATTTGCTTACCTGTCTCCCTTTTATTAAGCGTTTGACAACTACTGGGATGCAGGGCGCCACCTCTCTAGCAATTGCATCCAGGGTTGTCCACCATGTACAGAAGAGTATGTGGATCTAATTAGACGCTCTAGCTGGAAATTTGATTTCAGGGTATAATTCCCCGGAATAATTGCATTCCATTTGCAATTTGCATCTCCCTAATAAATTATATTCCCTTCCAATTTAACTTTTTAATTTTTATTTTTATTTTATTTTTTATCAAAATATTAAAATTTAAAGTTTTAGAATTTGAATATTAAAATTTTAATATTTAAATTATAATATTTAAATTATAATAGTAATATATCTAAATATATTATAAGACATTGTTTATAGTCACAAATATGTCAAATAGTTAAAAATGTTTTTATTTACTAGCTTGTCAAGTTAGGGTTCATTTATTACATAGTTAAACATTGAGAACTGAATTTGTCTGCAACAGATAGCATGATCCACTATTGTTATAAACAAGTGATTGTTTATAACTCAAATTACTTTTTCCTTGTAATATGATTTGATAAATAGATTTTCTATGCTTAACCCACACTACAAGTACTAATTAGTAAGAGATACATGAAAATCATTGGTTTTTGTGTTGTGGCTATAGTGGCACTGAAATATTAAGGATCAGGTGATGACTCACAAGGTTAACTCTGTGGCTTTCAAAATAAAAGTCAATGGTATTAAAAAGGGCTCACAATTATTTAAATAAAATTATTCTATTTCTATCCTTTTTTAACTTTTTATTTGTTAACTCTACAGTCAATACACTATTTGATGGATTATAATAAAAAATACATATCTCTATATCTAGAATAATTGGTTTTAATTATATTTTTTTACTAATTCTTATATGTCTATAATACAATCAAACATCAAGTCATACTATATAATTAATAATTTTTGAATCCTAATAAAAAAATTAAAAAAATCCGGAGCGCCCATTTATCTGATTTGCTCAGAGGCAAGGGCTTTGGGGAGGAAGGATTCTGAGTGCTTATAGAAAGCTGCCATCACGTTGGGTGGCATTGTAAATTAGCTAATCTCAAGAATATTTAAGAGATCCTCAGTGTCCTGAGGGAGGCCTTTCTTCACCTTATTTTGATCCACCTAAAGACCTCATCAATTGGATTCAGGAAAAGGGGAATATGGTGGGAGGAAGAGGAGTCTCATTGGACAATCAGTAGGCCGGTGGTTGGAGGAATGGCTATTCTTGTCAATGAGTAGAAACTCAGACACAACCAGATCCACTTTGTGGAGCTCAACATTATCCAACACAACAATGTTAATTATGCTACTTTAATTGATCTGGAGGTATTTCTTTACAGCTCAGAGAAAATCAAGGAATGTCCTGCTATTATGGGAACCCTTGATCATCTGGTATTGATCCAACCCGCAAGGACCAAGAAGAGCTACCATTGAATAGGTCTGGGAACAGACAGCTGCACAATGGGCTAAGCCGTCCTTGAACCCCTTCTCAACCCACCCATGCCTAGACCTGATTGAGGAAGAAAACAACAATTTTTCAATGAAAAAAATTGGAAATTTCCTGTCTTCTTGAGAGCCACATAGGTCTTGTCATAAATGTGACAATCCTCAATTGTTTTTTTGCTGTTTCTATTGTACAGAAAAACTCTGAGAGCCTTCCATGAGAAGCCCAAATTAACCATTGTTTTGTAGACAAGGGTTTTGGAAACAGAAAGCCCAAACTCTGTGGCCAGAATTGATTGGACAGCAAGTGAGTCCAGGTGGCAATTCTTGGATACCCACTTCCTGATTGCCTCAAGATGGGTGGGTTGAGGTAGGCTGGGCTGCCGCTTAGCCTTGGTTATTTGGCAATTTGCCTGGTATTGCTATATTTGGAGTTGAGGTTGACAATATATCTGGCTGTGACCCCAAATCAGGACACAATATCCCAAGCTTCCATTCCCCTGTTCAAGCAGTTGAGAAAAGCTTTCTGCTCATTATGCGTCAACTGATGCCGGTCCTTGGAAGATACCACAACATCCTGGCTGGCAGGTTCAGCACAGGGTATAGGGACCTTTGTGTAAAAGGTGGGATCTTCTTACTTGCGGTGGCACCATCAATGATGGAATACATAACAGGTTTAGATGGCTCCTCAGTTGTGGCCAATGGCTCATAGGTGGTTTCAAAGACGCAGGGGCAGGAAGTGGCAACTCTTAGATCTAGAGTGCAGGGCCAGGTGACAACTGGGTACATGATGGAGGTGTAAGTAACATCAGGTTTCCCAGTGACCCTGGCGTAAGAGACTTTGGTGGCAGGCCTTGAGAGCGGCTTCTGTCTTGGATTCAAACTAGTTGATTGGGCTTTAGATGCAGAAGTTGGTTGACTGACTATGATGCCTTGAGAGGCCTGTGTGTCAGCATGACTCCCCTCAAGTTGGGCTCTGGGTCTTTTTTTGGACCCTCTATGACGCCCTTGTGGATGGGCTGCCCTGCGGGCTGGTGCAGGAGCAGGTTGCAAATGCAATTGTCTGTCCATAAAAATAGCATAAAAAATATATTTTAGATTAAATATATATTTGTTTGGATTTATTGATTTAGTTTTGAGCAGTTGTTTTCTCTTGATTTAGCCTTGAATAGTAACAGAATTTCTATATCTGTGATTTGAAGTGTATAATATTGTATAATTTCTGGGCTGGGATAATTTTACATTTCACTTAATTTCATATCTAAGCATGGTTGTTGAGATTGAATTTTTCATTTAATTTTATCCAGAGTGAAGCTTCTTGATTTGGGCTGGTACTTCCTAGTGTGCTCACTGTACATTCAATTTGGATTTCAGTTCCTGCAATTAATATCTGAGTTTACTAGTGGCATTCAAAAGTGATTTGAAATTTGGTTCATGGATTTGACAATCTTGCAATTTCAAAAAACATAGTAAACTTAATGAAAATGGCTGATGGATTTAAACAAATTAAATCTGATTGCAGTTAATTCATTTCATCCATTGTAAATGTGCAGTTTGACTTGAAATTTGCAAATTGTCTACCAGTTCTCGCATTTTTTAAATTTAAATAAATGCTCAAAAAATCAATTTAATTAAAAAAAGCCATCCCACAAAAGTAATTCAAAATTTGGATCAAGGATTTGACAATCTCACATTTTTATGTCCAGGTTCTGAATTTACAGTATGTGATTAGCTCAGAGGCAAGGGCTTTGGGGAGGAAGGGTTCTGAGTGCTCATAGAAAGCTGCCACCACATCAAGTGTCATTGCAAATTGGCTAATCTCAAGAATATTTAAGAGATCCTTGGTGTCCCAAGGGAGGCCTTTCTTCACCTTATTTTTGATCCACCCAAAGACCTCCTCAATTGGATTCAGGAATGGGGAATATGGTGGGAGAAAGAGGAGTCTCATTGGACAATCAGTAAGCCAGTGGTTGGAGGAATGGCTGTTTTTGTTGATGGGGGGAACTCAGACACAACCAGATCCACTTTGTGAAGCCTAACATTATCCAACACAATAAGGTTGGTTGTGCTGCTGTAATTGATCCGGAGGTACTCTTTTACAGCTCAGAGAAAATTGAGAAAAGTCCTGCTATTGTGGGAACCCTTGATCATTTGGTATTGATCCAACCCATGAGGACCAAGAAGTGCTATCATTGAATAGGTCTAGGAACAGACAGCTGCACAATGGGCTAAGCTATACTTGGTACCCTTCTTGACCCACCCATGCCTAGACCTGAGTGAGGAGGAAAACAATAATTTGTTGATGTAAAAGAATTGGAAATTTCCTGTAGTCTTGAGAGCCACATAGGTCTTGGCATAAATGTGTCAATCCTCAATGGTCTTCTCATTGTTTCTGTTGTACGGCAAAACTCCCAGTACTTTCCAGGAGAAGCCCAACTCAACCATGGTTTTGTAGACAAGGATTATGGAGAAAAAAAGCCTAAACTCTGTGGCCAACATTGATTGGACAGCAAGCGTGTCCAGGTGGTGATACTTGGTCATCCACTGCCTGATTGCCTCAAGATGGGTGGGCTGAAGTAGGCTGGGCTGCCGCGTAGCCTTGGCAGATTTTGCAATTTGTCCAGTGTTGCTATAACTTGGGATTGAGGTTGCCAATATATCTGGCTGTGACATCAAATCAGGACGCATATCCCAAACTGCCATTCCCCCGTTCAAGCAGTTGAAGATAGATTCACACTCACTATCCAACAACCAACGCCGGCCCTTGGCAGGTATTGCAGCATCCTGGCTAGCAGGCTCAGTACAGGGATGGGAACCTTTGTATAGAAGGTGGGATCATGCTTGGTTGAGCTGGTGCTGTCAATGGTGGCATACAACACAGGCGCAGATGGCTCCTCAGTTGTGGCCAATGGCTCATAGGAATGT
This sequence comes from Entomophthora muscae, assembly GCA_014839935.2. Classification (NCBI taxonomy): domain Eukaryota; kingdom Fungi; phylum Entomophthoromycota; class Entomophthoromycetes; order Entomophthorales; family Entomophthoraceae; genus Entomophthora; species Entomophthora muscae. The sequence continues at coordinate 82,575 of QTSX02005776.1, forward strand.
CAAAAACGTGGGGGCAGGAAGTGGCAACTCTTGGATCCAGAGTGCAGGGCCGGGTGACGACTGGGTACACGGTGGAGGTGTAAGTAACCTCAGTGTTCCCAGTGACCTTGGTATAGGAGACTTTGGTGGCAGGCCTTGAGAGCGGCTTCTGTCTTGGATTCAGGCTGGTTGATTGGGCGTGGGATGTGGGAGGTGGTTGACTGGCGCTGACACCTTGGGAGGCCTGTGTGTCGGCATGACTCCCCTCAAGTGGGCTCTGGGTCTATTCTTGGACCCTTTAGGACGCCCTTGTGGACGGGCTGCCCCGGGGGCTGGTGCAGGAGCTGGTTGAGAATGTGATTGATGGTCCATAAAAATAAAATAAAAAATATACTTTAGATTAAATATGTATTTATTTGATTTTTTATTGGTTTAGTTGTGGGTAGTTGTTTTCTCTTGATTTAGCCTTGAATAGTAACAGAATTTCTATATCCGTGATTTGAAGTGTATAATATTGTATACCTTCCAGGGTTGGATAGTTTTAAAGTTTAATCACTTTTTGTGTCTAAACATGGTTATTGAGAATGAATTTTCAGTTTGATTTTAGTTGTGGTGGCGCTTCTTGATTTGGGCTGGTACTTCCTAGTGTGCTCACTGTACATTCAATTTGGATTTCAGTTCCTGCAATTAATATCTGAGTTTACTAGTGGCATTCAAAAGTGATTTGAAATTTGGTTCATGGATTTGACAATCTTGCAATTTCAAAAAACATAGTAAACTTAATGAAAATGGCTGATGGATTTAAACAAATTAAATCTGATTGCAGTTAATTCATTTCATCCATTGTAAATGTGCAGTTTGACTTGAAATTTGCAAATTGTCTACCAGTTCTCGCATTTTTTAAATTTAAATAAATGCTCAAAAAATCAATTTAATTAAAAAAAGGCCATCCTGCAAAAGCGATTCAAAATTTGGACCAAGGATTTGACAATCCCACAGTTTTACGATCAGGTTCTGAATTTACAGTATTTCTCCTTATTTTCATCAAGTAAGATGCTGTTTTTATTGCATTTTTGAGCTCTCTGGGGTCACTTTAGTTTACCATAGCTGTAATGCTTAATTTTTTATATTAAAAGTTTTCAGTACATCAAGATCTGTTAATTAAAAAAGTGTTGATTTCCAGTTGTCGATCAGGAAAAAAGCTGATTCTCACTTTACTATAGTGTCGAGCACCAGGGAGTCAAACTTACCACAGTTGCCAATGATATACGTTGGCAGGCGAGAGAGGAATCTCAGTTGCAACAGTGTGATGCAGTGACATTCACACATCTGTAGCAAAATAGATGAAGTGTACGTGAGAATTTTAACGCTAATCCTATTTCACTATAATCCATATAAACTGATCTGCTTAAATTACTTATAAACTTTAAAGAATAGAAATCCAGCTGACCAAACAGAGACATCAGGAGCAAAGTTTAAAATTGACGGTAGTTTTGTAAGAATTTAGAAATCTTCCACATCCAGCGGATCTACTTTTGGGATGACTTGGGAGGGCCGAATCTGATGGAGTGGAACTAGCGGGACCAACGTAGGGATAGCCCGGTAGTTTGAGCCTGAACCCAGCTTGGTCTTTTTGAATTGTTTGCAGTTGACTGAACCTGCAGCAGGGGTCTCGGAGTTCACTAACGAAGCAAGCTTGGTCTTACAGCGAACAGGCATCTGGGAGTGATCAAAGTCGTGACTGCTCGACAGGGGCTTGGCTCTCCGAGGTTTAAAGATGTTGCCTTTGATTATAACAAGTTCTGAGCTCTAAACAAGTTGGATCATCTGAAGTAATTAACTTACTTGTGATGGTATGTCTGCTGGCTCGGCTTTTATCTGGTGGGTAGGGGGTGGCTTCGGCAAGGTTGTGGGATTGAGTTTGTTGACATAAAGGATTCTCTGGCAGAGCTCAATCATCGACATGCTGTACCAGGCTTTCTGATGTCTATTGCGTCAATATGAGAGTGGTTGCCGTCTTACTTTGACGCCGTTCGTTCAAGTCCAACTAATGAGCTCCAATCTGTGCACACTTGGGAAGGCGCATACAGAACAGGCGCAAACTCCTCAAGCCCCCTTTCCTGCCATTTCTGAGTAACAAACTCCACCAGCTCCTGAGCAGATCCCCGGATGAGATGGCTAGGGATGACAGACAGCTCACCACCGCAGTTGGTAACCAAGCTCATTATCAGTTCAGCCTAGATGTTAGCAATGTTTGGTGAAAACCTACTTCGGGCCCTGGACAAGTGAAGCCAAACGATCCGCCCAGGATTGTAGCACGCGCTTCGTTTGGAAGAAGGATGCTTGCATCTGTAACGTTCAATCGGTTTTTGGCGGAGGGGACATCAGGCGCTGGTAGATACTCAGCGACTGAGGGAAAGTCGGACCCTTCGGAATTTAAGTAAACATCTACTGCTGCCATGACCCACTGGTAGGTCACCACTGGACGACGAAGCGCAAGGCATTGGAATATTTTTGAAGTCACTCTGAATTGATCCATCAAGAGGTGGGTGGTGTCTGGTTGCCACTCCGTCGAAAACTCTATCCCATAGCTAACAGGTTAAAGCTTCCGTGATAGCTTACCTCTGAAGCGCTTCCTTATCGATGCCTTTATTTTTTTCGGAAGACTTGGAGCTGAGACAAAACTTAAGAGGCACTTCGACAAGCCTAAGTACGTAAGCAAATATCATATTGTATCTCTACTTGAACTCTACCCCAGTGAAGCTGGAAGTTCGACCAAACATGATACTATCTCCAGGTAAAAGCTCTACCTCTTGGCCAGAACTCAATCCCTTCCCGTTTATTACAGTGGTTGGTACTTCTCTGGCATCTGAAACATAAGTACAAAACTTCTGCTGAAAAGAAGAATCCAATGTATTTTCTGAGCGAACCATAATACAGACATTCAATGACAAGTCTGCTCCTTGTGACTCTTCTTCAGAGAGAAACGACAAGGTAAAGCCATGGGACGATTGGTTGTCTATATCAACAATCCACAAAGTACAACCAGGGATCAGCCATCTTTCATAAGCTGGAATTAATCCAGGCTTGCGCTTATTGCGAGTTGCCTTTGTTGCGGTCCTGCTGCGAGACACATTGCTGCTTGGGATCGAACCAAGAGATGTAGAAGCAAGCTTCTCTACCAATTTAAAAACCATTGTATTCCGCTTAATTCTTCGATTCACTCAGAAGATCACACTGAATAAAAGGCTTTGGTAAGTTTAAAAACCAAGTGGCACTTCGGAAAGACTGCAATTTATTAGCTATTAACTCCAACCCAAGAAAAATACAACTTTGAAAACTAACCTAAAAGATAGATTCAACTAATATCACAACAATAATCCATAAAATAAGCATTTTAAGAAGTATGCCTATGAAAGCGATGTTTAAGATTTAAAAGACAAAACCGCTTAGGTTATTTTGAATTTAAAGGTTTAAAACTGAGTAAATAATTTTGGTTGAAAATTTTAAGCAACACAAAAAGATTAAAGTGAAGGCAAAAACTATTCTGATAGTCTCATTATGAATTGTGATGAAGCAGATGTATAGAGGCTTTTGATAAAAAAATAAAAGGTAAGAACCTTTTAAAAAACTATAAAAAATTTCATGAAAAAATAAATTCGATCAATAGGATAAACACAGGAATAAAATTGGGGTGTCTGATTTAAAGCATTTGGTGTTGAACTTGCATAGTTATTTTGAAACTTGATACAATAGCTCGGGTCCTTTGATCAATTTAGGGGGAAGTAGGAAGATTTGGTCTAGTTTTTAACAAAGTTAAATCCAAAGGATAGCCCTATTTATAGGCTCTAAACCTTTGATTTGATTGGCTCTTTTTTTAGCATAAAATTTTAAAATCAGGGATATATTTTAGATTAGATCGATCTTGTTTGAATGGACAAGGGTTGGCATCGCGATGGGTTTTGGTCAACCGATCGTGCTTGATACTGTAAACCAGGAGGATTAATCCTGGTAATTTGGTTTAGCTAGCAAAGTACTTGAAAGAGTAGTTTTGAGTAAATGATTTATTGATAGTTGAGTATTTGTTGAATCTCAACTTTACTAGAATGAGTGATTTAGGAAATATGCCATAATCGTAAGGCAGTGAAGGGGTGAAATTGGGAATTGATTGGAACCGCTTATCTGCTTAAAGAGGTGCAATAAGTGTAAATCCAATGATATCTTAACAATGCAAAGCACAAGAGCTATCCACCTAACTGTAATGGATTTAATCTTAGATTTAAGACAGCTGTAAATGATTTAAACTCTCCCATTTCATCAAGAAATACTTGCTTTTGCTTAAAGATATTTATTTTTTTCTAAGTTTTAACCAAGCTTAAAATTTATCCAGTTTAGATCCCTAGAACTAGCTCAGAATTAAAACAAACCTCAAATCAGCGAAACTACCATTCACTGAACATATCTTCCATTTGCTGAATTATAAAGGGGTTACTTCATATCAACTCTTTACGCGTTGCAAAGGCTAGCAATAATCCTCAATATACGATCTTTGAGAAACATTGAACACCCTAACAGACTCTGATATTGCATCAAGGTAATTACAATATAGACTTAGTCTACCCTATAGAAACCAAAGGATAGGGTTACTTGAAATTCCTTTGTTTACTGTAGCTATCTTCTCAACGGTTTTTTTGCCCCACACTAAGATTTTATTCATCAAAGTTGACTTGCTTCAGCGATACTGCTTTAATTTTACATTTTATTTTTGCAACCGTTGAAAAACTAGAAACATACAATTTTTTGAATGTTAAAAGTGGTAACCAGTCAATTTTGATTTTGCCTTTCTGAATTTTACTACTGCACTACTGTTTAATAGAATATGGGATTCTCACAGAATGGAGCCCACTCTTGGTTTAGAAGAATTTAACTGATACTTCATATAGTAGCTCATTCTTTTACTTTCCTTTTTAATACCTGCTCTTTTAACCCTTTTATTTTATACGAATTAAATGCATTGCAAAGATTTACAGTTTCTAATCCCTTATACTTTAACGGGCGAGCACTTCTTTTTTAAAGCCTTAAAAGCATGTTTCATCCCTTCAATGAGAGTTTAAATTATATTTCAAGTAGATAAAGCCTCTAAGCTTGCTAAACATCGGCCTAGCCCTCACATTCCTTTCATATAAATATATACTAGCGAGATTTCGTATTAGAACCCAAGATTTTCCAGTTCAACTCGTTTGGAAAAAGCTTCAATGTTTAGTATAACGCCTTCTTTTTTAAACCAGACGTGTATATTTAAAGCAAGTTAATATTTGATATATTAATTACGATGGACAGGAGCTAAGGCTCCTTTTTCAAATTATGCCACAGTGCACAGAGGGTATATAGTTTACTCCAAGGGCCACATGCTTTAATATTACGTGATTATAAAACGCCTTCCGGTTTGAATTTCGACGGCTGAGATCTAAGCAAGCGTCTTTTTCTCTGTCTCAAGAAGTTCTAAAGGAGACTCGTTATAAATATATTTAGAACATATGTAAATATTTACATTCAACTTGTAATTATTATATTATCCTAATCGATTCCATATAGGAGAGGGGTGAAGATTATTTCTACCAATACCTTGCATCGGCATGACCAAGCTAACACATTCAACTAACTCTGAATCTTCATTACAAAATGAATCTTTGCCCCACTCTACACTGCCCTTACATCTGGGCGATGCCATGTCGTTAACCGAAACGTCCATCTCCATCCCCGGGAACTTCTCGCCTCTAGAGCGGATCCTTCTTAGTGCGAACGGAAGCCTGCAAAGAGTTTTGAGTGCATACTTCAATAAGCCAATCAAGATCGTCATCGTGAAGAACGTTTTGAGAGGCGTTTCGGGCCATGTCCCAGCCACGTATGACCGGGAGGTTCACATATTCTGTGAAGCCAAGATGGTGTGCAAGGCAACCAGCGTCATCGAAGTCAGCGAGCCCAGGTTCATCAAGATGCTAGAGGATGACAGCGTCGGCGTAGGCCAGCTGTTCCGGTACATCAGCGTCCTGCCCGAGTTCAAGCTGCTCGAGTTTGGTAGGACCAAGGGATGCACTGCCATCTATCGCATCTACACCCTAGCTACCCCGGGCATCACCTGCACTATCCAGGAAGATTTCGCTCCCAACTTCCTGGATCAAGTATAGTTTCCCACCCCGTTAATACCCCACCAATACCGAACTTTAAATCGTCACAACTCCTTCCACCTGTAGGCTAAACTGTTTATTAAACATGGCTGGTTGAGTACCCGAATCGCTTGAAGCTCATAATCTTAACTCGTTACAATATCGGGATACACCCTACTTTAGCGAGGGGAGAAAATAGGGCATAGTACGCTGTAAGCATAACTCCATTACATCCACCGAGTTGTAAAATGAACCTAGTTACCCCACAACTGTTATCCCTCCGTAAACCCTGTAAAGTCTGGCCGAGATCCCAAGAAGTTCCATGCCGATATACTATGGGAAATGGGGATATCCAATAGGTAGCAATCCACTCTTTGGCACAGTGAAGATACCTTGGGTACCAGGTTGTAGTAGAACTCTGGCAAGCATCGACTATATACTTCCAAGAAGTATATAAAACGAGATGAGGGGGAAATTTTAAGAAGAGAGGGATACTTTATTGATAAGGGTTTAGAGTATTATATAGTATCATGGGAAACCACATACTGTCCATGTACGTCATGGCAGCCATGGGGCGTATCCAAGTAACCAATCCATTTAGGGTTCAAAAGGTCTGATCTCCATATTAGATGGGCAGTTGATAAGAGCGCCACCAACCTAATGATTAGTCAGGGAATCCCTTCTCCGAGAGGGAGTAATCAAAGATGTTGCGACATAATCCCCTGGGGTGCTGGAAGGCAGAGCCTTGGGGATTTTCCTGAGGGTTGGGGATTGGTGCTTGATACTGATCTAGTTTGGTGTTGGGTGCTGGGAGTTTTGTTGCGCTGCTCTTGCTTTGCAAAGGCAGAGACAGAGCTAGCCAAGGTGCATGCGTTGGAGTTCTTTCCTGGAGCTGATCCCCTTGACGAGGTAGGTGTTTTTTTGGTTTGACCTCCCTGACAACACCTGGTCCTCTCAACCCTGGGTCCAACATATGCCGATTGTGGTTGACAACCCAGATCTTGTCTCCAGCTTGAAATCGTTCCTGTTGGACGGGGATTGCTCCTCTTGCAGCTCTTTCCTTTTCTTTAGCCGCTCGGTCTTTCCTGGCATACTTTACATCTGAGCTGTTGCATGCTGGTACTTTCTTAGGCAGAGAGAATCAAGGCCCTAATTTAGTACTAACAGTAACAGGGTTGTGCCCATAGACAAGTTCATACAGGCTTTTGCCCCTATTGCGATTAACTCGGGTTCAATACACCATGACCGCTGTTGGTAGCATTTCAACCCAGGCCTTTGGATTGTTGGCAGACAACTTACTAAGGGCCGCTGCAGGGGAGCTGTCTGATCTTCCCCCCTCCCATCTGCTTGTGGGTGATAAGAGCTGGCAAGTGTGTTCTCTACCCCATGCTTAGTAAGGTAGATGTTGGTATTGATGGCTTTGGGTCTCGTCCCTTATCTGTCATCAGGAGTTACGGGTTCCCAAGCTTGGCTATGGTTTCCTTGCTTATGAACTGTACCCCATTGTTTCCTCTGTGTTCTTTTATGGCCTGTGCCCCAGTCCACCTAGTTTCATAGCCAATGGCTGTGATAGTGTATATTTTGCCTTTATTGTTGCCAGGCATCAGTCCCACAATATCCAGTGGTCACACTTTAAAGGGTTGTGTGATTGATAGCGGTAATACAGATTTGGGTGGTCGTTGGTTTGGGGTACTTTTCACAGACTTCACATCGTTTGAGCACCTCTTGGATGTCGCCCAGCATGCTGGGCCACTAGTAGCGCGCCTTGAGATACTGGTGCAAGTTCCTGCTACAGTTGTGGCCCAAATCTCTGTGGTAGCAAAGGATCAGGTCAATCTTTTGTGTTGAGGTACCTAGGGTACATGTCGTGAATGCCACCATTCACTATTTTTCAATTTCGCCTTTGATGGGTTATTTTGAGGATGAATCTCTCTCTTTTGCTTTCGCCCTTTGAAACGAGTCTGGTTCCAATTTGGGGAAACCATTGTTCAGTTTCCTGACTCTGTGCCACTCACTCCCCCGCTCATGCTTGTGGCGAGTAACCCTACCGTCCATGTACTGTTGTGGTAAAGCTACACAGTATATCTTTCATTTCACTTCCACCAATAAAATTTAAGTTCTATTCATGTTTTTATCTTTGTGTCTCCACGTACTTTGGCGCCTCTCTAGCTATGTCTAGCAGATATTATTCATTCAGGGCCACAAGGTAATCACATAGCCTTCCCTGCCATTCTAACCGAGACTTAGTACAAATCCAATCCTAAGTGTTGCAACTGAACCAATGAGGATTCAGTATTTGGAATTGGGGAAGACAACAGTCCAATAGAAAGGACAGAGATAATAAGAATAAGGTATTGTTTATTGTAGAATATTGTGATTAATATACCATATGGGGAAGCCACAAGGCCACAAGGGGGTGGCATAGTGGGAATTTCCATGTAAGGTTTGAAGCTGAGGAATAACTTGTGCGGGGATCAGCAAGTCAAATTGGTAGCGCTCCTAATTAGGATGAAGTACCCGCCATTCAATATTGCCACCAGATTGGTTCATGTCATTAGATACGTCAAGGGGCGACTCATCAAGCACCCCCAGTGTATCGTAAGATACATTAGCAGGCGAGTCTGGAAATTTGGCTGCAACACCCCCCTTGCCCCCTGCTTGTTGTCAGACACCAAGACCAGAGTCTGCGGAAGGTCTGGGAAGGTCCACACAAACATCCTTTGTGTGGGGATGGCGCGGCAGGGGCACAAGCAATTGTGGTGAAGCTTCTTGGTATTCCCTTGGGCATCTTCGAATTGATAGGTATAATTGTCATAGACAGCGGCTATCTTGAAGGGCCCTAGGTGGTTGGGCTCCAACTTGGAAGAATTGGGGTTGAGGGTGTAGACAGGGTCACCTACGGCGTACCTGACTTTGAGGTGCTTTGTCCCTCCTTCAATTCACCTGTGTTCAATTTCCTGGGCTTTGGCACGCCATTGGTCTAGGGATGGGGTTGTCACTAGGGGAGGCTTTTCGGGAACTCTGGACCGTAACTTTCCCTGTTTAACTCCTGTCAGACTATCAGGCATTCCAAAGTCCAGGGTGCTGGGGCTGAACCCCGTGCCCCGGTTGATTATTGCTCGTAGGATAGGTAGAGCGGTAGGCAGGTGTTCAGTCCATGTGGTGTTGGGGTGCTCTTGTGAGAGTTTGGCAATAAGTTGAACCAGTGAGCCATTTAACCGTTCTACGTGCCCATTGGCTTGCGGATGGTAGGGGGTTGTAACTATACGCTAGAGTGCGTTCTTGGTGCAGTATGCCTTCATGGCATGCCCAACAAGTTTGGGGCCGCCATCTGTGATGAGACGTTTGGGTTGCCCAAAGCGGGCCACAATTTCTTTGCCAATGAAGCAGGTGATGGCGGTGTGGTTAGTTGTTGTCCAGGCCACTGGCCAGCAAGTGAAGTAGTTGATGGCAGTGATAATGTACTTCTTCCCCAGTCTGTCTTCGGGGAGTGGCCCCACAATGTCAAGCGCCCACTGCTCAAAGGGTTCCATGGCCTTGATGGGCAGGACAGACTTGGGGGTGCGGGTTTGGACATATTCTTTTCACACAGCACACACATTTTGAGGAGATCCAAGATGTCTTGACGCATGCACGGCCACCAAACCTTCCATTTCATGATCTCAAAGAGGTTATGCCTTCTGATGTGACCCAGGGTTTGGTGGTAGTACAATATTGTGTCACCTCGTTGTGTAATGGGAATGTAAGGCGTCTTCTCACCTGTCTCTGCCCGACGGCAGACGTTACCAGCATTGGTGGTGAACTGACTTTTGTTGTCCTTCAATTTGGAGATGGTTACCGAGTTAAGGCCTTTGTAGCAAGTTGCCTCAGGGCGTAGGTAGAGCATGGGCCAATCTGAGTCCAAACCATCATCCCCAGTGATGGACGCTACGTAGAGTTGTGAGAGGGGGTCAGCTGTGACAGATTACTTCCCAGGCTTGTACTTGATGCATAACTGGTAAGGGGATAACGCTCAACCCAACCTTCTTGGCGGCGTGTCAAGTGGGACTGCGTGTTGAAGTACTGGAGTGACTTGTGGTCCATCAGAACGCAGGGTGGGAAGGTAGCACCTTCCAGGTAACAGCGCCACTTCTCAACGCAGTGCACAATTGACGCCAATTCTTTATCATGAATGGGATAGTGTTGTTCCAAGTCGGTAAGTTTCCTGGATTTATATGCCACAGGGAGGAAGACACCATTGTCAGTTTCTACCCTTAGCATACCCCCTATGGCCCAATCAGAGGCATCAGTCTCGAGTTTGTACTGATGGTTTCACTTGGGAAACTTCAGTACTGGTGCTGTTGTGAGTCTTTGCTTCAACATCTCAAAGGCTCAATCTCTGACAGGGGTCCAATGGAAGCGCTTCTTGGTGTTGAGGAGCTCAGTGAGAGGTGCAATTAGTCCCCCACAATTGGTAATGAACTTGCACACATAGGCAACCATGCCTAAGAATGTCCGCACCTGGCCCACATCAGTGGGGGGCGGCATGCTGGTAATGCCTTGATTTTGGCAGGGTCAGGGTTTATCCCTTGGGCAGAGATGATGTGCCCAAGGAATAACAGCTCTAACTTGAGGAACTCACATTTGGAGGGTTTAGCTTTTAGCTGGTTTTTTTGAAGGGTGTTGAGGACAGCACAGAGGTGTTGGAGGTATGTGGTTTGATCTTGACTGAAGACAATAATGTTGTCAAGGTACAAAACCACACACTTTCTAATCAGTTCCTCAAATGCCTTGTTCATTAACATGGAAAAGGTGGAAGGAGTGTTGGTCATTCCAAAGTTCATGACCCAACACTCAAACAACCCATAGCTCGTGTGGAAGACAGTTTTTACCTCATCCCCTGGTGCAATGCGGACCTGGTTGTACCCCTCAGTGATATTAATCTTGCTAAAGACCTTCACACCTGCAAGTGTATCAAACAGGTCGTCAATCAGCAGCAGGGGGTACTTATTATTAACAGTCACCTCATTTAGAGCGCGGTAGTCTGTGACCAGGCAAAGGGACTTGTCCTTCTTGGCTACAAAGAAGACAGCCGCCCTGTATGGATAGAGCAAGGGGCAAATGAAGCCCTTATCAAGCGCGTCCACAAGGTGCTGGTGGAGGGTCTCATCTTCTTTTGGTGTAAGACAATATAATGGTTGTGCTTTAGGTAACAATCATTGGAGTTGTACAGCATGCTGAATCTCTTGGGAAGGAGGCAGTTGGTCCAGTGTTTCACTGAAGACATCTTTGTACTCCCCGAGGAGGGCGGCAAGTGCTGGGGGGGTGAAGTGGCCAAGGGAGGGACCACAGATGGTTCAGCGCAGATAACTTCAACTGAACATTGGTGGAAGTCTAGTTTCCCCCCTTGAAGTTGTACAAGCCTGTCTCTGTTATCCTAACAAACACAGTATCGTGAAGTAACTTGATCATTTCCACAGGGTAGATCTGAAAGCCCACCCCATTTCTATTAAGGGGGATAAGATGTATCCCAGTCAATGTAGGGATGGTTGTGCTGAAGCCAGTTGAGGCCAGAAATTAAGTTGTGGCTGAGCCTTGCCATGATTGGCCCAGAGAGCTTAACCTAGATGTTCCCCATACTCACAGAGAAGGTTACTGTCTCATGGGTAATTGCAACTCTACAGGAGTCAGCTACTTGTACTGCTTTGAACCTACTAGGCACTTGATCTAGTTGTTGGAAGTCAGCAAACACCTGGTCCACCATAGTGTGGTTGGCCCCAGTATCTACCAATAATTTGTGGGTGTTCCCACAGAAACAGAAGGGATAGGCTAAGTGGGTTACTTTATTTGAAGAGTGACTTGCTTGTAGTACAGGGTTGTCACTGTGGACTTGGAAGATGTCCAGGGTTTTGACTTTGTGGATGTTGTAGTTGCAGGGGTTCTTTGCAAGCAGGGGTTGAGAGGAAGGTTCAGGTGGGGTTGTAGGGCCTCTCGTTGCTACAACCCCCAGGCTTTTCCCTGATCCTTGATCTGCGCTAGCTGGAGCTCCCCCCTTGCGGGGGCGTTTAGTCCCATTATCCTGCTGATGGGGCTGGCGGCAGCCCACTTGATTTTGGCCATTGCTAGGTGTTGCACAAGGTTGGGGTGGAGTATCACTGGTACAGCAGAAGCCCATTGAAGCCTGGTTGTTAGCCTCCATATGGCCTTGTAGCAGTCATCAATGGAGGTGCAGCAACCTACAGGGACCCACTTACAGATATGGGGTTTTAACCCATTGATGATGAGGGTGAGTAGCATTGCATTTCCGTCAGTCATGGCTTTAGGGGAAGCAGCAAGAGCTTGTTGCCAGGAGGCAAGGTACTCAGGAACAGACCCAATCTGTTTGATTTCTAGAAGAGGAGTTCCCACTACAATGGGGGAGAAGGTTTTGCTATAGCGGGACTTTGCGGTGTCTTGGAATGCCACCTGTTAGGAAGCCAGTCATAGGTAGAGGCATTGGGCGGCTCGGGGTGAGGTGTGGCCAAGCCGGCGGGTAAGGCCCACCATAGAATGGGTGCTAACTTGATAATATAAGATACAGAACACCCAAGTAAGGACCAGGGTCCAGAGTTGGGGACCACAGAATCTACCAAACCTGTCAAAGTAATGTAGAGTACTCCAAACAGTTGGGTAGAGGTGGTCTTGGCTGCGGCGGTAGGTTCCGGCAGGCGGTCTGGTTGTGGGGTTAAGGGAGGAGTCATAGGAACAAAGTAGGCAGGCAGATAATTGTACTTGTCTTTGAACAATCTTGGAGGCCTTTTGTACCACTTTCCTTTGCAACCTATGTATTCAGTTTCTCTAGTCCTGGCCAAGGGGTTGGCAATGAGGATAGTCTCCAAGCTGTACTATGAATAGGCCGGGTTGGGGGGTATTCAGTAAAATGCACAGGTCCAAAGGGGGCTCCCGGGGGACGGTATAATGCCTGGGGCAATTTGGCAGGTTGATCTTGGGGGAGGGCAGCGGCCTGGCAGTCTACTTGACTGGAATTAAGATGGAAGATCACTAAGACTAGATGGGGTAAGATTTGTTCAAGCCAAAGGTTCATAAAACTTTATTATCAAAAATGACAATGTGGTCTTCACCATACCGCCAGGGTTTTTATACCATGGGATTTTGCTCCTTTGATTTTTGCAGGGTTCAGGTTTGCAGACAAGGTACTGGCAGGACGTGGGTCTTGGCTTGGGGTCTTAAGGGCGGCAGATCCAGGTTGTGCCTGTTCTGGCAAATCAGAAAGGTAATGCTTTGTTTTGCCGCAACTGTTCACTATGTCACCTGAGTAGTCCAATTGTACTAACCCTTCTGGGCGGCATGCCGGCAGGTCATTGGCAGAGTTGAGAATAGGGTTTTGTTTAACCTCCTTAAGGCAAGCTGCAACCGCTGTATAGGTTTGGGTCTTTGGTGGCTCCAGGTTAGCATCAATCTGATGACCATTTGGGGAATTGTCCTTGGGAGACTGGCGGGTCTCTGAGTAACTCGTTAACTCAAGTACACAATTTAGTGGGTTGGCGGTCCCCCATCCACTTTGTGTGACTTGAGTTGTTTTTGAAGGGTCCTTTGTAGTAGGCCGGCAGAACACGGAGTGATTTACTGATTTGAGCCTGTCTTTTAACAGATTGGCGGGTCCTGGACTGGTCTGGAGGGTTGGATCTGCCTTATGGGAACCAGGGTTTAACTCTTGGGTTTTCAATAAAAGTATTGAAATGTCATTCATGACACTGCCCAGTTAACACCAAGTTTCTGACTGGCCCAGTTGGTGAACCACACATCAGCAGGCCCCATGAGGCGGCCAGACACAGTGGCAACCCACATGGGCTTGGGAACCTGGCAGATACAGAGGCAGGTGTTGTAACTGTGCTGTTTTAGAAGAGTTACACAGGAAAAAAATATTTAGAAACTAGATAATAATCTTTATTGTGAGATAGTGATTATATAGTTCATGTGAATCAAGGATAGTAGGAACAAGATTGGTGATCACACGGCTGGATGGAAGAAGGGGGTGGCTTGATCTTGATAATGAGTCAAGCGCCAAATTGAGGTATCCACCGTAAAGGATCATCATCTGTTCATGTTGTTGGATTTGGTAATTTGAGTTGACTTCCTAGTCTGGCTTCAGATGACCGGATAATTAGATTGCGGGTCACAAACCCGCTTGGTTGGAACCTTGCTGGTGGGTCAAGCCTGAGGTTTTGACACCTCCCCCCTGGCTGAAGGTCAGCCTCCTCTGGGGGCAGGTCATCAGGGAGGTTGTCAGGGGCCTGGGCGCCGTATTGAATCAGTTGTTGTTTGGTGGCAGGCAGGGCGGTTTCTTGTTGTTTCTGTCTTGCTTTGCAGGGTTGTAGGCAATTGTGGTGTAAGGTCTTATCTTGCTTGCGTTTCCCAAGCCTTTGAACGAGGTAAGTGTTATTGTTGTTTACCTTCAGAATGATTGATGGCCCTACTTTCTTGGGTTGTAGTTTGCTCTTGTCAACATTCATGACCCAAACTTTGTCCTCGACTTCATGTCTATTGCAGATGAGAATGAATGTCTTTTGTAGAAGTTCCTTTTCTTTGGTTGTTTGCTTTCTGTTGGCCTCTACTACTTGAGGATCTGAGCGAGGGGGGACTTGACTTGGAATTTCCAACTTAGGTCCTGTCAATTCTTGAATGATATTTGGCTGTGTGCTGTATACCAGTTCAAACGGGCTTTTTCTGGTGGATCTGTTCACTTGGGTTTGGCACTTAAGTAATGCAGTTGGTAGCTGCTTATACCAGTCTTCAGGTCTCCCGGAAGTGGGTTTGGCTAGGGCTTGCACAAGGCTACCATTAAGCAGCTCTAAACTTCCATTAGCCTGTGGGTGGTATGGTGTTGTGACAGTGTGTTTGACCCCATTCTTGGTGAGGTACACATTGGTGTCTTTGGAGGTCAATTCTTTGCCTCCATTAGTTATCAGGAGCTCTGGCTTTCCAAACCTGCTGATTATTTCTTTGCCAATAAATTGTTATATGTTGTTGCCAGTGTGTGCCTTCACCGCTTGGGCTACTGGCCACCTTGTTGCAAAGTCAATGGCTGTGATGATGTATTTTTTGTTGTTTTGCTTTCCTGGCATGGGGCCCACAATGTCAAGAGCCCATACTTTGAACGGTAGTTGGGTCCAAATGGGAAGTACAGACTTAGGCGGGGTTTTGCTTTTAGCAAACTTTTCACAAACCTCACACTGTTCTAGTACCTCCTGGACGTTGTGGTATAAAGTTGACCACCAGGCTTTATGCTTTAGGAACTCATATAGATTTTGGCTCTTAGTATGTCCAAGATCTCTGTAGTAGCAAAGAACAGTGTCAACTTGCTGATGTGTGGGAATGTAGGGAATGGTTGTTGTGTTTGGCTCCAGGGGACAACATCCTGGAGGACACGTCAGGAAATCTTTATTACAAAATATTTGAGGTTTGAAGCTAGCCTTGGGTTAGCCTTCATGGCAAAATTAAGGGCACATATCTTAATTTCCTGGAAAAAAAGATGTAAAAGTCTTTTTGGCAGAAAGGACAAGAAAAGCTTGAAGATTATAAAAGCCAACACAAATGTCGATAAACTTGTCTCATTAGGAGTAATGATTCTACTTTAAATAGTTGACAAGAGGCAGTGATCACTCAATAGGAAGACAGAGTAGCTGAGGGGGTCACGCTGGGATGAGGTCATACCAGGATCAACCACAGACAGGTACAATAATCCGGAATGAGTGGATATTGAACCAGACCCATTTGCAGAAGGCAAGGAATTTCCAAACTCAAAGGCAAAACCAGTCAAATTTTCACAACTATCAATATTTGAAGGGCAAATCAAAATAGCATTAATAGCGCAATTTACAACACCTCCCCCCTCAAGATTGGACAGAGGGAGTTGATACTTGCAAAGGAATTTGGAGTGGACACGGGCAAAGGGACGGCCAGACAATAGTAGCTTTACAGTGTACTCAAAGCCCTTCTTGAAGGTAACCTCACAGGGCCCAATCCAGAGGGAATCCAGCTTGTGGGCTCTACCACCTGTACAATTCTGGTAGTAGAGAACTAGATCCCCTACTTGGTATTTGGGGAGGGGGGCTCTAGCAGCATTGGACAGAGAGAGCTCCAAAGCCTTAACCTTATAAGCAGTGGAGTAGACGGTTGCCTGGATATCAATGATATGGTTGGTTAGGTCTTTCACGTGGGTCTCAGGGTTTTCAGATGTATCATACTCAATCAGAGGAGGTCCTAATATTGAGGGGGTAGTAGCCTCACGTCCATAGAGCATGGCAAAAGGGGATTGACCAGTCACCTGGTGTCTACTAAGGCAGTAGACAAAGAGAGCGGCAGGGAGGAACATGTCCCAATTGGCAGCATCAGAGAGCGTGAGTTTTCTCATGATGGATACTAGAGTGGAGTTTGCTTGTTTGACAGTTCCATTGGTGGAGGGATTATATGGTGCAGAGAACAACTGGTGAGTCCCCATAGCTTTAACAATAGAGGTAATGAGGTGAGCATTAAAATTGGTACCATTGTCTGAGAGCAGGACTTGAGGGCAGCCATGTTGGTAGAAGATATCCTGAGCAAAAAGTTAGCAGTGGTCTTAGCAGTTATATCTTTTGTAGCCCTGGCTTTGACCCATTTGCTAAAATGATCTATGATAACTAAGATAAATTGACACCTAGACCTAAATCAAGGAAAAGGCCCAACAGCATCAATACTCACAGTGTGGAAGGCATGTTTTGGAGGGATGAGTTGGAACTGGTGTTGGGAAGGACAAGGACGTTGTAGTTGACAAGAATGGCAGGAGGCAAGGACATCAGGGATCAAGAGGCGCATGTTTTCCCAGTAGAAGTTTTTGCATAACCAGTCATGAGTCTTGGCTAAACCTCCATGGCCAGTATCAATGTGAGCTTGGAGGATGATGGCTATCCTCATACTAGGGCAAACGTAAGGTAGCTATGCATGGTTAACCTTCTTGAAGAGTTGTCTATCACAAATTATGGTGTCCTTGGATAGGGTCTGTAAAGCCAGGTGGATATCTTTGGGCTCAGTGGTCCAAGAGTCAGGATATCCTATTAGCTTGTATAATTGATTAGCATCAGCAGGATGGATGGCCAGGATGGGCATCCTTGACAGGCCATCAGCATTCTGATGTTGGGCCCCAGGATGGTGTACCACTGTGAAATCATATCCTTGCAGACGTAGAGCCCAACGCAATAGCCAGCCTTCAGGTTCTTTTAGTTGTTGTAACCACTTGAGAGAGGAGTGATTGGTGACTACCATGAAGTGGGTTCCATAGATGTAATGCCAAAACTGTTTCACAGCATGCAGTACTGCCAAAAATTCCTTCTTGGTGACACTGTAGTTCTTTTTGTGCTTATTAAGGACTCTTGATGAGTAGGCCACAAATCAATCTACTCCTTCATTGTCAAGTTGGGCAAGGATAGCACCTAAAGCTACTCCACTAGCGTCAGTATACAAGATGAACTCTTTATCATAATCAGGATAAAATAAGATAGGAGCCTCCTTGAGCTTGGCCTTCAGCGCTTCAAATGCTTGTTGTTGGCTGTCAGTCCACTCAAAGGGGACGTTGCAAAGCAATTAGACAAGGGGTTCACTCAGCTCAGCAAAGTCAGGGATGAACTGTCAGTAGTAGCCCATCATACCAAGGAATACTTGTACCTCTCAAAGATTTGTGGGAGGTAGCATCTTGTCAATGGCTTCTACCTTGTTATTCATGGGGCGGATTCCAGTCTGAGTGACTTCATGTCCTAGAAACTCAAGACGTTCCCTGAAGAAGGAGCATTTGGAGGGTTTGAGTTTCAGGACAGCCTCACAAATATTGATGAAGACAGCCTTGAGATGCTCCAAGTGGTCATTAAAGATAGCGCTGAATACAGTGATATCATCAAAATACACGAGGACACAAGAGAGTTTTAGGTCTTGTAAGATGGAGTCCATAGCTTGCTGAAATGTGGCAGGGGCATTGCATAATCCCTGGGGCATACAAGTGGGTTCAAAGAGGCCCTCTGATGTGATGAGCACAGCCTTTTCTTGATCTTCAGGTGATAAGTCAACCTGCCAGTACCCCAAAGCCAGATCCATGGCAGAGAAAAACTTGGAACCACCCAGCCGTCTGAGAGCATTGTCAATTCTGGGCAAGGGGTATGAATCTTTCTTAGTGAGAGAGTTCAGGCGGCAATAATCCATTACAATGCGGTGTCCCCCATCTTTCTTCTTGAGGATCTTCATGAATAACGTCATTCACCATGTTTCAATTTTGCCTTTGGTGGGTCATTTTGAAGACAAATCTCTTGCTTTTGCTTTTGACTCTTGAAATGAACTGGTTTCTACATCAGGAAATATAATTGTTTGGTTTCCTGACTCTGCGCAACTCACTTGCCCCACTCATGCTTGTGGCAAGTGATCCTACCGTCCTGGTAGTGTTTTGTGGTATTCTCAACCACTATATATTCCATTTCCTTATTTGCTAATAAAATTAAGTTCTATTCACATTTTTGTCTTTGTGTCTTCTGTACTTCTACGCCTCTCTCTAGCCACAACTAGTAGAGATTATTCTTCCAGGGCCGCAAGTTAAACACATTTGCCTTCCCTGTCATCTAACCAAGACTTAGTACAAATCCAATCCTAAGGTTAGGATTTCCTGTTGTGTGTCTGTGCCGCGCCTCAGAACACAACAAAAATGGTGCTCACTACAGGGGCTGTAAGCCCCTTGGTTATCCCTTTCACATCTACATTTTTAGGTCCCTTGCCTCTGCCTATTTGGGAGTCAACCTTGCCTGAAATTACCAGCCCTCCTATTGAGGAAGACATCATCAACCCGCCTATTGTCCCTACTGTACTGAACCTTGGGAATGGTCCCCGCCTAGTTGCTTACCCTATGGGTACCCCTGACTTAGAACAAGTCATGTCAGTAGCCCTTGGGATAGCCCGTGAAGGAGCCATTCCTTGCCTTCAGTTACAGTTTAGCTGTGCCAAATACTATGAGTTAATTGTGGCCCCTCAGTTTCCACAACATCTCCTCTCAGTTGCTGGCTCCGCTGATTACCTGCTGTCATCCTTTGTACAGCCTGCCTTGGCCCACCACCAGATGGTGTTGGGACTCCACGTTCAAGAGATCTTGTCTCTACAAGCAGCTGTTACCCATAATTGGGACCAGTTTGCCGCCTATCAACAATGGATTCATTCCCTGTTCTCCCTGGTATCTGACAATCAGCGTGATTTGGTCACCTCTCAAACACGTTTAGTCAATTTCATCAAGCAAATGCGCCAGTCTATCCCTGAGTATGTTAGGGAGCAGCTACATGAGTTTCACCAGTTAGAACAACCCTGGCAAACTCAAGTAGACTCCACCCTAAATGCTTATCTCACCAACTTTAAACACCTAGTGCAACAGCTCAATGCATTCAGTGCCTATTCCTTTGAGCAATTGCAACAAGTAGCTGACCTTGCCGCCCAAGGTCTAAATTAACTCAGTGCGGAATTTGATCAAGAGAGAGCTACCACTGCTACTGCTATAGCCAAACTTCAGAGTCAAGTGAATGAGCTGTCTACTCCCAATCCTGATGTCCCGCCTTCTCCTCCTGCTGATGATCTGGTGGACAGAGAGCAGAGGATCTGGGAGGCCATCCAAGAATTACGCGCTTCCACTTGTAGCCAAGGACGTCCTACTGAAACACCTCAACCTGACCCCCAGGTTCTTACGCTGACTGCTCAGGTTGCTGAACTGCAGCAAGAAGTTGCTGCATACGTGAGGTAGTGACGGCTGCTGCTAGCCCACTCGGGTTTAACAAGGAAGATGGCTGTTGTCCTGGTTTGGCGGGGGCTCCTCAAATCCACTGCGCTAGGGAGTTGATTGCCCTAGCAAATGAGGTGGATCACTTGAAACAAGATCAGACTGAGTTGGACAGAGACATACAGGAGATGAGTGAGCTGATAGATTTGGTAAACAACAGATTTGCCCACTGCCTATCAGTGGGGCCATCCCTTACTTTGCGGCTGGCTTAGCTTTCCACTGTTGTCACTACCCAAGGATAACGCCTAGATGTTACTGAACAACAGATTGCTCTAGCTAACACTACAGGTGCCAGAACTACCAAGACTCTGACGACCCTTGAAGAAAGTGTTTGACAACTATGGGCTAGACAACCCCCCTCTGAGTCTGAGGCTGAGTTCTTCCTGCGCATAAATGTACTTGATAGCAGCAATGGTGGTCCAGCTCCCAAGGCACACTTCAAGCCTACTTTTAAACAAGTCTTTGATCCAAAAACCTCAACAATTGCAGCTTTCTTAACTATTTATTAGACTGCCATGAGACAAGCATCAGATGAGGTTAAGAAGGAACACATTCTAACCTGTCTACACCCGACCTGTCAAGAAGTAGTTGTGCCAGAGCTGCCCACCATTGAGACCTGGGAAGACATGAAACAGCTCCTGATTGACGAGTTTGGTGGTGATCTTAGCCTGGAGGTGAAAAAGGATGCCTTCATGAACATATCATTCAAGCCCAAAGAGACGTTAGCCAAATTTGCAGACAAATTTTACATGGAGGGACAACAGTTAATAATAAGCAGACAATTGACGACACATGAAGCGTATATGGCCTGCGCCCAGGCCCTCAAGGTGAATCAACTCCTGTGTCTTCATTTCAAGGCCCAAAAAGCTATGCTGTCCTCCATGAAAAGTATAAAGACACTGCTACAAGATATGCATCTTACCCATTCTGGGGCAGTTGTTAGGGAGAGTTGTGCTGCTTCCAACTCTGGCTCTTCTTCTTGCGGCCTTTGTATCCTCACTATGAACTCACAAAATCCTTCTCAACGTCAGGGTTGCCACAACTGCGGTCAGATAGGTCACCACTCTTGTGTCTGCACCAATCTGCAGGTTGAAGGAGCTGATCCCAAGGATCAGTCGGGAAAAGAACAGTCAACCTAGAGGCAGAGACGCTCTTGGTTGACAATTCTTCCCAGTCTCCTTCTATACCTCCACCTGTTACTGACTCTGAGCCTGCTGATGATGAGGCTCCTCCTATCCTCCTTCTGTTCCATGACATTTCTGATGATTCTGATGTGGATGAATCTGACGTTGAAGACCCTGATGCATATGGGTATTCTGTTCTTGCTGTCTCTGAGACTATTGCAGTTCCCTACAAGCTACAATCTGGGAAGACTACAACTACCACCAAGCCCTTGTCTGAGGCCAAAGCAGTTGTCTCCCGCCCCTATCTTACTCAGGCAAAACGGTCCCCTGTATTAGTAGAATCATCAGAAGAAGCCGCTGAAGTTGCAGATGCTGTTTTCAAGAATGTATCTGTCTCACTCCCTCTCCAAACCGTATATAAGGAGTTCCCAGGACTAAGATGCATGATTGAAAAATGGGACAAGGAATTAGCTGAGGCGCAGGATATCTTGGCTGTTCTGCCACCCTTTGGATGCACCACCACCCAAGTAGAGATATCTATTCAGAAAGTAAAAATCAAAGCCGTCCTGGACACTGGATCTACTGTCAATGTTGTTTCTTCTAAGCTGGTGAAGAAACTTAAGATGGTACCCAACCTCAACTACCATCAATCCTATGGCACCGCTGGTTTCTCCATGACTTGTGCCATTGGCGCGTACTCTGCCTTTGTCAATGCAATTTGGTAAACTCTTGTTGGCTGCGCCAGCTGTTGTCCTAGAAAATGAGAGCTATGACCTTTTAGTTGGTACCCAGTTCCTTTGGGAGTATAATAGAATTATCAACCTAAAGGATGGTTATCTTTCTATCCTAGGGTACAAAGTCCCTCTTATCTTTGAAGAGCCAATCAAAGTTCCTGGTAAACGTTTGAAGACATGTACACTGGAGTACCCCACTGGGGTTTTCACCCTAAAATACCAAACCCATTCCTCCAACATGAAGTGTCCTCCCATGGCTTGTCCTGCAACTGAAGGAATCCCTCTCATGGCCACGTCTGCTTTCACCATCCCTCCAGGCTCTCAGGCAATCATAGACTCCCAGATATCTTATGAACTACCTGAACAGACTTTCTTAGAGCTTTACTCCCTTCCTTTGCTGGGGCGTAACGAGCCTTACCTTTGTCCTGGAATTCTGGACGTCTCTCACATAGTCCCGTTCAATTACTAGTTGCCAACCTTACTGTGCTTCCTATGACAGTATCCAGAGGACAGGTTATTGGTTACAGAAAGTTATTAAATGCCTCTGACGCCTTGTCACTTCACCCTTTTAGAACGTTTCAAGACTTTAACCTACCTGAAGACAAGCCTTAAGTCCTATCTCTGTTCACTGCTCAAGACTTCCCTCAGTTGTCCCTGGCTCAACAAAAAGAGGTGCTTGATTTACTAGACCAATTCTCAGACATCTTTGCTAAAGATAGCACTGATTATGGGCTGGCTAAAGGTGTAATTCATCAGATTGACACAGGAGATGCTCTTCCTTTTTGTGCCAATCCATATTGCTGCAGCCAAGTGAAAGATGCACAGGTTTCTAAAGAGCTCAAACAACTGCTGGACGCTGGATTATTAGCTCCCTCTCAAAATCCCTGGGCTTCCCCTCTTTATCTTAAAGAAAAAGGATGGGGGCCACCGGATTGTGATGGACTATTGAAGGTTGAATTCTCTAACCAAGAAAGATTCCTATCCCTTACCGCGTATTGATGACACTCTTTGACGCCTTGGAGGTTCTAAGTTTTTCTCTGCCATGGATTTGGCGTCTGGTTACAGGCAAGTTGACCTCTCTCCTGAAGACTGTCAGAAGGCTGTGCTCATCACATCAGAAGGATTGTTTGAGCCTAACTGCATGCTGCAAGGGCTCTGTAATGCCCTGGCCACCTTCCAAAGGGCCATGGACTCCATCCTCCGTGATTTGAAGTTGTCGTGTGTCTTAGTCTATCTCAATGATATAACAGTCTTCAGCGCAACTTTCACTAATAACCTAGCCCATCTTAAAGAGGTGTTTATAAAAATCCAAGAGGATGGCCTCAAGCTAAAGCCTTCTAAGTGTGCTTTCTTCAAAGAACGCCTTGAATTCCTGGGTCATGAAGTAACCCAAACAGGGATTTGTCCAATGACCAAGAAGGTTGAAGCCATTGACAAAATGCTTCTGCCCACCAACCTACAAGAAGTACAAGTCTTTCTGGGCATGATGGGTTATTATAGGCAATTTGTTCCTGATTTTGCTGATACTAGCAAACCCCTGGTCCAACTGTTGCGTAATGTTCCTTTCAAATGGACTGCCAGCCAACAACAAGCCTTTGAGACTCTAAAGCAGAAACTCAAAGAAGCACCCATTTTAGTGTACCCCAATTACAATAAGGAATTCATCTTGTACACTGATGCTAGTGACCTTGCTATTGGGGCTATCTTGGCTCAGCTCAACAATGAAGGTGTGGACCACCCTGTAGCCTATACTTCTCATGTGCTGAATAAGCATGAAAATAATTATAGCGTTACAGAGAAGTAGTGCCTTGCTGTGCTGCATGCAGTCAAACAATTCCGCCACTATGTGTATGGTACCCATTTCACTGTTGTCACTGACCACACTTTGCTCAAATGGTTACAACAACTTAAGGAGCCTTAAGGACGCTTAGCCAGATGGGCTCTCTGCCTGCAAGGTTATGATTTCACTGTGCTTCATTGCCCCGGGATTCAACATCAGAACGCTGATGGGTTATCCCAAATGCCCATCCTTGCCCTACATCCTGCTGAGGCTGATCAACTATATGAACTAATTGGATGTCTTCTTCTTGGGAAAGTGAGACGGAAGAGGTACAACTGGCCTTGTCCAATCTATCTGAAGATACCCTCATACGCAACAATTAGCTCTTCAAGAAGGTACGGGGTCAAAACCTGCCATATGTGCGCCCCAGTCTTTGCCTCTCTTTGGTGTTGCAAGCTCATAAAAAAACTGGCCATGGAGGCATTGCCAAGACCTTTGACTGGCTTCAGAAGAATTACTTCTGGGAGAATATTTTCCTGTTGATCCCAGATGTCATAGCTAGTTGCCATGACTGCCAACTTCAGAGGCCCTGAGCTGCTTCTCACAAGTTCAAATTGGTTCCCCCTCAACACGCTTTTCATACAGTTAGCATTGATGCTGTAGGCCCTCTCCCCTGCTCACGTTCCAGATGCCGCTTTATCCTGATTGCTGTTGACCACTTCAGCAAGTGAGTAGAGGCTTGCCCTACTAAGGACATCACTGCTAAGACTACAGCAGCCTTCCTGCTGCAGGATGTTTTCTACCGCCATGGCTGCCCTCACGTGCTGTTGTCTGACAATGGAACCAACTTCAATGCCAAACTTGAATCCTCTGTTGTTGAAGCCCTAGGAACTCACCAGTCTTTCTCTGCCCCCTACAATCCTTCCACTAATGAGGCAGTTGAGTGTGCCAACTTGACACTGGTTTCTATCATGAGAAAACTCACCTACTCTGACGCTGCCAATTGGGGTTTATACTTACCTGCTGCACTCTTTGCCTATTATCTGAGCAAGCATTGGGTCACATGATACTCCCCCCTTTGCCATGTTGTATGGGTGTGAAGCCACCACTCCATTGCTCTTGGGGGTTCCCCTACTCTCCTCTAATCAGGCCATGAACCCTGACAATCACATCAAAGACTTAGTCAATTACATCATTGATATACAAGCCACTGCCTACACTTCTGCATATAAGACTAAGGCGCTCAAGCTCTCTCCTGACAATGCTGGGCGCTCCCCCTTGCCTGAGTTTGATGTTGGTGACCATGTCCTGTACTACCAATACTGTGTGGGTGGGCGCACACACAAGCTGGACTCCCTGTGGATTGGTCCTTTAGAGGTGACTTTTAAACGTGGATCTGAGTACACTATAAAGCTCCTCTCCAGTGGTTGCCCTTTTGCTCACGTACATGCCAAGTTCCTCTGCAAGTATCACCCCCCTAAGGCCAATCTAGAGGGGGGCAATGTTGTGAATAACAGTATTCACCATGTTTCAATTTTGCCTTTGGTGGGCCATTTTGAAGTCAAATCACTTGCTTTTGCTTTTGCCTCTTGAAATGAGTTGATGACTGAATCATGAAATATGATTGTTTGGTTTCTTGACTCTGTGCAACTCACTTGCCCCACTAATGCTTGTGGCAAGTGATCCTACCGGCCTGGTAGTGTTTTGTGGTTTTCCTAACCACTATATATTCCATTTCACATTTCACAATAAAAATTAAGTTCTATTCACATTTTTGTCTTTGTGTCTTCTGTACTTCCGCGCCTCTCTCTAGCCACGCCTAGCAGAGATTATTCATTCAGAGCCGCAAGGTAAACGCAATTGCCTTCCCTGACATCTAACCAAGACTTAGTGCAAATCCAATCCTAAGGTTAGGATTTCCTGTTGTGTGTCTGTGCCGCGCCTCAGAACACAACAAGGATCAGTTACTGGGAATCTAAGGGCTTTAGAAAGGAGCCAGTAAACCAGCATCCAGAAGTTGCTTGAGTTCTTTAGACACCTGGGCATCTTCCACCCTACTACAGCGGTATGGTTTAGCACAAAAAGGGGGTGCATCCCAAGTATCAATCTGATGTATGACTTCTTTAGCAAGGCCATAGTCCGTAGGTCCAGAGGCAAAGATGTCACTGAACTGATTGAGCAGGTCCAACATGTCTTTTTGTTGAATAGGAGACAGTTGGGGGGAAATCAGTAGCAGTGAACAAGGAGAGAGCTTGTGGATCATCTTCAGGTAGGTTGAAATCACTGAAAGTTCCAAAGGGGTAGAGGACAGATAATTGTTCTGCTCCAATTACACGGCCATGACCCACAACCTGGCCTCTGGTTACTTGCATGGACAGGGCTGTCAGGTTAGCAAGCAGTAATTGTACTGGATCTTTTTGGGTTTGGTCTAAAATCCCTGGACATAGGTGAGGCTCAGTACAACTCAAGGATTCAGGTGAGTAAAGCTCCAAGAAGGACTTTTCAGGCAGCTCATAGGAAATCTGGGAGTCAATCACCACTTGAGAGCCTGGGTGGATAGTGATAGCAGCTGGCGCTAGCAGAGGTACCCCTTCTTCTGCAGGGCAGGAAGGAGGAGGGGTACACATGTTGGAGGATTGAGTCCTATACTTGAGTGAGAAGATACCTGTAGGGTACTCAAGCACACAAGTTTTAAGACGTTTTCCTGGAAGGCGTGGAGGTTCCTCAAAAATCAAAGGAACTTCATATCCCAAGAGCAAAAGGTATCCATCTTGTAAGTTTACAATTCTGTTATATTCTCAGAGGAACTGAGTACCAACCAAGAGGTCATAGCTTTTGTTCTCTAGGACCACAGCGGGGGATGCAATAAGGAGTTTCCCAAACCTCATGGGTAGAGCAGAGTAGGCGCCAATGGCTCGAGTTTGGGCCATGCCAGCTGTTCCATACAACTGTGTGTAGTTGAGGTAAGGGGCCAACTTAAGTTTCTTCATTAGCTTGGAAGATACCACGTTGACAGGAGAACCTGTGTCTAAGATGCCCTTGATTTTGACCTTTTGGATTGATACCTCCACGCGGGTTGTATCTTTCCCAAAGGGAGGCAAGACTTCCAACACATCTTACGCAGCCTCTATCTCCTTTCCCATTTGTCCAGAATACACCATAACGCAGGGATTTCCTTATACACCATCTGTAGTGGAAGAGATACAGTTACATTGTGGAAAAGAGCTTTGGCTAACTTGGCTGCTTCCTCAGAGGAGTCAATCAAGACAGGAGGTTGATGGGCTTGAGCTAGGTAAGGGCAAGCCACCATGGACTTAGCTTCACTGGGAGGTATCCGGGAAGTGGTGGTAGTCTTCCCAGAGCAAAGCTTGTAGGGTACGGGGATAGTTTCTGGAACAGCCAGGACAGAGTAGCCATAACTATCAGAATCTTCAATATCAGAATTGTCAGGCTCTGAATCACTGAAGAGGTTGTGAAACAGATGAAGGATAGTTGGGCCAGAGGAAGAGGGAGCTTCCTCATCAGACGGAGGAGATTGGTCAGCAGAGAGCATCTCCATTTCTAAGCTGACCTCTCTTTTCCCGCCTGCTCCTTGGGATTGCAACCTTCCACTCGAGGATTAGTGCAAGTGCACAAGTGGTGTCCAATCTGAACACAGTTATGACAGCCCTGTCTCCTAGCCTGTCCACTAGTACCCAGAGTCATAATGTGCAGCGTACAAGAGGTGGTCCCAGCATTATTGGCCTTGTTCTCACGTACCACCGTACCTCCATGTGTTAAATGCATGTCTTGTAAGAGCGTCTTAATACTCTTCATGGAAGTGAGTGAAGCCTTGTGTGCCCTAAAGTGTAGACATAGAAGCTTGTTCACCTTCAAAGCATTTGAACAATCTATGTAGGCTTCCCAAGGAGTTAACTGTTGACTAGTGATTAACTGCTGGCCTTCAATGTAGAAACAATCTGCAAACTCAGCCAGGGTCTCCTTGGGTTTGAAAGTGATATGCAAGAAATGCATCTTTCTTGACTTCTAAACTGAGGTCTCCTCCAAACTCTTCAATAAGGAGGCGCTTCATATCCTCCCAGGTGACAATAGAAGGGAGCTCGGGGACCACAACTTCCTGGCAAGTGGGATGAAGGCAGGTAAGGATGTGCTCCTTATTGAGTTCCTCAGTAGCCCTACACATTGCAGTTTTGTAAATGGTCAGAAAAGCAGCAATGGTAGAGGTTTTAGGGTCAAATATATGGGTCATTATTTTAGAGATTAGGCCATTTTCTAATGCACATGCTGCTCAAGTCGCAGAATAACACAGTTCGATGTTGAAAAAGTAACTAATTACACAATTTATATTTAAAACATTAATAACTCAATGAAAAATTAATATTTTTTCACACTGTAAACTATCAAAATGAAGCTAAGAATCTTATCTTTCTATTGGTGTAAAATTTTTAATATGTATACTATGCTCAATATTAAAGCAAAAGTAATTTAAAAGAGCATAATCCAGATTTTATTATATGATTATATCTAATGATATAAAGTAGATCACTTCAAAGCTAATAAATACTCTTTTTTCAATACACAACAGATGTTTTTTATTTGACAAATTAAAGATAAGATTGAGAGCTTTTTTTGCATTTTATTTTATTTAAAAAGCTCAATTATCTAGGATTTTATGATAGTTTGAAGTTAGGATGTTTTTATTACTGTTTAGATTGATTTTAAGGTTCAAGTGAGCTTCAAACCTCAAATTAAGCATTCTTTAAATGGAATTCTTTAATATTTTATCATTTTAAAATATGTGGAAGAGTTACAATTAACTGAATACATCATTTTAATTGATTTGCATTGATTACAAAGAGGATATGATATAATAATAATGCTTAGCTGCTTCACATATATCACTTGTGCATGAAAACTGGGTATTTAATTAATTTCTGCAAACATAAATTCAAGTTCAAACTATAATAAAAGCTATCACACCATTTCTTTTAGAATGGTGTCATTTAGCTTGGTATATAAGAGCTAAAGTACCACAAAGCTTCTAATCCAAAAGACCCCATTCAAAGACCACATTCTGATCATAACTACTCCATCATTAAGGCACACATCAGAGATCTGACCTAATTACAGATTCAAAATACTACCATGTCCTCAGTTAAATTTACTTCTTTCATGCTACCCTTTTTTTCCTTGGGAGCTTCAACAAAAAGAGAGAGAATTGCAATGATAAAAAAGGCATTCCTCTTTATTGCTGGTGATGATCTTGATAATTTCATCAAGCACTTCCTTACTCAAACTGAATTTGGGAAAGCTCAGTTCCTGCCAACTATTCAAAATCAAAAAGGCAATGAGTTCATTGAAAACTTAAAGGATCTCATGAAATCTTCTCCCCAAAACATCTCCCAGCCTTGCAATCTCTGGTTACTTCCAGTTACTCTTTAAAAGAGCTTAATGATATGGGGTTTAATATAACCAATAGTGAGTTTGAATACTCAAGAAAAATAAACAAAAATAAAAATGTAAGCTTAAACAAAAAAAGCCAAAAAATAATAACTATTCATTAAAAAAAGAAATAACTAAAAAATAATTAAAAAATTGCTGGAAAATTCTTTTGAAACAAGCCAGTTTACAAAAAAAGTGCCTGAAAAATTTATAAAGTTATAGAAAAAGAGATGAGTAATTACTCAACTGAAATTAAATACTCTCTACTTAAAACAAAAAAAGAAATATATGAAAATATAAAAATAAAAAATGAAATTTCAGTTTCAATTTCCACTTACTATAAATTAATCCCTAAAAATATAATAAAAAGTAAAAAACAAACTGATATGTGCAATATTTGTAATTTAAAAAATTCACTAGAAAAAAGAAGGAAGAATGTGAAAGTAAAAACTTACCATTACCAGAATCTATAGACAATGACTTAAAGACTATTAATCAGCACCAAGACTTTTATGTTCATCAAAATTATGAATATAAAAAAGATATTAATGAACTAGATGATGAGTCTTGTGTTGTAGTTATAGATTATAAAGAAAACTTAAAGGTTGGAGGTGGTCCAATTGAAACCAATAATTGTTTTTATTCAAAAAACCAATCTCATTATTAGGGTTTGCATTAGTTTTTAAAGAAAACAATAAAATTAAATATGAATATCATGATTTTTTGTCTCAAATATTATCACATGATTCTTTATTTTCAGGTGAATGTCTAATAAGTCTTCTTAAATTAGATAGATTTAAAAAAATAAAAAATATAAAAGTATGGACGGATAATGGAAATCATTTTAGATCATATGAATTTTTATATTACTTATTTAAAGAGGCACCTAAATATATTAGGGGTTCTATAAAATATAATCATTTTGTTGAATGCCATGGAAAAAGCATTGTTGATGATCATTTTGGTGTAATATCAAAAATTTTAAAGGAAAAAGAAAATGTACTTTATATTAACAACATTAATGATCTAAAAAATATTTGTAAGAAAGAAGAAAGAAGAAAAGAATTATACAATTCAGCTTTAACTGGTTCAATTGTTTCCCAAAAAGCATTTTTTTATATTTATGAAAGGAAATTTAGGCCTATAAAAAGAGAGCTTGAAGTTAAAAATCTGCGCATTAATCTTTCATATTTGATGAAAGATGGGAAGTTATATACTTCACCTTTAACATTTGAAAGCTTCTCAGAATATTCTGAGATAAATTATCATTTGAAATCACGTGATGATACCAGAGAAACAAAAATATCAGAAGATGCTAGTAGTGTATTGGGGCAAGTTCATGAAGTAGGGCAGCTTACTAGAGGGTGTATTTTAAATAGAGTTATCAGTCTTTCAAAAACAACAACCTTTTTTTCTGAAACAAACTAAGAATATTTATGATGAGCCAAAGATAGGGTAATAGCATTTATAGCTTCGGGGCTGCTATTACTCTCCCATGCAATTCATCATAAATATTTTTGGTTTGTAGTAGCACTTAAGATATTTTCAGTAGTACTATAAGTTGCAATTTTCAATTATAAAATCAATGAATTATTTTTTAAAAAATCACCCAAGCCCAAGATCAATTTAATATTTGGGATTGATTGTATTTTACTCTTTCTGAATAATTTGAATATGAATAATGTGATTAAGTTATAAAATAACCAATCTGGCGCCTAGGCATAACAAGAAAAATAATGTCCCATATGTTTGAATGAAGGCTTATAATTAGGGTCAATGGACAACAAGGTGGATTGGCTGTTGTCACCTGGGTTAAGGACGTTAATGTGGGGATTGCCCTCAAACTCAGATTCAGCAGCAGTCTGTCTAGCCCAGAGAAGTCAAAGGCTTTCCTCTATAGTGTCCAAGGTAGAGCTGTTTTGCCCACTAATGTCCTGAGCAGTGGCGGCAGCAGTTCCAAATGCATCAATCTTGATTTTTTGTACTACCAAGGTGCCAGCAATCTCATTGATACGGGTATCCAGAGAAGTGGTCTGAGCAACCAAGGGGGTGACTTGTCCATTTAGGGTCTTGGTAAAGCGGGAGAGGTTTTGGACCTCTCTTTCCGATGTGTCTTGCCTATAAGCTACATCATTTATCTCTTTGGCAAGTTGATCTAGAGCATGTGCACAGTGGACCCGGGGTTGACCTTCCAGACCAGGGCAATAACCATGATTGTCATGAGTGGGAGTATTAACAACTTCACCTTCTTCTTCATCTTCAGATTCAGATGATAAACCTTCTGAATTAGAGAGGCTCTGTCTTAAGTACTTGATTTCACCTTGTAGGGTAGCCACCTGATCAGTGAGGGAGGCAATACAAGGTTCAGGCATAGGTTCAACTGGAGGGGGGGGCTGCACAAAAGCTTGGTTTCTAGTGGTAGCCTTGAGCTTGACAATGGCCTCCCATACTTTGGTTTCAAAATCAGAAGGGGTCCCAACAGGAGGAGCGGGAGGAGTCACCTCAATGGAGGCCACAAAATCATCCACATAAGTTTGCACTTGGTATAGAGTATTGCCTAGTGCAGCCTTATCTAGACCATATTGATGCTGCAGGTGGCGGCCCCAAGTATTGACATGAGCTCCTATCAATTCAAGTTGCAAGTTGACATGCTCCCTGAATTGATTGAGTTCACTAACCAGAGTCTCAAAATCCTGCCAATGGTTAAGCAGAAAAGCCTCAATTTGCTCACGCCAGGCTGCCTGATGCTCATCCAATTTGCATAGTTGATTCTTTATGTATCCAGGGAGCAAGGAACAAAGGGAATTCAGGGAGGTGGTTAAATACTTCTGTGATGCCAACAAGCCGTGCTGGTTGTCAGAAATACAAGCAAAGAGACTATGTGACCTTTCTTGGTAGGCCATATTTTGAGTGTGGTTATTTGAGACGGCAGAGGCTACTGCATCTAACAGTTGATTCTGGGATCCCAAGGCAAGTTGGTGGTGAACTAGGGCAGGTTGGATTAACTGGTTAACCAACACACCAATAGTATCCATGGATTCCATCAACGCGGGGACAGGAGACCAAAGTCCAAAAAGAAGGAGTACAGGTCTTTGGAGACGTACCCAGGATGGAGGCCAGGGATAGAGTGCATGGCTACTGTGCCAGAGTGAAGAAGGGAGCAGGCAGCAGTACAGGCTTGCTCATAGTTGAGAGAGAAAGCAGGAAGGGGGGGCCCACAAGGGCCCAGGAGACAGAACCAATACCATAGGATTTGCAGGAGCATCAGTAATGTCTTCTTCTAGAGGGGGACTAGAAACTTTAGGTTGCTTGGGTACTTTGGAAACAAAGGGAGAAGGACCAGAGAATGCACGTGGAAACAGGGTAACCATGGGGCTTGCATCCCCTTTAGTGAGCACCATTTTGTTGTGGTTGGCTCCAGTGGACAACATCCTGGAGGACAAGGCGGGAAATCTTTATTACAAAAGATTTGAGGTTCAAAGCTAGCCTTGGGTTAGCCTTCAGGGCCAAATTAAGGGCACATACCTTAATTTCCAGGAAAACAAGATGTAAAAGTCCTTTTGGCAGAAAGGACAGGAAAATCTTGAAGATTATAAAAGCCAACACAAATGTGGATAAAATTGTCTTTATTAGGAGTAATAATTCTACTTTAAATAGTTGACAAGAGGCGGTGATCACTCAATAGGAAGACAGAGTGGCTGAGGGGGTCACGCTGGGATGAGGTCATACCAGGATCAACCACATACAGGTACAATAATCCAGAATGAGTGAATATTGAACCAGACCCATTTACAGAAGGCAAGGAATTTCCAAACTCAAAGGCAAAACCAGTCAATCTTCACAACTATCAATATTTGAAGGGCAAATTGAAATAGCATTAATAGCGCAATTTACAACAATGGTTGTGCCATCTGTCATTTTTCTGTGGAGAGTCCTGTATACGTCAGCAAAGAGATGTTCATTCTTGATGACCGTTTTTTTGGTGATGTCAGTTGTGCCTGCAGGGAATCCTTTGTCTTTTGTACGTAGTACTAAGAGAGGCCAGTCTGGGTCAAGCTCATTCTCTCCTATTGAGGCACGGACATACAGGCGGGACAGGGCGTCTGCCATGGCAAGTTTGGCCCCGGGCTTATATTGGACAAGCATATTAAACCTCTCTAATATTTCTACCCACTGCACTTGGCGGCGTGACAGGTTTGCTTGTGTCTTGAAATAGATGAGCAACTTGTGTTTGGTTAGTGCTGTGAATTCTTCCTGCCGTTCTAGGTAACAGCGCCATTTGACTAGGCAATGTACAATAGCCAGCAGTTCCTTGTTGTGGATAGGGTATCAGCACTTGCCATCTGTAAGTTTGTGCAATTTGCAGGCTACAGGCAGGAAGTCACCATCACTATTCTTAATTTGTAGTACTCCCCCAATGGATGCATCTGAGGCGTTGGTTTCCATCTGGTATTCTCCGTCTTGTTTAGGGTATTGTAAGATGGGAGCTGTTGTGAGCTTCTCCTTGAGGCATCTAAAACAGAGGTCATGTTGGGGGGTCCATACAAACTTAGACTTGGCGCCTGTTATGGCAGACAAGGGGGCAGTCAAGGGGGCGGTCAAGACGCCACAGTTGGGTAAGAAGCGTCACACATAGGCCACCATTCCCAAGAAGGTGCATAGTTCTGACTTGTCCTTGGGAGATGGCATCTTGCAGATGGCCTGTATCTTTTGACTGTCAGGTTTGATGCCGTCTTTTGAGACTATGTGTCCCAAGAAGGGTAGTTGCTCCCAGAAGACCTGGCATTTGGAGGGTTTGGCCAACAGTTTGTGTTGTGCCAAGGTTGCAAAGACCTCTTCCAGGTCTTTGTGGTGCTGTTCCACCAAGGGGCTGTAGAAAATAATATTGTCCAGGTACACTAGGACATGTT
Organism: Entomophthora muscae; assembly: GCA_014839935.2. NCBI lineage: Eukaryota > Fungi > Entomophthoromycota > Entomophthoromycetes > Entomophthorales > Entomophthoraceae > Entomophthora > Entomophthora muscae. The sequence goes on from QTSX02005776.1 coordinate 116,524, forward strand.
TGCGTATGTGTGGCGCAAACACTTTGTTCATGAAGGTTACAAAAGTGGACGGGGCATTGGTCATGCCAAAGTTGAGTACCACACATTTGTAGGAACCGTACTTGGTGCAGAAGGCTGTCCTGGGGATGTCTTCCTCCTTGATACAAATCTGATTGTAGCCTGCAGTTAGATTGATCTTGGAGAAGACAGTGGCTCCTCCCAAGGCGTCAAAAAGGTTGTCAATCAGTGGTAGTGGGTAACAATTCTTAATGGGGACTTTGTTTAAGGCGCGGTAGTCTGTGACCAGGCGTAAGGTATTGTCCTTTTTAGCCACAAGGAATACGGCAGCCCCAAAAGGGAGACTGTGAGGGACAGATAAGTCCGTTTTCTAGTGCCTCCTTGAGATATGCGCACAGGGCATTGTCCTTGTTTGGGGTCAGTCTGTAGATGGGTGTGCCTTGGGTACTGCCCCCTTGAGTTAGATAGAGTGTTGAATGTGCTTCTCAGGGGGTAGCCCAGGTAACGCTTCCTTAAAGATTTCTGGATGGCGGGCCACAATGTTGCGGTCTTTAGGCGTGGAGGTATCCTGGTGGTCCTTGAAGTGTATGATTTCTGTCAGGGACCCACTTTGCGGGGAATAAACTTCCCAGCTGATGGTCCAAGACCCCTACATTTAAGCCTGCTATGACCAAGCCAATAGGAACTGTGACCATTGCAAGATTTCCAAGTTGTCCTATATAAGCAAACCTTCCAAACATAGAACTGAATTGCCCAAGTAGATAGTAGCCCACCAAATACGTCAAGAGGTAAAATGAGGCATAAGGTCTAACCAGAATAGGTTCAGTGGATGGGGAAGCAAACAAACGGCCATAATGGAATTTACGTCCCCAATGTCCAGAAGGATATTTAAACCTCCATTGGTAAGGGATTCCTTCTGGTGAGAATCATATGGGGAGGAACCATACCAGTCTGTTGTTGGAGTTGGGTTTTCCAAGGCAAACACCTTGAACAAGAAGTAGGCTAGAAACCAAGATAGGAAGAGAATTCCTCTCATGGCTTCAAAGAAGGAATGTTATCAAAATGGATGAGTAACTAGAAGAGTAATAATCTTTATTGTTGGAACAATTTGAAATGAATAAGTTTGGGCCTTTAAATAGGCTTAAAATCATGGCTGAAGAAATATGGGAGGAGTTTCTTAGGATATGAGAGGATTTACATGAAGATTGTGGGTTGTGGCATACCTGACTTGATTTGGAGTACCTTAATCTTAAAGTTTATATGGTTTAAACAGGATCAGCCACATATATAAAAGCAAGTTGTTGATAATTAAGCGGTGGAGTATCAGAAGATCTGTTAAATTCATATGCGGAGCCTTATCCTTTAACATTGAGAGCAGGTTGTGGATCAAGCAGGTGAAAGGATCCAGCCAATCATATGCTGAGCAGTAAGTGGCGTCTACTAGTTGATTAACGTTCTCAAATTTGAAAGGCTTTTTGAAAGCACAATTCAATTGAATAAACTGAATATAAAAAAGTAAAACAAGGCTTTGTGATGTCCCAGTCTTAATAAACTCTTCATTTCCAGAGTCCTGGGTTCAAATCTGGGTACCAAAGGTATCCAAACAATTCCCTATTATTGTTGACTCTGTTGTTTTGGATGTAAAATGGGTGTATCTAATCTCTTTGTTCTGGTTTGATTTCCTAATTTTTCTTTCCCAAGGCTGTCAATGAAAGTCAGGTAGTCAGGGAAGGAATCACTGACAATTTCATACTGACAGGAATCCCAGTTAATTGCCTTCAGGTTTTCTTCTTGTCCAGAGTTTCAGTGATGTGCATAAAGACGTGGGCACGTAGGAGTTGGTCTAGAGAGTCCAGGTAGATCTGGTGGTTGACACCTTCACACTTGATGGTCAACACAGAGGTTGCCCAGTCCATGTAGGGGTTGTTTTTCTGTAACCAGTCCAGTCCCATTACAATGTCAAACTTAGGGAAGTCAATGATGGGACCTTGGATGGTGGAGTGGAGGTTCTCAAGCATGATGGAGAAGGGGGCATTTTCCTTTGTCACGACAATGTGGTGTTCATCAGCCAGGACCATGTTTTTAATCCGCAAAGGATTAGTGGCCAGCTTGAATTTATCCACAAAGCTACTGTTGACTAAGGTTTGATCTGCGCCTGAGTCTAGGAGTGCTGAGCCTGTGTAACTTCAAAAGCAGAAGGGATAGGACATCAATTTATTGGGATGTCTGGCAATGGTGTATAGTACTGGGTCTTCCGAGTGTACTTGGATCATTGGACATTGGTCCACGTCCTTGAGTTGGTATTTTTTGTTGGGCAAGTCAGGAGTTGCGTGGGGAGAGCTTGGCTTGCTTAGTGCTCTCCTTGGGCTTTTCCCTCCTCTTGGTTGCCTTGGGTGGCAGTGACACAGAAATGAGTGCAATTTGACTGGCCATTATTCCATTTCCATGTCCATTTGAACCCGTGGTTTTGTGGTTGTTGTTGTTTCTGTTGCCTCCAGGAGGTGGTCAAGTAAAGCGCCCACTTGGATGGGAGTCCTTGGGCCTTTCTTGTTTCCCAGTCTGTGCCTTGTGTAGAGCATTGGATTTTTGTTCTGCTTTTTATGCTTCACAGTACAGGCTTTGCAGGTTGGTTACCTGGTCCAGGTCCACATGTCTCATAATGTGCAACTTGAGGGCGTCGTAGTACATGAGGTGTGTGGCTGGTGTGTCAAATGCCATGTCAGATGGGGCACAAAGACGGAGTTCCTTGTAGGCACATGTGAGTTCTTTAACATTGCCTGTCTGGGTCAGGTTCTTTACTTGATATATGATCATGAGCGCTGTATCCTTAAGCACAAACCTTGCCAAGAAGTCCTGCTTAAAGGTATCCCAGTTCTTGTCAGTGTGCTTGTTGTGCCACTTGTCACACCAGGTGCCAGCGTCATGGGTCAGGAAAATGGAAATCTCTGCAATCCAGAATTGCTGTGGGCATTCCATTTGAGCCAGCTTGCTTTGGGCGGACTGGATCCATGTAGCGGCATTGTCATTGTTGGCCCCAGAAAAGGGCTCCAAGGCGGCGCTGCAAAGCCTGTGTGCTACATAGGCAGGCATAGTGGTTTTGTCAGCTGGTTGCAGCATCAAGGAGGGTGCCTGAAAGAACCCTTGCACAGACATGGCGTTGAAGGCAGGTAGCAGGATCACTGTGTTTTGGTAGAGGACAAAACCATTGGGTATCTTGGTACCAGGAGTATACAGAATCCAGTTGGGCGGAAGGCCAGACATGATTCTGTTGAGGATTTGTTGGCCGCAGTGTGTGCGGGTAACATGCAGAATTTTTCAAGATAAAGTAGAAAGGAGAGCCTACCTGTGCTACTAATGTTGCAACTGTGCTGTTTTAGCAGAGTTACACAGGGAAAAATATTTAGAAACTAGATAATAATCTTTATTGTGAGATACTGATTATATAGTTCATGTGAATCAAGGATAGTAGGAACAAGATTGGTGATCACACAGCTGGATGGAAGAAGGGGGTGGCTTGATCTTGATAATGAGTCAAGCGCCAAATTGAGGTATCCACCATAAAGGATCATCATCTGTTCATGTTGTTGGATTTGGTAATTTGAGTTGACTTCCTAGTCTGGCTTCAGGTGACCGGATAATTGGATTGCGGGTCACAAACCTGATTGGTTAGAACCTTGCTGGCGGGTTGAGCCTGCGGTTTCAACACAGATTTTTGTAGATTGGAGCTAACTGACAATGTCAGCCCCTTTGATGTCACCCGCAAAGGATTCTAGCTGAAAGTTGAGCATGCGTTGTGACAGGTCTGACTGGGAAGGGGTGACGCTGGCGTCACGCTGTCCAAGGCAGAGCCAATTATACACACTTGTGAGGACTAGCTGGTCTTGATAGATGACATACCCGTCAGGGATGTCCCCTTGGGGATTGGTAGGAAAGTTTTTTGTTGGGGAGTAGCCATACAGCCCATACTCTGTCCTTTATTAGGGGGAATTTTTTTCTTTAGGTAGGTTGTAAACCTACTGCTGCTACTACTGTTGCAACTGAACCAATGAGGATTCAGTATTTGGAATTGAGGAAGACAACAGTCCAATAGAAAGGACAGGAATAATAAGAATAAGGTATTGTTTATTATAGAATATTGTGATTAATATACCATATGGGGAAAGCCACAAGGGGGTGGCATAGTGGGAAGTTCCATGTAAGGTTTGAAGCCAAGGAATAACTTGTGCCAGGATCAGCAGGTCAAATTGGTAGCACTCTTAATTAGGATGAAGTACCTGTCATTCAATATTGCTACCAGATTGGTTCATGTCATTAGATAGTCAAGGGGCGACTCATCAAGCACCCCCAGTGTATTGTAAGATACATTAGCAGGCAAGTCTGGAAACTTGGTTGCAACATAAGGTTAGGATTCTCTGTTGTGTATCTGTGCCACACCTCAGGTCACAACAAAAATGGTGCTCACTACAGGGGCTGTAAGCCCCTTGGCTATCCCTTTTGCCACCACGTTTTCAGGAACTTTGCTCCTCTTATACAAGAGCCAACTTTGCCTGAAATTACTATTCCTCCTATTGAGGAAAACATCACAGACCCACATATTGTCCCTACTGTGCTGAACCTTGATAATGGTCCCCACCTAGTGGCCTACCCTTTAGGTACCCCTGACTTAGAACAAGTCATGGTGGTAGCCCTTGGGATAGCCCGTGATGGAGCCATCCCTTGCCTCTAGATACAGTTCAATCAAGCAGAGTATTATGAATTGATTGTGGCTATGCAATTTCCACAGCATCTTCTACCAGCGGCTGGTTCTGCTGAGCATCTATTGGCTTCTTTTGTACAACCTGGCTTAGCTCAGCATCAGATAGTACTAGGACTCCATGTTCAGAAAAACTCATCCCTACAAGCAGCTGTAACTAATCACTGGGACCAATTTGCTGCTTATCAACAGTGGATTCATTCCTGTTTTCCCTGGTGTCTGAAAATCAGCACAGCTCAGTCACCTCCCAACCCTGCTTGGTCAATTTCATTGAACGCATGCGCCAGTCCATCCCTGAGTATGTCAGGGAGTGTCTACATGAGTTTCACCAGTTGGAACAACCCTGGCGCACCCAAGTAGATTCCACCCTGAATGCCTATCTCACCAACTTTGAACAACTTGTGCAGCAGCTCAAAAAGTTCAGTTCTTACTCCTTTGACCAAATACAAAAAGCAGAAGTCCTTGCTGCTAAAGGCCTCTTCAAACTTGGCAAAGAATTTGATCAAGAAAGGGCTGCTACCACCGCTACCATTGCCAAAATCCAGACTCAAGTGAATGAATTGTCTACCCCCACAACAAATTCCCCACCTTCTCCTCCATCTGATGAGTTAGCAGATAGAGAGCAGAGACTATGGGATGCCATTTGAGAGTTGAGAGCATTCACCTGCAGTCAGGATTGCCCTACCAAAGCCCCTCAGCCTGATCCTCAAGTGCTTGCTCTGATGACTCAAGTTGCTGACTTACAACATTAGCTTGCTACTTTGCGTGAGGCAATGGCATCTGTTGTTAGTCCACCTGGAGTTGTTGATGAAGATGGTTGCTGCCCTGGCTTGTCAGGAGCCCCCCACATTCATTGTGCTAGAGAGTTGATATCTCTAGCCAATGAGGTGGACCATCTGAAACAAGACCACTCTGAGCTTGATAAAAACATAAAGGAAATGAGTGAGTTAATCAATTCAGTAAATGCCAGGTTTGCCCCTTGCCTTTTAGTGGGTCTGTCTCTTACTTCCCAACTGGCTGAACTTTTCACGGTAGTAACAGCACAGCACCAGCGCCTAGATGTTACTGAACAACAGACCACTCTAGCCAACACTACGGGTGCCAGAACTACTGAGACTCTGACAACCCTTGAAGAAAGTGTTTGACAGCTATGGGCTAGACAACCTCCCTCTGAATCTGAAGCTGAATTCTCCCCGCGCATCAATGTACTTGATAGCAACAATGGTGGTCCAACTCCCAAGGCCCACTTCAAGCCTACGTTTAAGCAAGTCTTTGATCCTAAAACCTCGACTATTTCAGCTTTCCTAACTATCTACAAAACTGCTATGAGGAGGGCCTCTGATGAGGTTAAGAAGGAACACATTCTAACCTGTCTGCACCCAACATGTCAAGAGGTAGTAGTGCCAGAGCTGCCCACCATTGAGAACTGGGAAGATATGAATCAGCTTCTTATTAACAAATTTGGTGGTGATCTTAGTCTGGAAGTGAAGAAGGGTGCTTTCATTCACATTGCTTTCAAACCAAAGGAGACCCTAGCTGAATTTGACAATAGATCTTACATGAAAGGACAGCAACTGATCACAAGCTGCCAGTTGACCGCACATGAAGCATACATGGCTTGCGCTCAAACCCTCAAGGTTAACCAGATTTTGTGTCTTCACTTTAAGGCTCATAAAGCCATACTTTCTTCTATGAAGAGCATAAAGACACTATTTCAGGATATGCACCTTACCCATTCTGGAGCAGTTGTGCGGGAAAATCATGTTGCCTCTAACTCTGGTTTGTCTTCACTTGGGGGCCTCATATCCTCACCATAAACTCACAGAATCCTCCTCAACATCAGGGTTGCCATAAATGTGGACAGATAGGTCATCATTCCCAAGTCTGCACCAATACTTGGGTTGAAGGAGCTGATCCCAAAGAGCAGGCTGGAAAAACAGTCAAGCTAGAGGCAGAGACACTCTTGGTTGACAATTCTTCTCAGTCTCCTTCAATCCCCCCTCCATTGCTGACTCTGAGCCTGCTGAAACTGAGGCTCCTCCCATTATAATGCCATTCCACAACATCTCTGATGACTCTGACATGAACAATTCTGATATGGAAGATCCCAACGCCTGTGGGTATTCAGTCCTTGCTGTCCCCAAACTATTGCAGTCCTTTATAAGCTATGTTCTGGAAAACTACAACAACCACCAAGCCTCTTCCTGAAGCCAAGGAGGTTGTCTCTTGCCCATACCTTACTCAAGCTAAGAGATCTCCTGTGCTTGTAGAGTCTTCCAAGGAAGCTGCTGAGGTTGCTGACTCTGTGTTCAAAAATGTTTCAGTCTTGCTTTCTCTCCAGACAGTCTATAAGGAGTTCCTGGGCCTAAGATGCATGATTAAAAAATGAGACAAAGAGCTGACAGAAGCCCAAGTTATTCTGGCTGTCCTCCCTCCCTTTTGGTTGTACTACCACTTGTGTGGAAATATCCATTCAGAAGGTGAAAATCAAGGCCACCTTAGACACAGGGTCTCCTATTAATGTTGTCTCCTCAAAGCTTGCCAAGAAGCTCAAGCTTGCCCCCAACCTCAACTATCACCAGTCATATGATACTGCTGGTATATCCATGACTTGCGGTATAGGAGCTTATTCTACTCTTCCCATGTGGTTTGGCAAGCTTCTCCTGGCCATGTCAGCAGTTGTCTTAGAGAACAAGAGTTACAATCTCCTAGTTGGCGCCCAGTTCCTTAGGGAAATACAATGACATTGGAAATTGTGCCATTAATGCTATTTTGATATGACCTTCAAATAATGATAAATGCAAAGATTTGACTGGTTTTGCTTATGACTTTGGGAATTCCACACTTTCTGTAAATGGGTCTGGGTCAATATCCGCCCTTTCTGGAATACCATAACTTCCCTTGTCTGATCCTGGTATGAACTCATCCTGATGTGACCCCCTCAGCCACTCTGTCTATCTAATGAGTGATCACTTTCCCTTGTCTACTATTCAAGTAGAATCAATTCTCCTAATAAAGTCAAGTTTATCCACATTTGCGCTGGCTTTAATAATCTTCAAGCTTTTTCCTGTCTTTTTTGCCAAAAGGACTTGCACATCTTGTATTCCAGGAAATTAAGGTATGTGTCCTTAATTTGGCCCTGAAGGCTAACCAAAGGCTAGCTTCAAACCTCAAATCTTTTGTTATAAATATTTCCTGCCGTGTCCTTCTGGATGTCATCCCCAGGAGCTGAACAAAACAAAATGGTGCTCACTACAGAGGCTGCAAGACCCTTGGTTACCCCATTTCCACGCACTTTCTCTGTTCCTTCTCCCTTTGTTTCTGAAGTACCCAAGCAACCTAAAGTTTATAGTCCTCCTCTAGAAAAAAACATCACTGATGCCCCCTCAACTCCCATGGTACTGGTGCTGTCCCCCGGGCCTGTATGGGCCCCCTTCTAGCTTTCTCTCTCAACTACAAGTAAGCTTGTGCTGCCACTTGCTCCCTACTTCATTCTGGCACTGTGACAATGCACACTATCCCTGGTCTCCGTCTTGGGTATGCTTCCAAAGACATGTTCTCCTTCCTCTTGGACTTTGGTCCCCCCACGCTGATGGAGTCCATGGATACAATTGGCATGTTAGTCAACCAGTTTATTCAACCCGCCCTGGTTCATCATCAACTTGCATTAGGATCCCAGAACCAGCTTTTAAATGCCGTAGCCACCTCTGTCTCAAACAACCATGCTCATAATATGGCATATCAAGAATGGCCCCATAGCCTCTTTGCGTGTATTTCCAATAACCACCACAACTTGCTGTCCTCCCAGAAGTACTTGATCTCCTCACTGAATTCCCTTTGTTCCTTGCTCCCTGGATATATCAAGGATCAACTATGCAAATTGGATGAGCATCAAGCAGCGTGGCGTGGACAAATTGAGGCCTCTCTGCTAAAGCATTGCCAGGATTTTGAGACTCTGGTTAGCAAACTTAACCAATTCCAAGAACATATTAATTCTCAACTCAAATTGGTTGGGGCTCATGTTGATACTTGGAGCCGCCATCTGCAGCATCAATATAGTCTAGATAAGACTACACTAGGCAACACTCTATATCAAGTGCAAAATTATGTAGATGATAGAGTAGCATCTATTGAGATGACTCCTCCTGCTCCTCCTGTCAAGGCCCCATCTGACTTTGAAGCCAAGGTATGGGAAGCAATAGCTGAGCTCAAGGCTACCACTTGGCACCAATCTTCTGTTCAGAGCCCCCCCTTCCAGTCAAAATAATGCCTGACCCTTGCATTGCTTTACTCACTGATCAAGTAGCTACTTTGCAAGGCAAAATTAGATATTTAAGGCAACACCTCTCTAATTCTGAGGACTTGTCTTCTGAGTCTGAAGATGAAGAGGAAACTGAAGTTGTTAATACTCCTGCACGGGAAAATCATGGTTGCTGCCCTGATTTGGAAGGCTAACCCCAGGTCAACTGTGCCCTTGCCCTGGATAAGCTAGCAGAAGTAACAAATGATGTTGCTGATAGGCAGTATTCATTAGAGAGAGAGGTACAAAACCTCTTCTGCTTTACTGAGACAATGAATGGACAGGTCATCCCCTTGGTTGCTCAGACCACTTCCCTGACCACCCGCCTCAACAGAAGCATTGGCACCTTGTTGCTGCAACAAATTAATATTGACAAATTTGGAGTTGCTGCCTCAACTGCTAGAGATATTAGTGGACAAAACAGCTCTACCTTGGATACTCTAGAGGAAAGCCTCCAACTCCTCTGGGCTAGACAACCTGCTGCTGAATCTGAGTTTGAGGGCAATCCTCACATTAACATCCTCAACCCAGGTGACAACAGTCAGTCCTCTTCCTTGTCCATTGACCCAAATTACAAGCCAACCTTCAAACAGATATTTGATCCTAAAACCTCTACCATTGATGCCTTTCCAACAATTTACAAGACTGCAATGCATAGGGCTACTGATGAACTCAAAAAGAAACATATCTTTACATGCCTCCATCCCACTTGCCAGGAAGTTGTGGTCCCTGAGCTCCCTTCTATTGTCACCTGGGAGGATATGAAGTGCCTCCTTATTGAAGAGTTTGGAGGAGACCTCAGCTTGGAAGTCAAGAAAGATGCATTTATGCATATTGTTTCAAACTCAAGGAAACCCTGGCTGAGTTTGCAGATTGCTTCTACATTGAAGGCCAACAGTTAATCACCAGTTGACAGTTAACCCCCCAGGAAGCTTACACAGCTTGTTCAAATGCTTTGAAAGTGAACCAGCTTCTATGTCTACACTTTAAGGCACGCAAGGCTTCACTCACTTCCATGAAGAGTATTAAGATGCTCTTACAAGACATGTATTTGACACATGGAGGTACGGTGGTGCGTGAGAATAAAGCCAATAATGCTGGGACCACCTCTTGTACGCTGCACATTATGACTCTGGGTACTAGTGGACAGGCTAAGAGACAAGGCTGTCATAACTGTGGCCATATTAGAAACCACTTGCACACTTTCACTAATCCCCAAGTGGAAGGTTGTGATCCCAAGAAACAGGCGGGAAAAGAGAGGTCAGCTTAGAAACAGAGACACTCTCTGCTGACCAATCTCACCTGTCTCCCCCTGATCCTCCTTCTGATGAGGAAGCTCTGTCTTCCTATGGCCCAACTATCATTCATCTGTTTCATTACCTCTCCAGTGATTTAGAGCCTGAAGATTCTGATAGTGAAGACTCTAATAGTTATGGCTATTCTGTCCTGGCTGTTCTGGAAACTATCCCTGTACCCTACAAGCTTTGATCTGGGAAGACTACCACCACTTCCTGGATACCTATAAGTGAATCTAAGTCCATGGCGTCTTGCACTTACCTAGCTCAAGCCCACCAACCTCCCTTCTTGGTTGACTCTTCTGAGGAAGCAGCCAAGTTAGCTGAAGCCCTCTTTCAGAACGTGACTGTATCTCTCCTCTTGCAGACTGTGTATAAGGAAATCCCTGCCTTAAAATGCATGTTAGCTAAATGAGAAAAAGAGCTAGCAGCTGCACAGGACGTTCAGGCTGTCTTGCCTCCCTTTAAAAAAGATACTACTTGTGTGGAAGTATTGATACAAAAAGTTAAAATCAAAGCCATTCTGGACACAGGTTCTCCAGTCAACATGATATCATCCAAGCTAATGAAGAAGCTTAAGCTGGCTCCTGACCTCAACATCAATAAATCATATGGTACTGCTGGCATGGCTCAAACCCAAGCCATTGGTGCCTAATTCTCTCTGACGGTGAGGTTTGGGGGAAAACCTCATTATGCCCCCTGCTGTAGTCCTTCAAATCAAAAGCTATGAACTCTTGGTTGGTACACAATTCCTTTGAGAGTATAATGGGATTGTGAACTTACAAGATGGATATCTTTTGCTCTTAGGATATGAGGTCCCTTTAATTTTTGAGGAACCTCCACGCCTCCCAGGAAAACATCTTAGAACTTGTGTGCTTGAATATCCCACAGTATCTTCTCTCTCAAGTATAGAACTCACTCCTCTAACATGTGCACCCCTCCTCCTTACTGCCCTTTGGAAGAAGGGGTACCTCTTCTTGCCCCAGTAGCTATCACCATTCCTCTGGGCTCCCAGGTGATGATTAATTCTCAGATTTCTTACAAACTACCTGAAAAGCCGTTCTTGGAACTCTACTCCCCTGAATCCCTAAGCCCTAAAGAGCCCCACCTGTGTCCTGAGGCCAGGTTGTAGGGCATGGTCAAATACTGGGGGCAGAACAAGTGGCCTCCCTCTACCCTTTTGGAACTTTTAGTGATTTCAATCTACCTGAAGAAAATCCTCAAGTTCTCTCCTTATTCACTGCTGTTGACTTCCCCTAATTGTCTCCCATCAAACAAAAAGACGTGTTGGACCTGCTCAATCAGTTTAGCAACATCTTTGCCTCTGGACCTACGGACTATGGCCTGGCTAAAGGGGCCATTAATCAGATTGATATTGATGATTCACCCCCTTTTTGTGCCAAACCATACTGCCTTAGTGGGGTAGAGGATGCTCAGGTATCTAAGGAGCTTAAGTAGCTCTTAGATGCTAGGCTACTAGCTCCCTCTCAGAGCCCTTGGGCCTCACTGTTACTGATCCTCAAGAAGAAAGATGGAGGACATCACATTGTAATGGACTACTGCTGCCTGAACTCTCTCACTAAGAAAGACTTGTACCCCTTGCCCAGAATTGACAATGCTCTCAGACAGTCCGGTGATTCCAAGTTTTTCTCAGCCATGGATCTAGCCTCCAGATACTGGCAAAAAAACTTATCCCTTGAAGACAGAGAGAAGGCTGCACTTATCGCCTCAGAAGGCCTTTTTGAGCCCACTTGTATGCCCCAAGGACTCTGTAATGCCCCTGCTACATTTCAATGGGCTATGGACTCTATCCTACGAGATCTAAAGCTCTCTTGTGTCCTTGTGTACCTTGATGGCATCACTGTATTTAGCGCTACCTTTACCAACCATTTGGAACACCTCAAGGCTGCCTTCATCAAGATCTGCAAAGCTGGATTGAAGCTCAAACCCTCCAAGTGCTCCTTCTTTAAAGAACAACTTGAGTTCTTGGGTCATGAGGTCACTCAAAGGGGAATCCATCCCATGAATAATAAGGTGGAAGCTATTGACAAGATGCTACCTCCCACAAATCTTTGAGAGGTCCAAGTATTCCTTGGTATGATGGGCTACTACTGACAGTTCATACCTGACTTTGCTGAACTAAGTGAACCCCTCTTTTAACTGCTTTGCAACGTCCCCTTTGAGTGAACTGACAGCCAACAACAAGAATTCAAAGTGTTGAAGGCCAATCTCAAAGAGGCTCCTATCTTGGTCTATCTTGATTATGATAAAGAGTTCATCTTGTATACTGACGCCAGTGGAGTAGCTGTGGGTGCCATCTTAGCCCAGCTTGACAACAAAGACGTGGATTGACCTGTAGCTTACTCTTTGCGGGTCCTCAATAAACACGAGAAAAACTACAGCGTCACTGAAAAGGAATGTCTGGCGGTGCTGCATGCTGTAAAACAGTTCAGGCATTACATCTATGGAACCCTTTTCATGGTGGTCACCAATCACTCCTCCCTCAAATGGCTGCAACAACTAAAGGAACCTGAAGGTCAACTAGCGCGCTGGGCTCTGCGTCTACAAGGGTACAATTTCACTGTGATACACCGTCCTGGGGCCCACCATCAGAACACTGATGGCTTTTCAAGGATGCCAATACTAGCTATTCATGCCACTGACACTGATTTCCTATACAAATTAATAGGCTACCCTGACTCTTGGACCACTGAGCCAGAAGACATTTGACTGGCGCTACAAGCCCTATCTAAGGACACTGTAATTGGAGATAGGCAGCTCTTCAAAAAATTCAACAATGCCTATCTACCCTACGTTTGCCCTAGCATGAGGATAGCCATTATCCTCCAAGCTCACATTTACACTGGGCATGGGGGTATAGCCAAAACCCATGACTGGCTATACAAGAACTTCTACTGGGAAAAAATGCACCTTCTGATCCCTGATGTTCTTGCCTCCTGTCATTTGTGTCAACTACAACGTCCTTGCCCTTCCCAACACCAATTCAAGCTCATCCCCCTAAGAATTCTTTCCACACTGTGAATATTGATGCTGTTGGGCTTTTTCCTTGGTTTAGGTCTAGGTGTCAATTTATCTTAGTTGTCATAGACCGTTTTAGCAAATGGGTCAAAGCCAGGGCTACAAAAGATATAACTGCTAAGACCACTGCTAACTTTTTGCTCAGGATATCTTCTACCAACATGGCTGCCCTCAAGTCCTGCTTTCTGACAATGGCACCAACTTTAATGCTTGCCTCATCACGTCTATTGTTGAATCTATGGGTACCCACCAATCTTTTTCAGCGCCATATAACCCTTCAACTAATGGGACTGTCAAAAGAGCCAATTCCTCCCTGGTGTCCATAATGAGAAAACTCATGCTCTCTGACGCTACCAATTGGGACATGTTCCTCCCTGCTGCTCTCTTTGCTTACCAACTCAGTAGACACTGAGTAACTGGTCATTCCCCTTTTGTCATGCTGTATGAACCTGAGGCTGCCATCCCCTCAATCTTGGGACCCCCTTAATTAAAGTTGATGAGTCTGCAAATCCTGAGGCCCATGTTAAAGACTTAATTAAAGGTATCATTGATATCTAAGCAACTGCTTATTCCACTGCTTACAAGGTTAAGGCTCTGGAGCTCTCCCTGTCCAATGCCACTAAAGCCCCCTCCCTGAGTATCAAATAGGCGACCTGGTTCTCTACTACCAGAATTGTACAATGGTAGAGCTCATAAGCTAGATTCCCTCTGGGTTGGGCCCTGCAAAGTCACCTTTAAAAAGGGTATTGAGTATACCGTGAAATTGCTGTTCTCTGGACGTCCTTTTGCCTGGGTCCATTCTAAATTTCTCCACAAAAATCAGCTCCCTGTGTCCAATCTTGAGGGGGGAGATGTTGGAAATTGTGCAATTAATGCTATTTTGATATGGCCTTCAAATAATGATAAATGCAAAGATTTGACTGGTTTTTCTTTTGACTTTGGGAATTCCTTGCTTTCCTTAAATGGGTCTGGGTCAACATCCACCCATTCTGGAATACCATACCTGTGACAGATCCAGGCCTAACCAGTCCATCCTGCCATTATACTGCCCTTGACTCTTATTGCTGTTACCTTCCTGGGACAAAGCTTCAAGGAGCTTTGCCTCCAGGGAGGCAATTTTCTTGGATAACACTTTATTGTCATCCCACCAATGAGCCATGATTTAAACGCTTTTTTCCTCTTGTGCTCTCAACACCTCAATTTCACAGTTTGCTATCTCTTTTACTTGTTGCAAGATTTCATCCCATCCTACCAACAAGTTCCAAGCATCCAAAGCATAAATTTGGTTCCCTTGGACAGGAGTCCCTTCCTTTGCAAAGTAATTAGAATACAGCTCTTCAAACGCAGCCTTTACTTCCACTAAAGATTCAGCAGGAACAGTCTTAGTGACCTCCAGGCTGGTCCAAGCTTCTTCCAATGTACTTGTAGGAACCTCTTTTCTTGCAGCAGAAGTTTCCACACAAAGGACCCCAAACTTGGCTCTCTCAAATTTTAACAAAGAAGGCATGATAATTGAAAAAAAGGTGAGGGGAAAGCGTCAAAACTGACAATGAATATAAATATATTTTATTAATGTTTAACTGTTTTTGCTTATATACCATTTGGGGCATACACAGCTGAAAACCCCTCCGGTTCCTGAATCAACCAATGATTTGCGTCACATGGCCTATGACATTCAAGTCATCCAACATAGATCTTTACCTGAAAGATCACTAACAATTCTCAACCTATGAGAATTGACCTACAATGGGCAGAAGTCACCTGACTCCATTCAACCCAATGTATCAATTTGGCATGGAGCTTCCCCAGCTCCCAGCGCCAAAACCCTGTGGATTGCACATCCTAAACTCAGCTATCAGTGTTCCAACTAGGAACCAGCTGATCAAACCTGAATTCCTAGGCATCCTTGCCTTTATTTAGTTATTTTTGCATTTAAGGGTTTTTTGCCTTTAAAACCCATTAAACTGCTTCAAAACTCAAACCAGGCGCCACCACGGTGCCCAGCAATTTTCCCAGGCAGCAACTGAGAAAATTTGATAGCAGCGCCTTGGTGCATCTCAAGTTCATTAGGCGGCGTGGCGGCGCCTCTAACCCAATAAATTTGCCAACACAGCGCTTTTAACCCAAATTCTGGGGGTTTCCCATGGTTAACCTTAACCAAACTTCTTGACAAAGTCAAGGCCATTTAAATATAATTAAATCCTCATTAATTATATCCTGTATTCATTAATTAATATTCCTGATTAACTAACCCATTTTGAGACGCCTAGTCTCCAAGATTGATTTGGCTAATCTTGCCTCAATTCTTTTAGTTAGCCTAACCTAACTAAACATCCATATTCTGTTCTTTTATTAAACATAGATATCCAGTTTCTAGGAACCTTTCCCTCAAGAATTCCAAAAAAATCTATCTATATGTAATAAACAGCAAAAACAGAACATCTTTATATTTTGGAGCATTTATTTGGCTAAATGCTCAGCAGTGACTGTTTTACGGTCACAATACCTTCCCTTATCTGATCCTTGTATGAACTCAACCAATGTGACCCTCTAAGCCACTCTGTCTATCTAATGAGTAATCACTTCCCCTTGTCTACTATTTAAATAGATAATTCTCCTAATAAATACAAGTTTATCCACATTTGTGTTGGCTTTAATAATCTTCAAGCTTTTCCTGTCCTTTTTGCCAAAAGGACTTTCACATCTTGTATTCCAGGAAATTAAGGTACATGCCCTTGATTTTTTCCTGAAGGCTAACCCAAGGCTAGCTTTAAACCTCAAATCTTTTGTTATAAAGATTTCCCGCTGTGTCCTTCTGGATGTTGTCCCCAGGAGCCAAACACAACAAATGGGATCATCAACTTGAAGGACGGCTACCTCTCTATCTTAGGGTACAAAGTCCCTCTGATCTTTGAAGAGCCATTTAAAGTTCCCGGGAAGCGCCTCAAGACATGTGCCTTAGAATATCCCACTGGTTTTTTCACCCTAAAGTACTGTACCCATTCTTCTAACATGAAGTGTCCTCCTATGGCTTGCCCTGCATCTGAGGGGATTCCTCTCTTGGCCACTTCCGCTGTGACTATCCCCCTGGATCTCAGGAATCCTAGACTCCCAAATATCATATGAGTTACCTGAGTGTAGGGCTGTTTCAGTTTTTGCCAGGGGTGCTGCTTCAAAATAAAGCAGCACCCCGGGCAAATCCCACACCTGCTCTTCATTCAAATTTCCCGTAGTAAATTTGAGCGGGCGTGGGCTGTGATTGGCTACTTTTAACAGTAGCCAATTGCAGGAGCCGCGGCAATTGACCCTCCAGAGTGAGGGTGGGTGTCACATCCAAATGGATTGGGATGGCAGCACCCGCCTTATTGTGCTCCACCAAAGGCAGGTGCCACAACTTTAAAGGATTTAGATGTGATGGCATCTGCAATCACATTTTTAAAATAAAGGGTGATTTGAAAGCAAACACAAAACCACAAAATTTTAAAATATTTTAAGTGTATAATAAAATAAATTTGTATTATATAAAGTATATATGAAAAGATGTGAAATTTAATTCTCTACAAAATCATAAAGATTTTAAAAACACTTATTATAAATAAACTAATATTTCATAAAAAATTAATTTATTCTTAAATTCACATCAACTTCAACAAAGTAATTAAATGTTTAATTCAGTCATAAAAAAGAATAATTTTCCAACTTGTTCAAAGCTAATTAAAATACAATAAATAATTGTATTGTACTAGCTATTTTTATTTAAATTACAAACCAATACAATCACTGCTACTAATGTCATTTTGAAACTAAGCTTTATAAACACATTATCACCTAAGATTTCATTCCACTTGTTATTTCAAATATATTTCAGTTATACACCAAACCAATGTTGAAATAGCAGGATCAAACTGTCAGCAAGGTTCCAAGTAAGCGGGTTTGTGACCTGTGATCTGATTATCCAGTCACCCAAAGCCAAGTTAGGAAGGCAACTCAGATTTTCAAATACAATAACATGAACAGAAGCTGACCTCCCTGTGGGTAACTTGTTTTAGAGCTTGACTCATTACAAGGATCAAGTCACCCCCTTCAACATCCCACAGTGTGATCAACACTATCATGTTCCTACTATCCATGATACACAACAACTATATAATACTTATCTCTCAATAAAGAATATGATCTAGTTTCTAATTTATTTTCTCCCTTGTAAATCTGCTAAAACAACACAGTTATGACACCAACTTTCAAAAAATGAGCTGTTATTTATGCTTACTTCCCATTGTCAATGAGCTCAGCTATCTGTGTGATTTATTTAGCAGATGAACTCATTGCTCATGTGTAGTGTCTGTTTTATCTGAACAAACTAATATTTACTGTAAATTCAGAACCTAAACGTAAAAATGTGGGATTGTCAAATACTTAGTCCAAATTTCAAATCACTTTTGCAGGATGGCCTTTTATAATTAAATTGAATTGTTTGAGTATTTATTTGAATATTTGAAAATGTGGGAACTCATAGACACTTTGCAAAGTTCAAGTCAAACTGCATATTTCTAAAAGAAAAAATGAATTAACTAGATTCAATTTTGAAGCATTCAAATCCATCAACCATTTTCATTAAGTTTACTATGTTTTTTGAAATTACAAGATTCTCAAATCCATGAACCAAATTTAAAATCACTTTTGAATGGCACTAGTAAACTCAGATATTAATTTTAGGAACTGGAATCCAAATTGAATGTACAGTAAGCACACTAGGAAACACCAGCCCAAATCAAGAAGCTCCACCACAACTAAAATCAAATGAAAAATTCAATCTTGATAATCATATTTAGACATAAAAAGTGATTAAACTTTAAAAACATCCAAAACTGAAAAGGATACAATATTATATACCTCAAATTACGGATATAGAAACTCTGCTACTATTTGAGGCTAAATCAAGAGAAAACAACTACTCACAACTAAACCAATAAATCCAAATAAATATATATTTAATCTAAAAAATATTTTTTATTTTATTTTTATGTACTGTCAGTTGCATCCTAACCAACTCCTGCACCAGCCCATGGGGCAGCCTGCTCACAAGGGCGTCCCAGAGGGTCCAAGAACAGACCCAGAACCCAACTCAAGGGGAGTCATGCCAACACACAGGCCTCCCAAGGCGTCATTGCCAGCCAACCACCTCCCACATCTCAAGCCAGGAACAGTAGCCTCAATCCAAGACAGAAGCTGCTCTCAAGGCCTGCAACCCAAGTCTTCTATACAAAAGTCATCATGAATAATGAAGTTACATACACCTCCACCGTGTACTCAGTTGTCACCTGGCCCTGCACTCTTGATCCAAGAGTTGCCACTTCCTGCTCACGCGTTTTTGATACCTCATATGAGCCATTGGCCACCACCAAAGAGCCATCTGTTCCTGTGTCTTATGTCACCATTGACGGCGCCAGCGCAACCAAGCGTGATCCCACTTTCTACTTGAAGGTCCCTATTCCATGTGTTGAGCCTGCTAGCCAGGATGCCGTGGTACCTGCCAAGGGCTGGCGTCAGTTGACAGATAGTGAGTGTGAAGCTCTCCCAAACTGCTCAATTGGGGGAATGGCAGTTTGGGATATTGCATCCCAATTTGGTGTCACAGCCAGATACATTGCCAACATCAACATCAAGTATGGCAACACCGGGAAAATTGCAAAATCTGCCAAGGCTAAGCGGCAGCCCAAACTCCTGTGGCCTGTGCATATTGACGCAATAAAACAGTTAGTTACCAAGGATTGCCACCTGGACTCACTTGCCGTCCAATTAATGCTTGCCACATAGTTTGGGCTTTCTGTTTCTAAAACCCTTGTTTACAAAGCAACGGTTGATTTGGGCTTCTTCTGGAAAGTACTGGGAGTTTCACTGTACTCAGAAACAATGAGAAGACCATCAAGGATTGACGCATTTATGCCAAGACAGTCTGGAACTAAAGGAGACTGGGAATGTCCAGTTCTTCTACATTGATGAATTATCATTTTCCTCCTCACTCAGGTCTAGGCATGGGTGGGTTGAGAAGGGGTCTAAGGACGGTGTAGCCAATTGTGCAGCTGTCTGTTCCCAGACTTATTCCATGGTAGCGCTTTTTGGTTCTTTTGGGTTGGACCAGTATCAGATGATCAAGGGTTCCCATAATAGCAGGACATTTCTTAATTTTCTCTGAACTGTCAAGGAGTATCTCTGGATCAATTACTGCAGTACAACCAACATTGTTGTATTGGATAATGTCAGGCTCCACAAAGTGGATCTGGTTGTGTCCAAGTTTCTGCCCATCAATAAAAATAGCCATTTGGCCAGCCACTGCCTGGCTGACTGTCCAATGAGACTCCTCTTCCTCCCCCCATATTCTCCTTTCTTTAACCCAATTGAGGAGGTCTTTGGGTGGATCAAAAATAAGGTGAAGCAAGGCCTCCCTCAGGACACCAAAGATCTCTTCAACATCCTTGAGGTCAGTCAATTTGAAATGGCACCTAATGTGGTGGCAGCTTTTTACAAGCACTCAGAATCCTTCCTCCCCAAAGCCCTGGTCTCTGAGCCAATCAGATAAATGGGCACTCTGGGGTTTATTTGTTTTTATTTTTATTTATTTTGTTTTTATTAGGACTCAACAATTATTATTTATATATAATGACATGACATTTGATTGTATTATAGACATATAAGAGTATGTAGAAAAGGTAAGTAAAATTAATTATACTAGGTATGAGAAATATATTTTTATTATAATACACTGAATATTGTATTGAATTTTGCACTAACAAATAAATAAATTAAAAAAGATAGAAATAGATTAATTTTATTAAATAATTGTGAATCATTGTTTATACTTTGGCTTTTTTAAGCCACAAATTGGACTTTGCAGGTCATCATCTGATACTTATTAAATCAGTGTCACTATAGCCACACAACACAGAAGCCAATGATTTTTATGTATTGCTTACTAATTAGTAGTTAGGACGCAGGTCAAGCATATCAAATATATTTATCAAACCATATTACAATGAAAAGGTGGTTTGAGTTCTAAACAATCACCTGTTTAGAACAATAGTGGAGCAGGCTGCTGATGTGGATAAATTCAATTCTTGTTGTTTGTCTATGTAATAAATGAACCTGTGCTTGACAAACTAGTAAATAAAAACATTTTCAACTTATTTTTATTATTTGATATGGTTGCAACTATAACTAATGTCTTATAATATATTTATATATATTAATATTATAATTCACCTACTAAAATTTAAAGTAAAATTAAAATATTAAAAGTAAAATTATAATTATAAATCTTAAAATTTATCTATTAAAGTTTAAATATTTGAAATTTAACTATTTTTATTTAATTGTGATTTATTCAATATTAAATATTATATATTGAAAATTTTAATATTGAAATATGTAATATTAAAATTTTAATATTAACTTTTAGATACTAAAATTTTACTATTTAAATATTTAAAATTAAAATCTTACTATTAAAATTTTAATATTACATATTTCAGTGAAAATAATTAATATTAAAATAAATTTTAAGTTTCAAGGGAAAAATATTTATAAAGGGGATGCTAATTGCAAAGGGGAATGTTATTATTCTGGGGAATTAAACACCAAAATTAAATTTTTGGCTAGAGCGTCCAATTGAATCCACATACTCTTCTGTATGTGGTGGACAACCCTGGATGTGATTGCTAGAGGGGTGGTGCCCTGTACCCCAATGGTTGTTGAACATTTGATAAAAGGAAGCCGGGTAAGCAAATCAATTAATAGGTTTTTTCAGGGGGCACGTAGTACCCATATAACATTGCCAATGCAAAGGAGTCATACAGGACGTGCTTAACTGTCCTATACCCCCGCAGTGTCTTCTGGCATTTGAGCGCTAAGCAGCATATATCAATGTGAATAGGTACATCCACCAACTTTTTGACATTGGTTTTTAATATGCAGCAAAGGAGGATTCCCAGGTATACTGTCATGAATGACATTTCAATACTTGTATTGAAAACCCAAGAGTTGAGCCCTAGCTCCCAGAAGGCGGATCAAACCCTCCAGAACAGTCCAGGACCCGCCAATCTGTCAAGTCACAGGGTTAAATTGGTAAATTACCCTGTGACCCGCCAGCCTACTACGGAGGATTCCCTGAATAGTTGCCAGTCTGCTTCCAAACTGGTGCCAATGCAGACCCATACCAACAAAGGAAATGTAACCTGGCTAACAGAGGTTGGGGAAGGACCTACTGCCAAGAGCCAATAATGGAGCTTTGGAATCAACACCGGAAGCCCTGGAATCAAATCCTGATCCTCCAAAGACTACTCAAGTCACACAGAGTGGACAGGAATCTGCACACTTGCTGAATTGCATACCCAAGTTAACAAGTCACTCCAAGACCTGCCAGTCTCCCAAGGACAATTCCCCAAATGGTCATCAGATTGATGCCAACCTTGAGCCACCAAAGACCCAAACCTATGCAGAGGTTGCAACTTGCCTTAAGGAGGTTAAAGCAAAACCTATTTTTAACTCTGCCAATGACCACCATCAACTGCCTGCATTCTGTCCAGAGAGGGTAGTGCAATTGAACTACTCAGGTGACATAGTGAACAGTGGCAGCGGAACAAAGCATTGCCACTTCTATTCATCAGAGCAGGCACTACCTCGATCTCTTGCCCTCAAGACTCAAAGCCAAGATCCATGCCCCACCAGTGCCTTGTCTGCAAACCTGAACCCTGCAAAAATCAAAGAAGCAAAGTCCCATGGTATAAAAGCCCTGGCAGTATGGTGAAGACCACATTGTCATTTTTGATAATAAAGTTTTATGAACCTTTGGTTTGAAGAAATATTACCCTATCTAGTCTTAGTGATCTTCCATCTTAATTCTGGTTAAGTAGACTACCAGGCCACCACTCCCTCCCAAAACCAATCTGCCAAATTGCCCCAGGCATCATACTGTCCCCCGGGAGCCCCCTTTGGACCTGTGCATTTTACTGAATACCCCCCAACCCAGCCTACTCAGAGTACAAC
This sequence comes from Entomophthora muscae, assembly GCA_014839935.2. Classification (NCBI taxonomy): domain Eukaryota; kingdom Fungi; phylum Entomophthoromycota; class Entomophthoromycetes; order Entomophthorales; family Entomophthoraceae; genus Entomophthora; species Entomophthora muscae. Next base: position 138,950 of record QTSX02005776.1, read on the forward strand.
TTGGAAACCATCCTCATTGACAACCCTTTGGCAAGGACTAGAAGTACTGAGTAAATAGGACACAAAGGAAAGAGGGTTGAGATTCCGCCCTTATTGTTCAAAGACAAGTACAACTACCTATCAGCGTACTTTGTTCCCATGACTCCACCATTAACCCCAAGACCAGACCAACCACTAGAACCTACCGCTGCCGCAAGACCACCTCTACCCAACTTTTTGGAGTACTCTACATTACTTTGACAGGATTGATGGTTTCTGTGGTCCCCAACTCCAGACCCTGGTCCTTACTTGGCCAATCTGTATCTTACATTATCAAGTTAGCACCTATTCTATGGTGGGCCTTACCCGCCGGCTTGGCCGCGCCTCACCCTGAGCCTTCCAATGCCTCCACCTATGACTAGCTTCCTGAAATATACTGCAATGTGAATTCTTTGCAAAGTATATTTTTCTAATAACATGCACAATTTTTTGAAGACTTGAACTAATCTATTGATATAGGATGTTTGATTGAATTCAAAGAGGGTTCTGGGGGCTCCCAACTTGTATCAGCCCCCCATGCCTCCACAAACAAAATAAATAAAGGTTTAAGTGTGTTCATGAGGACTGCATCCCCAACTTTATTTGACAATGCCTTGAATACTTCATTAAAATTTTCAGTTTTTGGATATTCAGTTTCTATTTAAAAGTCGGTTTTTAATAAGTTTTTTATATTTGTTGATGTTTGAAAATGGGAATCTTTGAATGCTTTCACATATATATTTATCAAAGTTTATCTTGACATCCCCACAAATTTTATTCATCTCTTTAAAGTTAATATTTGATCCTATTTTGTATGCTTCCCTTAACCACGGCAAGCACCCTACGGGTGGTAAATATTCCCTATTTTTAGCTTTGTTATTTTAAAACTTATTCATATTCTATTGAATTATTTTATTATTTGGTTTTTATTTATTTGTTTTACAGGGGCTAACAGTGACTGGTAACCCCTGTAGAACCAACTTGGCGTAAAAGCCACCACTTCCGCAACCTTGTCCCCATTCCTAGTGATAACTACAATAAATATAAGTAAAACATAAAAAGACTTACTAATTGTTTCCCCTGCGGCCCCCTCAGCCACAGGCGCCACCTCAGCAAACTACATGAGTGTTGGCTGCTCTTCATTAATTTTCCTAGGCTTAATTTTTCTTATCTTTCTTGCAGCTTGCGTTTCTTCTTGGTTTTCATTTGATAAATTCTCTGTATTTCTTGAAGCGCTCCTGCTTCTTGACTGAGTTTTGTTTTCATCTGTTTCCATTTGATCAGTTTCCTCTTCATTTGTGTTTATTTCATGTGTGATTTCATTTCCTTTAATTAGTTTGATTTTTTGGGTATTCTTTCTATTGGTTTTTGTAAATTCCCACAAGTTGTAACTTTCACTTTTGAAATCCAATTACTTGAGTATTTCCTTTTGAAGATTTAAAAATATTTCTTTGTGTTCTTTGTTGAACTTTGTTCCCAGGCTATTTTTGCAGTTTCATTTTGCTGAACCAAGGTTATTCCCTCATTTCCCAGTTGATTCACCATGATTTCCCTTATGTTGTATTCAAGCTTGACAACCTTTTGAAGGGCTGACTCTAATTTGCTTATTAAGTTATAGATATTTGACATTTTGTTTGAATTACATCAAAAAACTGGTTTTTATAGTACTACCTTCAACGCGTGATTATTTTTCATCATCATTACTAAATTAAAGACAATAAATGTAAATATTGCATTAGAATATTGCAATTAGACGTCAACTCTTGATTTTTTGATATTATGTGCATAACTCAATGCATTTTTTTAATAAAATCCATTGTAAACTTGGCCTTTTCCATTAAAATTTAATGAAATGGACTGTGTTTATATTTGAGAGCCATTAACACTTAGTACAAATATTGATACATAGTGCATTTTACATCCTGTATATTTACCTATTGGTAATAATTCTATAAACTTTTTAGTTGAATTTTTCAAGGTAAAAATAATGTAATGTGTTAATAAATTGCTGATTATTGTCATTAATTGGCTGATTTTCTTTGCTGTGACAATTGTGCATTTTCTGATATTTATGCACTAGTATCCAATTGGATGTGAAACCAACCAATTGAATACTAGTGCATAAATATCAGAAAATGTACAATTGTCACAGCAAAGAAAATCAGCCAATTAATGACAATAAACAGTAATTTATTAACATATTACATTATTATTACCTCACAAAATCCAACTAAAAAGTTTATAGAATTATTAACAATAGGTAAATATACAGGATGTAAAATGCACTATGTATCAATATTTGTACTAAGTGTTAATGGCTCTCTAATATAAACACAGTCCATTTCATTAAATTATAATAGAAAAGGCCAATTTTGCAATGGATTTTATTAAACAAAATGCATTGATTTATGCACATAATATCAAAAAATCAAGAGTTGACGTCTAATTGCAATATTCTAATGCAATATTTACGTTTATTGTCTTTAATTTATTAATGATGATGAAAATATCCATGTAAATAATTACATGTTACCACATCAAATGTACAAAATTCTTTACATATGGCGAAATGTTGATAATGTAAAAAGAAAATATTATTAATTATTAATTGAAAGAGAGATATCAATTTTAATAAGTTATCACAAAGAAAAGATTTATTTACTCATAAAAGGACAAGTAGGGGAGGGAATGGGCGGAAAGAACATTGCCTTCATCTGCACCTGTGAAAGGGGCAGCATCAGAGATAGTGGGGAGGGAATGGGTGGTGGCTTGGGAGTCAGGTTGGCAGGCGGGTGGCTTGACAGGGGGTTGGGGAGGCAGGGTTTGTTGACTGGGAAGGGGCAGCAAGAGATGATTGCTTCAACTGCTCAAATTTGTATTCTGTCACATATGCGGGCTTGGTGAAACAGATGGATTGGCGTGGTGGAGGCAGGAGTCCTTTCTGGACTTATCACTATCACTTGCATAGAAAATGACAATATCTGATAGGTCCTGGACAAACACAGAAGGGAAAAGCTCATAACCCTTATCAATTTGGGTGCATAGTTTGTTGTAGGTGGCAGGCTTTAAGCGCCTGAGTTTGGAACCAAAATTGTAGAGACATATATCTGCAAGATGCATGTTGGTGTGGTTGATGGGGTAGGACCAACAGGTATGCCCTGCAGCCCTGATTTCTTGGGTTGCCCATTCCTGCTGCTCTATCTCTGCACTTGTTACAACTGTGTGCATGGCATTTTGTGTGACCCACTCCTCCAGCATGGCCTTGAGCTCTGTCTGGTAGGCATACCCATCTGCAGTATTTGATATTGTGGAGTAGTGAGTGACGCCCAATGGGGAAACTTCCAACAAAACCCCAACAAAACAATACAAGATTGGTCCAAACTTGAATACGTCAGACTGGATGCACTTTTCTCCAAAGTCTTGAATACTTGCCAAAATCTTGGCATATGACATGAAGATTACGTTATTACAGGCCCTCATTGCCCTTCCTTTGATAAAATTGATGATTCTAGAATCATAAGGGTCAGTGTCTATCAAACTGGGGCCACTGAGAACCTGATTGGATAAGAGTCTGGTGGCAACCACAACTCTGTGCATCCACAAATTCACCGTTCTTTTATTGGTGAAAATGCTGTGGAGTCCCAGTTGGAGACAGACCTGGACCAGGGGCATCTGCGGGTCACATTCCATGATAGCCATCATGAGAGGGTGAGCTTTTTTACCTTCAGTTGAATTACAGGCACCAGTTAGGGTCTTCTTGGGAGGGAGGCCACAGTTAGCATGAGCTTACAGGGTTACAGCCACAGTGGACTTTGCAAACCCCATCATGGCCGCAATTTCCCCGAGGGACATAAGCATCCCTTGCTTTTAACCATTTTGAGAACAATCAATGGAGTGATTAATTTTCTTCTGTGTTTTCAGGCTGATTGGCTGGGGGAGGGATATGTCCTTTTTGCAAACTGGTCAATGCCATCTGATTGGCTGTTTCAGGATTCTGGCCTCTCTGGGTGACCCCATGGCTCAAATGCCTGGTTCTGGATGCCATTGTTGATCCAGGATTTGGGTTGGCGGCTGACTGTGCATGATGGGCAAACAGGGTCTTACTGGAAGTTGAAGGAGAAAGAACACACTCCTGGGTGGTGCTTGCAGAGGGGCCTGCAGGTTGGGAGTGGCCATAGACAGAGGCTTCACCGTTAAGAGACCCAGTGTAGCCCTGCATGATTTTGTCAAGGCCAGGGAACAGCTTGTTGACTTGGTTGTTATTGAAAGAAGACAAAATAATTTTTTATTAAAATTTTAAACTCAAAAAGAAGAGTGTATATTTTAGTCAATTTTATTGTTAAGTATGTTAAGTTGGTGAATATCACAATCAAATTTTTAGCCGTCCTAAACTGGAATAGGGCAATTTTTGAGAATTCCTATGATTTCTAAAAAAGTTTAGCACAAATCCACTCTAGATCCTTTGAAATCCTTTTTGAGACACCCATAAATTATATTCATTTCAAATTCCTCACAATTATGATTTTAAACTTGGTTCTTGGATTTGACAATCCCCCAATTTCAGATTTGTTAAGTTTTACATGATGTCCATGATTTGTTTGACATACATGAAATCTCAAATTGTACATTAGAATCCCACATTTCTGATTCATGTATCCCGCATTTGTTTGTTGTGTTTTGTCTTTTGTTAGTTGAGTTATCTGCTCAAGAGATTGAAAATCTGTCAATTTAAATAAACCAAAAAAAGTCAAATTAAATGGTTAATTTTATTTAATATTTTACTTTTCACTCAGCTGAGTTGCCCACAAAAGTGATTTGAAATTTGGACCAAGGATTAGGTTCTGAATTTACAGTATATAACTTATTGTGTTTTTTATAATCCAACTATACAACAAGATGCACATTCTGAGCCAAAATTTCTTATATTCCACATGATACAGCAACTGATACAGCTGAAAGTCAAAGTGATACAGGTTATATTACTTAATTTCCCAACTAATATTAATAGGAAAAAATATTAGAGAGTATTTTTAATATTTCAGAAAAAGTGTATATTGGGAATACAAATACCCAAAAAGCTTGCTGTAAGCTTTGTCACCCTGTTCCTCCCATTGAGACTCCTAAATATGTGTATATTTAAATAATAATAATAAAATATAATTTTTAGAATATATTTTATGTCAAAGAGTTCAATCAAATCCTTATATAGCCATGTCAAAAAACATCATCCTGAAGCTGCTAAGCTAGTTAAGTATAAAAAACAAAAAGCAAAAGCAAGATGATGAGCTTACACCAGTTGGAGTTTGAGCCATTTTATCCCAAAATGATTTGATTGATCAAGTCATGATATATATTATTTGCGCTGGTTTGCCCTTTACTGTTGTCAATGATCCAGTTCTGAGTCATATTTTTGAATCACACTGTGATCACTTGAGCAAAAATTGGCCAAGACCTCCTTTCCCACGCATGAATATTTTTGAACATGCTTGGAGAACACACACAAGCAATATGAATAGCAAAAAATTGAATTTTTTAGCAAGGTTGATTCAAAGCTTGCTTTAATAACAGACATATAGACTTCTTCAATTATGCACTCTTTTATTGCATTTAAAGTTCACTGGATTAATTCCCAGTTCCAGCTAAAAATATTTCTCTTGGCTTTTATCCCATTTCCTGACAAGCATACCAGCTCCAATGTTCTGGCTAAATACAACAGAGTTGTATCAGAGTACAGTATCAAGGATAAGGTAAAATTATGTTTTTGTAAACTTTTATTTAAATTAAAACTAGTTAAACTTAAATTTTATATGTAAACTGATTCCTGCCTTATAGATTTCAACAATCACTCTTGACAATGCATCATCAAATGTCAAGTTTATTGAGCTTCTTCATCAGGAAACTGCTGGCATTAAATTTTTCTCAAAAAAGTCTAATTTTCACATCTGTTGTCTTGTGAATGTCTTTCATCTTGCAGCACAGACACCCATAGGAGGGGTTGAGGGAAAAAGATCATAGAATAGCCTTCAATCCAAGCTTTGGTGACAGAGAATCCAGAAATACAGGAATACCTGGAGCGTATATTTTTACAAGCTCCAGATACCTCTTTATCCTCTAATAGGATAACTTGCTCAAAAGGGAACCCCATCAACTGCATGAGAAAGCTTCTTGTTGAGATCAAGAGCAGCAAAAGCCAGCTGCAGAATTGTCATTTTTATCAGGCATCTCATCAACTAAAGGAGTCTAATCCAAAGCTTGACGTAAAAACCAGATGGAACTCAACTTATGATATGATAAGATGGGCCCTTGGAAACAAACAGGTAAATCTTGAATTTAACAAAATAAAATTGTGTACTAAAAGCTATTTTATAGGCTATATGTGATGTAGTCTCTGAAGAAGCAAATGAGACTCTCTGATGGGAGAGCTACTACAATTTGGCTAGTACTTTAGCTATATTTGACAAGAAAACTTCCTTAGTATGCCCATCAAAGTCATGCTCTTTCCTCAGCCCTAGTAGCTGTGCTTGATGTGAAAGCTCATCTTCAGTCTCTGATTGATGAGCTCTCATATGAGCATGAGCTTTGTGCACCAGTAGAAGAAGCATATAAAAAAGTGGAAAAGTATTATTCCTAATACACAACAGATATATTTCTTGTTGCAATAGGTAAATATTTAACTTATTATTGCTAATAGTCAAGTACTTGATCCTGCATATAAGTTCTTTTACTTTAAAGAAAGAGTGCCTGAACTATATGGCCTAGCTGAAAATTCAATCCAAAAAATATACACCAAGTATCATGTGCAACCAGAGAGTGAAACACAACACAATACTGGCATTGTACCCAAAAATAGCTGTGAAGCATTTGTTCTCCAGTTCAAAAAAACCAGGCCCAAAAAATATAGGTGAATTAGCACTATATTTAAACAGTGATGTTACCATGATGTATATTTTGAGTATTTAGAAGATAATTATAATATTATTTTTTGTCATTTATATCTATTTTATAGGAAAATTCTCTGCAGTACCCCACTTTAAGTAAAATAGCAAGAGATATACTTGCTTGTCAAGCAACAAGTGCAGCATCAGAACGTGAATTCAATGGTGCTGTTGATCTACTTGGAATACGTTGGAACTACATGTCTACTTTAACCCTGAAGAAACATAAATAAACCAGAGCTATTTTAGCTGATTACTTGGACATTGAAGTTATGTAGATATAAGAATAAAGATCATATCTATGGCATTTCAGTTTTTAATAGTTTTTTTTAGAAATTTGATATTTGAAATTTAGTTAATTAGCAAAAGTAAAACAATAAAACTATTACTTTAACTGGAAAATATAATGACAAAATAAGTATTGAATGATACAGAAGTTTATATACTATTAAAGAACAAGATTAAATAAGCTTATTTCAACCTTTCAAAGTAGTTGCTACTAGTTTTGTCTCTGTCTTGGTATTCAAACTCACAAAACTTGCTGTAATATTTGAACAACTCTCTCTAATTGATAAAGCTTATCTGTAGTAAAATCATTTGATTAAATAGTTATTTTAATTTGAAATTATATCTAATGTTTTTAAAGGTCATTTATTAGTCATGAGAATTTAGAGGGGGTAGGGAATGCTATTGATCTAATCAAAAATGAAGGCTGCTGCTCCAAAGCCAGCCCCTGAAAGCTGTACAGCTCCACTAATTTTAAGAGCTTCTTTTTTGCAGCAAGGGAGTTGAAATTCTCTAGCTGCTACTTTGTGCCGCACAGGCTAATTTTAGCTGTGTGGGTCCCACTGCTGTTTCAAACAGCAGTGGCAATTTTTGCTGTTTGCCAAAAAAAGTCCCCCAGGAATTGCCCACCTGAATCTTCTAATAGAAGAGTGGTGTGGTTCCTGGGTATCAATTGCAGCTAGCAACCCTACCTGACTGTACGTTTCTAGAGTTATACTCTCCTCCCTTGCTAGGACGCAATGAACCCTATCTCTGCCCAGGAATCTTGCATGTCTCTCATAAGGACCCTGTTTGATTGCTGTTTGCCAACTTAACCGCTCTCCCCATGCATGTGTCTAGAGGGAAGGTTGTTGGCTATGGCAAGTTGTTTAATGCTCCTGACGTCCTGTCACTACATCCCTTTGGTACGTTCCAGAACTTTAATTTACCTGAAGACAAGCCCCAAGTCCTATCCTTGTTCACTGCTCAAGTCTTCCTGCAACTATCCCCAGTGCAACAGAAAGAGGTGCTTGACCTTCTGGATTAGTTTTCAGATATCTTTGCTAAAGACAGCACTGATTACAGTCTTGCTAAAGGCGTCATTCATCATATTGATACTGGAGATGCTCCCCTTCTGCGCTAAACCATATTGCTGCAGTTGTGTAGAGGACACTCAGGTGTCTAAAGAGCTCAAACAACTTCTAGACGCTGGACTACTTGCTCCCTCCAAAAGCCCATGGGCCTCCCCCTTGCTCATCCTAAAAGAGAAAGATGGAGGTCATCATATTGAGATGGATTTAACAACAATTGAACTCTTTAACCAAAAAGGATTCCTATTCCCTACCATACATTGATTATGCTCTCCTTTGCCTTGGGAGCTACAAGTTCTTCTCTGCTATGGACCTAGCCTCTGGCTACTGGCAAGTTGATTTCTCTCTTGAGGATAGACAGAAGTCTGTGCTCATCACTTCCAAAGGATTGTTTGAGCCTACTTGCATGCCGCAGGGACTCTGCAACGCCCCAGTCATCTTCCAAAGGGCCATGGACTCTATCCTCTGCAACTTGAAGTTGTTGTGTGTCCTATTATACTTGGATGATATACCTGTTTTCAGCGCTACCTTCAACAATCACCTGTCTCATCTCAAAGAGGTGTTCCTAAAGATTTGAGAAGCTGGCCTCAAACTAAAACCTTCAAAGTGTGCCTTTTCCAAGGAACACCTTGAATTCTTGGGACATGAGGTGACTCAGACAGGAATTTGCCCCATGACTAAGAAAGTTGAGGTCATTGAAAAAATGCTTTCATTCACCAACCTGCAAGAAGTTCAAGTCTTTCTGGGCATGATGGGATACTACAGACAATTCATCCCTAATTTTGCTGACACCAGTGAACCCTTGGTCCAGCTGTTGCGTGATGTCCCTTTTGAATGGACTGCCAACCAGAAAAAGACCTTTGAGACCCTTAAGCAAAAACTTAAGGAGGACCCTATCCTAGTATATCCTGACTACAATAAGTAATTCATCCTATATAATTGTTGCGCTCTTTGATTACAGTGCTAAAATTATTTTAGATTATAGGGCACAGGACATTTGCTTGAATACAGTCATATGTGAAGATATGAGTAGTATTGTATCAGAAAAGCCAGGATTAGGTGGAACCATGATTACTGTCTGGCAATGGCTTCTGATTGCGCAGAAGCACTTAAGGATTAGGATAAAGGTCAACCAGATTAAAGAATAATCTCAGACAAGTCAAGATAAAAATATTATTTTGATTGTGAGTGATTCATTCTTCTTATACCTTCTGCAAAGGTTAATCCCTGGGCTGCTAGCAATATCTTCTAGGACATTCTAACACACCCATTATTTGGATAATTGTTAATCTAGGTTTGGCGCTTATTGCACGTCAACCAATAGAATATTTTCATCTTCATCTAGCACAGGTGATCCTTGCTGGCATGAAATAATTTAGTTACTTCAGGATCACTTCCTACTTTCCTGATATACTGCAAGCTTAATGCTTATTAATGTGATAAATATGGGAATTTGAGATTATAGAGAATCAAACCCAGCGCCTTGGCACTCAATGGAAAAGTAGTTTGGCGCTTTGGCGCCTAATCCAGTTGCTAGGCGGCGCCACAGCGCTTATGTATTTTCCAAGGTGGCGCAGCGGCAAATCATGTATCACTTAAGTGCTACAGCGGCACTTATCATTGGCTAATTTAAGGTTCAGGTCATCAGACTACTGCTGATCCAATATACATATGGTTTATACTACCAATTTATGTTATTTGGTAGCTGCAATTCCTATCTGCAAGATCCATCATAATTGGCATCACTGTATTTTATACTACTAATTTATGTATTTAGTTGTAGCAATCCCAATCTGTGGCTCCATCATAATTGGCATCATTGGTTGGTCAAAATTACATACAATACTGATGCTAGCAACCTGGACATTGAAGCCATCTTGGCTCAACTAGATGATAAAGGGGTGGATCACCCTGTAGCTTATACCTCTTGTGTCCTGAATAAGCATGAGAAGAACTACATTGTAACAGAGAAAGAGTGCCTTTCTGTGCTGCATGCTGTCAAGCAGTTCTGCCATTATGTGTATGGCACTCATTTCACTGTGGTCACTGGCCACACTTTGCTCAAATAGTTGCAATAACTTAAGGAACCAGAGGGACAACTAGCTAGATAGGCTCTCCACCTGCAAGGGTACAACTTCACTGTGCTGCATTGCCCCAGTATTCAACATCAGAATGCTGATGGACTGTCCAGAATGCTCATCCTCACTCTACACTCTGCTGAGGCTGACAGGTTGTACAAACTAATTGGATATCCTTCTTTGTGGGAGAACAAGACAGAAGAAGCTTGAGTTGCCCTTTCTAAATTATCTGAAGACACACTCATTTGCAACAATCAGCTTTTCAAGAAAGTACAAGACCACTACCTGCCTTATGTATGGCCTAGTCTTTGCCTTTTGTTGGTGCTTCAAGCTCATAAGGAGACAGGACACAGAGGCGTTGCCAAGACTTATGCCTGGCTCCAGAAGAACTGCTTCTGGTAAAATCTTTGCCTGCTGATTTTGGATGTCATTGCTAGTTGCCATGATTTTCAGCTCCAACAACCTTGAGCTGGTACTCACAAGTTCAACCTAGTCCACCCTCAACACAAATTTCCCACTGTCAGCATTGACGCTGTAGGACCTCTCCCTTGCTCCTGCTCTGATTGTTGCTTTATCTTTATTGCTGTTGATCATTTTAGCAAGTGGGTAGAAGCTTGCCCTACTAAGTACATCACTGCCAAGGCAATCACTGCCTTTCTGCTACAAGATGTATTCTTTTGCCATGGTTGTCCTCAAGTGTTTTTGTCTGACAATGGGACTAACTTCAACACCAAGTTAGTAACCTCTGTTGTTGTCCCTTGGGTTCTCACCTTCTTTCTCTGCCCCCTATAATCCTTCCACCAATGAGTTGGTTGAGCGCACAAATTCAACTCTGGTTTCTATTACAAGGAAAAACATTTACTCTGATGCTTCCAACTGGGATCTATACTTACCCACTGCTCTCTTTGCATATTGCCTTAGCAAGCATTGTGTCACCAGGTATTTCTCCTTTTGCTATGTTGTATGGCCGTGAAGCCACCACTCTGTTGCTCTTTGAGGCCCCCTACTCTCCTCTGATAAGGCCATGAACCCTGACAACCATATCAAATATCTAATCAATTGTATCATTGATATTCAGGCCACTGTCTACACATCCGCATATAAAACCAAGATGCTTGAGCTCTCTCCAGACAATGCTGGATGATCTCCCTTGCCTGAGTTCAACATTGAGGGCCATGTTCTTTACTATCAGCATAGAGTAGGATTTCACACTCATAAACTAGACTTGTTGTGGATTGGGCCCTTGAAAGTGATCTTCAAGCAAAAATCAGAGTATACTGTGAAACTCCTCTCTAGTGATCAACTGTTTTCCCGAGTGCATGCCAAGCTCCTCTGCAATTACCCCCCCCTAAGATCAATCTAGAGGGGGGCAATGTTGTAAATGGCGCCATTCACCATGTTTTGATTTTGCCTTTGTTGGGTTATTTTGAGGACAAATCTCTCTCTTTTGCTTTCACCCTTCAAAATGAGTCTGGCTCCAAATTGGCAAATTCAATTGTTCAGTTTCCTGATTCTGCGCAACTACTTGTTCCACTCATGCTTGTGGTGAGTGATCCTACCGTCCATGTACTTTTTTGTGGTAAAGCTACACAGTATATATTATGTTTCACTTCTACCAATAAAATTTAAGTTCTATTTACATTTTTGTCTTTGAGTCTCCACATACTTTGGCTCCTCTCTAGCCACAACTAGCAGATATTATTCAATCAGTGCCACAAGGTAATTGCATAGCCTTCCTGCCATTCTAACCAAGACTTAGTACAAATCCAATCCTAAGGTTTGGATTCCTTGTTGTGACTCTGTGCTGCGCCTCAGATCACAACACATTTTCATTGGTAACCCCAGCTGGAATAACAGCAGACACCATCATCTCAATCAAGGTAGCAACCTCTTGTTGTAATTCAGCAACTTGAGTTGTCAGAGCAAGCACTTGGGGATCTGGCTGAGGAGCTTTGGTAGGGAAATCTTGACTGCAAGTGGACCTCTTAACTCTTGAATGGAGTCCCATAGTCTCTGCTCTCTATCTGCCAAATCATCAGATGGAGGAGATGGCGGGGCATCTGGAGTAGGGGTAGAAAATTCAATCACTTGAGTCTGATTTTGGCAAAGGTAGCAGCGGTAGCAGCCCTTTCTTGATCAAATTCTTCATCAAGTTTGCAGAGGTCTTTAGCAGCAAGGGCTCCTAATTGCTGTATTTGGTCAAAAGAGTAAGCACTAAACTTGTTGAGCTGCTGCACAAGTCTTTCAAAGTTGGTGAGATAGGCATTCAGGGTGGAATCTACTTGGGTGCGCCAGGGTTGTTCCAACTGGTGAAACTCATGTAGACACTCCCTGAAGTACTCAGGGATGGACTGGCGCATGTGTTCAATGGAATTGACCAAGCAGGTTTGGGAGATGACTGAGTTGCGCTGATTTTCAGACACCAGGGAAAACAGGGGAAAGATCCACTGTTGATAAGCAGCAAATTGGTCCCAGTGATTAGTTACAGCTGCTTGTAGGGACAAGTTTTTTTTAATGTGGAGTCCTAGTACCATCTGATGATGAGCTAAGGCAGGTTGTAAAAAGGAAACCAATAAATGCTCGGCAGAACCAGCCGCTGGGAGGAGATTCTGTGGAAATTGCAGAGCCACAATCAATTCATATAACTCTGCTTGATTGAACTGTAGCTGGAGGCAAGGGATGGCTCCATCACAGGCTATCCCAAGGGCTACCGCCATAACTTGTTCTAAGTCAGTGGTACCCAAAGGGAAGCCACTAGGCGGGGACCATTCTCAAGGTTCAGCACAGTAGGGATAATATGCGGGTCTGTGATGTTTTCCTCAATAGGAGGACTAGTAATTTCAGGCAATGTTGGCTCTTTTATAAGAGGAGCAAAGGTCCTGAAAACGTGGTGGCAAAAGGTATAACCAAGGGGCTTACAGCCCCTGTAGTGAGCATCATTTTTGTTGTGACCTGAGGCGCAGCACAAATACACAACAGGGAATCCTAACCTTAGAATTGGATTTGTACTAAGTCTTGGTTAGAATGGCAGGGAAGGCTATGTGACTAACTTGTGGCCCTGATTAAATATTATCTGCTAGATGTGGCTAGAGAGGCACCAAATTATGTGGAAACACAAAGACAAAAATGTGAATATAACTTAAATTTTTATTGGTAGAAGTGGAATGGAATATATACTGTTTATCTTTACCACAAAACAGTACATGGATAGTAGGATCACTTGCCATAATCATGAGTGGGGCAAGTGAGTTGCGCAGAATCAGAAAACTGAACAATTGAATTTCTCAAATTAGAGCCAGACTCAATTCAAAGGGTGAACACAAAAGAAAGGGATTTGTCCTTGAAATAACCCACTGAAGGCAAAATTGAAGCATGGTAGATGGCAGCATTCACAACAGATAGTGATTATATAGTCATTGTGAGTAATGTATAAGAGAAACATGATTATGTTAATCACACAGCTAGATGGTGAAGGGGGTGGCTTGTTTCTAGTGATGAGTCAAGCGCCAAAACAAGGTATTCATTGTAAGGGATCATTCTTTGTTCATGCTGTTGGATTTGGGAATTAAAGTCAACTTCCTAGTTTGGCTTCAAGTGACTGAGTAATCAGATTGCAGATTACAAACCTGCTTACTTGGAACTATGCTGGCAGGTTGAGCCTGCTGTTTTGAGACAAGGTACTCATAGACTATTACAGCTCAGAGATAGCCAGTCACCCTGGCAGACTCAAGACACTCAGAGGAATTAAAAGGAACTATACCTTGTTAAAAATGGACAAAGAAGTGGCCGCCTACATTGAAGGTTGCAAAACATGTGGGAGGACCAAGACCTGTAGATCCAACCCCAAGGGCCTGATAAGACTTCTAAACTTACCAGCAGGACCCTGGAAATCAGTTTCAATTTATTATATGGTGAAACTGCCACCTTTTAAATTTTCAATACCCATTCTAGTCATAGTATATAGGCTTACTAAAATGTCCTACTTTGTCCCTACCACCACCCACTGCACCTCCATAGGGACAGCTAGGCACTTTCACAACAGCATACTAACACAGCACGGTATTCTGGCAGAAATCATCACCAACAGAGGCCCCCAATTCACCTCTGATTAATAGATCCAAGTGATGAAAGATCTAGGAGTAAAGCAATATATGTTCACATTGTATCACCTGCAGACTGAAAGCCAGACCAAATAAGGGAACTGAATAATTGAACAATACCTACAATACTATGTCAACACCAACCAGGATAACTGGGCCAAAATTCTATCCATGGCACAGTACACCTACAACAGCAAAGACTACACATCTACTGGAATGTCCCTCTTCAAAGCCAACTATAGATTTGACCTCACCTGGGACCCTAGCATTGAGAACAAGGGAACCAACCCATCCTGACATTCCTGAATTAAATAGATCCACAACACTCAAACTGTATGCCTAGCAAATCCAAACTAAGAAGTAAAGACATATAAGATCTTTGCTGATTAGAAACAGGCCCCTGGCAAACCCCTACGAGTGATAAATTATGTATTTGAAAAATTGTTGACCAGTGACTGTGGGGAGCCTAATTCATTAGACAATTAATGGAAAATTGATAAGGGCCAATTATTTACCCTTTTGGCAATTAACTTCACCAATCATATAAAGAAATGTTTTTATGATCCATGATGTTACCACAAAGATTAACTACCCCATGTTGCCGCCACCCTAATAATACAGTGCTGGGACACCAGCGTTATTTATTCCTGGCGCCAGAGCACTGCTAAAGTTTACATTGGGACATGAGATGCCATTATGATTAATTTCAAGCACCAGAGCGCCGCAATAATTAACATTGAGTGCCAAGACACCAGCTTTTGGATAGAATAATGCCAAGGCGCCAGGGTCAGTTAAACATAACTCAACTTCCATACCAAACAGGGTCTAAAAATAGAAGCTTATATATACCAAACAAGAGTGTCATCTGGTGAGCTAGCAAAGGGCACCCTTGTGCTAGGCACCACAGCATTACAGGATTGTGCTGTTGTGAATACCACTATTCACCATGTATTGATTTTGCCTTTGGTGGGCCATTTCAAAGACAAATCTCTTGCTTTTGCTTTTGCCTCTCAAAATGAGTCAATGACTGAATCAGGAAATACAATTGTTTGGTTTCTTGATCCTGCGCAACTCACTTGCCCCACTCATGCTGGTGGTGAGTGATCCTATCATCCTGGTAGTGTTTTGTGGTATTCCTAACCACTATATATTCCATTTCATATTCACCAATAAAAAGTAAGTTCTAACACATTTTTGTCTTTGTGTCTTCAGTACTTCTGCGCCTCTCTCTAGCCACAGCTAGTAGAGATTATTCTTCCAGGGCCGCAAGGTAATTGCATAGCCTTCCCTGTCATCTAACCAAGAATTAGTACAAATCCAATCCTAAGGTTAAGATTTCCCGTTGTGTGTCTGTGCTGCGCCTCGGAACACAACAAAAATGGTGCTCACTACAGGGGCTGTAAGCCCCTTGGTTATCCCTTTTGCATCCACGTTTTCAGGTCCTTTGCCTCTGCCTATACAAGAGCCAACATCACCTTAAATTACTAGCCCTCTTATTGAGGAAGATATTGCCAACTCATCTATTACCCCTACTATACTGAACCTCAGGAATGGTCCCCGCCTAGTTGCTTACCCCATGGGTACCCCTGACTTAGAACAAGTCATGGCGGTAGCCCTTGGGATAGCCCATGAAGGAGCCATCCCTTGCCTTCAGCTGCAGTTCAGTCAAGTGGAATACTATGAATTGATTGTGGGTCCTCAAATTCCACAGCATCTCCTCTCAGCGGCTGGCTACGCTGGGCACTTACTATTATCTTTTGTGCAGCCTGCCTTGGCCCACTATCAGATGGTGTTGGGGCTCCACGTCCAAGAAATCTTGTCTCTACAAGCAGCGGTTACTCATCACTGGGATTAGTTTGTTGTCTACCAACAGTGGATCTATTCCCAGTGTTCCTTGGTATCTGACTATCAGCACAACTATGTTACCTCCCAGACCTGTTTGGTTAATTCTATTGAACAAATGCACCAGTCCACCCCCAAATACGTGAGAGAGCGTCTACACAAGTTTCACCAACTAGAACAACCCTGGCAAACTCAAGTAGATTCCGCTTTAAACGCTTATCTCACCAACTTCAAACAACTTGTGCAACAGCTCAATGCATTCAGCATGTATTCATTCAAGCAACTACAGCAAGTAGCAGAATTTTCTGCTAACGGCCTTAATGAACTCAGTATGGCGTTTGTTCAAGAAAGAGCTGCCACCACTGCTGCTATAGCCAAAATCCAGAGTCAAGTGAATGAATTAGCCACGCCCAAGCCAGATGTTCCACCCTCTCCCCCTTCTGATGACTTGGCAAATTGAGAGCAGAGAATATGGGACGCTATTTGAGAGCTATTTATGACTACTTGCAGTCAGGGACGTCCTGCTGAGGCGCCTCAACCTGACCCCAGGTGCTTGAGTTGACTTCTCAAGTTGCTGAGCTACAGCAAGAACTTGCTGCCTTACGCAAGATGATGACAACTGTTGCTAGTCCAGTTGGGGTTGTTGACAAAGATAGTTGCTACCCTGGCTTACCAGGAGCCCCTCAAATCAAATGTACTAGGGAACTAATTGCCCTAGCTAACAAGGTGGAGCATTTGAAGAGGGATCATACTGAGCTGGATAGAGATGTACAAGAGATGAATGAATTGATTGACTCTGTGAACAACAGTCTTGCCCCTTGCCTCTCAGTGGGGCCATTCCTTACTTCTTGACTGGCTGAGCTCTCCACAGAAGTGACCACCCAAGGTCAACGCCTAGATGCTAATGCACATCAGACCACTTAAGCTGTCAATACAGGTGCCCGCTCTGTTGAGACCCTGACTACCCTTGAAGAGAGTGTTTGCCAACTATGGGCTAGACAGCCCCCCCTCTGAATCCAAAGCAGAGTTATCCTGCATATAAATGTACTCAATAGCAACAATGATGGTCCAACTCCCAAAGCACACTTCAAGCCTACCTTTAAGCAAGTCTTTGACCCCAGAACCTTGACCATTGCTGCTTTCCTAACTATCTACAAAACTGCCATGAGACAAGCATCAGACAAGGTTAAGAAAGAACATATTCCAACCTGTTTACATCCAACTTTCCAGGAGTGGTGGTGCCTGAACTACCCACCATTGAGACATGGGAAGATATGAAACAGCTTTTGATTGACAAGTTTGGTGGTGACTTTATCCTTGAAGTAAAAAGGGTGCTTTTATGCACATTGCTTTCAAGCCTAACAAGACGCTAGCCAAGTTTGAAGACAGATTCTACATGGAAGGACAACAGCTGATTACGAGCAGACAGTTGACAGCCCATGAAGCCTACATGGCTTGCGCTCAAGCTCTCAAAGTTAACCAGCTTCTTTGTCTTCACTTCAAAGCCCATAAAGCTATGCTTTCCTCTATGAAGAGCATAAAGACGCTGTTGCAGGACATGCACCTTACCCAACCTGGAACAGTTGCTAGGGAAGGTTGAGCTACTTCTAACTCTGGTTTGTCTTCCCGTGGCCCTCACATTCTTACCATGAACTTGCAAAATCCTCCTTGACGCCAAGGTTGCCACAACTGTGGTCAGATAGGTTACTATTCTTGAGTCTGCACCAACCCACAGGTTGAAGGAGCTGATCCAAAAGAGCAAACAGGAAAAGAACAGTCAACCTAGAGGCAGAGACGCTCTTTGTTGACAATTCTTCCCAGTCTCTTTTGATTCCTCCCTCTATACCTGACTCCAAGCCTGCTAATAATGAGGCTCCTCCTGGTCTTCTCTTGTTCCACAATATCTCTGACAACTCTGACCTGGATGACTCTGATAATGACGACACCAATGCATATGGGTACTCTGTCCTGGCTGTTGCTGAAACCATTACAGTCCCCTATAAGTTGCAATCAGGAAAGACTACAACTACTGCTAAGCCTTTGCCTGAAGACAAAGAAGTTGTATCTTGCCCTTACCTCACTCAGGCTAAGAGGTCCCCTGTGCTAGTGAAGTTGTCAGAAGAAGCTGCTGAGGTTGCTGACGCTGTCTTCAAGAATGTATCTGTTTTTCTCCCTCTCAAAACTGTTTATAAGGAGTTCTCAGGATTAAGATGCATGCTTGAGAAGTGGGATAAGAAGCTAGCAGAGGCTCAAAATATCTTGGCTGTCCTTCCACCCTTTGGTTGCACTACCACTTGAGTAGAGATATCCATTCAAAGAGTGAAGATCAAGGCTGTTTTAGACACTGGCTTGCCAGTCAACGTTGTCTCCTCCAAGCTTGTGAAGAAACTCAAACTTGCCCCTGACCTTAATTATCACCAGTTGTATGGCACGGCTGGACTGTCTATGACCCATGCCATAGGGGCGTTCTCTGCTCTACCCATGCAGTTTAGCAAGCTTCTCCTAGCTGCACCAGCAGTTTTCTTGGAAAACGAGAGTTATGACCTCTTAGTTGGCACTCAATTCTTTAGGAAGTATAATGGGATAATCAACTTGAAAGATGGTTACCCCTCTATTCTGACATATAAAGTCCCTCTTATCTTTTAAAAGCCAGTTAAAGTTCCCAGGAAATGTCTCAAGACATGTGCCTTGGAATATCATACTGGGGTTTTCAACCTCAAATATTATACTCACTCTTCAAACATGAAATGTCCACCCATGGCTTGTCCTGCGTCTGAAGGGATCCTTCTCCTAGCCACGTCTGCTGTCATCATCCCCCCTGGCTCCCAGGACATCCTAGACTCCCAGATATCCTATGAACTACCTGAACAAACCTTCTTTGAGTTGTACTCTCCCCCCTCATTAGGGCGCAACAAACCTTATCTCTGTCCTGGAATCCTAGATGTCTCCCATAAGGACCCTGTTCAATTGTTGGTAGTCAACCTAACTGCACTCCCCATGACTGTGTCTAGGGGGCAGGTTGTTTGATATGGCAAGTTTTTGAGCGCCCCTGATGCCCTGTCTCTTCATCCCTTTGGCACATTCCAAGATTTTAACCTACCTGAGGATGAACCACAAGTCCTATCCTTTTTCACTGCGCAAGACTTTCCACAGCTGTCCCCGGTTCAACAGAAAGAGGTGCTAGACTTGCTAGACCAATTTTCCAACATCTTTGCTAAGGACAGTACCAACTATTGGTTATTCAAAGGTGTTATCCATCAGATTGACACTGGTGACGCTCCTCCCTTCTGTACTAAACTATATTGCCACAGCCGTGTAGAGAACACCCAGGTATCTAAAGATCTCAAACAACTGTTAGATGCTGGGTGCTGGCACCTTCCCAAAGTTCTTGGGCATCTCTGCTACTCATCTTAAAGAAGAAAGATGGATGTCATCTTATTGTGATGGACTACCACCAATTGAACTCTTTGATCAAATAGGACTCATACCCCTTGCCATGTATCAATGATGCTCTCTGACGTCTTGGAGGCTCTAAGTTTTTCTCCACAATGGATCTGCCATCTGGATACTGAAAAGTTGATCTGTTGCCCAAGGGTTGCCAAAAAGCCGCGCTCATTACATCTGAAGGGCTTTTTGAGCCTACTTGCATGCCGCAGGGACTCTGCAACGCCCCAGCCACCTTCCAAAGGGCCATGGACTCCATCCTCTGCAACTTGAAGTTGTTGTGCGTCCTATTATACTTGGATGATATACCAGTTTTCAGCGCTACCTTCACTGACCACCTGGCTCATCTCAAAGAGGTGTCAAAACCGCAGGCTCAACCTGCCAGCAAGGTTCCAACCAAGCAGGTTTGTGACCTGCAATCCAATCATCTGGTCACCCAAAGCCAGACTAGGAAGTCAACTTGAATTACCAAATCCATCAACATGAACAAATGATGATCCTTCAAGGTGGATACCTTGATTTGGCCCTTGACTCATTATCTGGATCAAGCCACCCCCCTCTTCCATCCAGACGTGTGATCACCAATCATGTTCCTGCTATCCATTGATTCACAATAGCTATATAATCACTACCTCTAAATAAAGAATATCATCTATCTTCTAAATATTTTTCCCCGTGTAACTCTGCTAAAACAGCACAGTTACAATATTGTAGCACAGGTAGGCTCTCCATCCTACTTTATCTTAAAATTCTGCCTGTTGCCTGCACACGCCGCGGCCAGAAAATCCTCAACAGAATTATGTCTGGCCTCCCGCCCAACTGGACTCTGTATACTCCTGGCACCAAGATACCCAATGGCTTTGTCCTCTACCAAAACACAGTGATCCCGCTACCTGCCTCAACTCACTGTCAGCCCAAGGGTTCTTTCAGGCACCTTCTGCAATGCCACAACCAGCTGACAAAACCACCATGCCCGCCTATGTTGCACAAAGACTTTGCAGCGCGCCTTGGAGCCCTTTGCAGGGGCCAACAACGACAACGCTGCCGCATGGATCCAGTCTGCCCAAAGCAAGCTGTCAGATGGATGCCCACAGCAATTCTGGATTGCGGAGATCTCCATTTGCTTGACCTACAACGCTGGCACCTGGTGTGACAAGTGGCACAGCAAGCACACTGACAAGAACTGAAACACCTTCAAACAGGACTTCTTGGCGAGGTTTGTGCTTAAGGATACAGCGCTCATGATCATACATCAAGTAAAGAACCTGACCCAAACAGGCACCGTTAAAGAACTTACCCACGCCTAGGAGGAAATCCATCTCCGTGCCCCATCTAACATGGCCTTTGACACCCCAGCAACACACCTCATGTACTACAATACCTCAAGTTGCACGTGATGAGACATGTGAACCTGGACCAGGTAACCAACCTGCAAAGCCTATACTTTGAAGTGGAAAAAGTGGAACAATCATCCAACGCTCTACACAAGGCACAGACTGGGAAACAAGAAAGGCCCAAGGACTCCCATCTAAGCGGGCGCTCCTCTCAACCCCCTCCTGGAGGCAACAGCAACAACAACAACCACAAACCCACAGGTTCTGTGACAGATCCAGGCCTATCCAGTCCATCCTGCCATTATCCTGCCCTTGACTCTTATTGCTGTTACCTTCCTGGGACAAAGCTTTGAGGAGCTTGGCCTCCAGGAAGGCAATTTTCTTGGATAACACTTTATTGTCATCCCACCAACAAGCCATGATTTCAACGCTTTTTTCCTCTTGTGCTCTCAACGCCTCAATTTCACAATTTGCCACCTCTTTTATTTGTTTCAAGATTTCATCCCATCCTATCAACAAGTTCCAAGCATCCCAAGCATGAATTTGGTTCCCTTGGACGGGAGTCCCTTCCTTTGCAAAGTAATTGGAATACAGCTCTTTGAACGCAGCCTTTACTTCTACTAAAGATTTGGCAGGAACAGTCTTAGTGACCTCCAGGCTGGTCCAAGCTTCTTCCAATGTACTTGTAGGAACCTCCTTTCTTGCGGCAGCGGTTTCCACACAAAGGACCCCAAACTTGGCTCTCTCAAATTTTAACAAAGAAGGCATGACAATTGAAAAATAGGTGAGGGGAAAGCGTTGAAACCGACAATGAATATGAATATATTTTATTAATGTTTAACTGTTTTTGCTTATATACCATTCAGAGCATACACAGCTGAAAACCACTCCGGTTCCTGAATCAACCAATGATTTGCTACACGTGGCCTATGACATTCAAGTCATCTAACATAGATATTTACCTGAAAGATTACCAACAATTCTCAACCTATGAGAATTGAGCTACAATGGGCAGAAGTCACCTGACCCCATTCAACCCAATGTATCAATTTGGCATGGAGCTTCCCCAGCTCCCAGCGCCAAAACCCTGTGGATTGCACATCCTAAACTCAGCTATCAGTATTCTAACTGGGAACCAGCTGATCTAACCTGAATTCCTAGGCATCCTTGCCTTTATTTAGTTATTTTTGCATTTAATGGTTTTTTGCCTTTAAAACCCATTAAACTGCTTTGAAACTCAATCCAGGCACATCAAAATTCATTAGGCAGCGCAGCGGCGCTTCTAACTCAGTAAATTTGCCAACTGGCGCCTTTTAACCCAAATTCTGGGGTTTCCCATGGTTAACCTTAACCAAACTTCTTGACAAAGTCAAGACCATATTAATATAATTAAATTCGCATTAATTATATCCTGTATTTATTAATTAATCTTCCTGATTAACTAACCCATTTTGAGACGCCTAGTCTTCAAGATTGATTCAGCCAATCTTGCCTCAATTCTTTTAGTTAGCCTAACCTAACTAAACATCCATATTCTGTTCTTTTACTAAGCATAGATATCCAGTTTCTAGGAACCTTTCCCTCAAGAATTCCAAAAAAACCTATCTATATGTAATAAACAGCAAAAACAGAACATCTTTATATTTTGGAGCATTTATTTGGCTAAACGCTCAGCAGTGACTGTAGTACGGTCACAGGTTCAAATGGGAATGGGAATGGAAATAACGACCAGTCAAATTGTACCCATTTCCGTGTCACTGCCACCCAAGGCAACCAAGATGAGGGAAAAGCCCAGGGATAATATTAAGCAAGCCAAGCTTTCCCCACGCAACCCCTGACTTGCCCAACAATGAATACCAACCTGAGGACATGGACCAATGTCCAATGATCCAAGTACCCTTGGAAGACCCGGTACTATACACCATTGCCAGACATCCCAATAAATTGATTTCTTACCCTTTCTGCTTTTGCAGTTACACAGGCTCAGCACTCCTGGACTTAGGCGCAGGTCAAACTTTAGTCAACAGCAGCTTTGTAGATAAATTCAAGCTGGCCAATAATCTTTGCAGATTAAAAACATGGTCCTGGTTGATAAACACCACATTCCCGTGATAAAGGAAAATGCCCCCTTCTCTGTCATGCTTGAGAACCTCCACTCCACCATCCAAGGTCCCATCATTGACTTCCCTAAGTTTGACATTGTACTGGGACTGGACTGGTTATGGAAAACAACCCCCACGTGGACTGGGCAACCTCAGTGTTGACCATCAAGCGTGAAGGTGTCAACCACCAGATCTACCTGGACTCTCTAGACCAACTCCTACGCAACCACGTCTTTGTACGCATCACAGAGAATTTGGACAAGAAGGAAAGCCTGAAAGCAAATAACTGGTTTTTTGCCAGTATGAAATCATACACTTCAAGGGCCACCAGGACACCTTCACACCACAAGATTGCAACATTGTGGCCCGTCACCAGAAATCTTTAAGGAAGCGTTACCTGGGCTACCCCCTGAGAAAAACATCCAACACTCTATCCAACTCAAGGGGGCTGTACCCAAGACACGCCCCATTTACAGGCTGACTCCAAACAAGGACAATGCCCTGCACGCCCATCTCAAGGAGGCACTGGAAAAAGGACTTATCCGTCCCTCACAGTCTCCCTTTGGGGCCGCTGTATTCTTTGTGGCTAAAAAGGACGGAACCTCATGCCTGGTCACAGACTACTGCGCCTTGAACAAAGTCATCATTAAGAATTGTTACCCATTGCCACTAATTGACAATCTCTTTGACACCTTGGAAGGAGCTACTGTCTTCTCCAAGATTGATCTAACTGCAGGCTACAATCAGATTTATATCAAGGAGGAAGACATCCCCAAGACGGCCTTCTGCACTAAGTACAGTTCCTAAAAATGTGTGGTACTCAACTTTGGCATGACCAATGCCCCCTCCACTTTTGTAACCTTCATGAACAAAGTATTTGTGCCACACATAGGCAAACATGCCCTAGTATACCTGGAAAATATTATTTTCTACAGCCCCTTGGTGGAATAGCACCACAAAGACCTAGAGGATGTCTTTGCAACTTTGGCACGGCACAAACTGTTGGCCAAGCCCTCCAAATGCCAGTTCTTCTGAGAGCAATTACCCTTCTTGGGACACATAGTCTCAAAGGACGGCATCAAACCTGACAGCCAGAAGATACAGGCCATCTGTAAGATGCCACCACCAAAGGATAAATCAGAACTCTGCACCTTCTTGGGAATGGTGGCCTATGTACAACGCTTCATACCCAACTGTGGCATCTTGACTTCCCCCTTGTCTTCCATAAAAGGCGCCAAGTCCAAGTTTGTATGGACCCCCCAATGTGACCTCTGTTTTAGATGTCTCAGGGAAAAGCTCACAGCAGCGCCCATCTTACAATACCCCAAACAAGACAGAGAGTACCAGATGGAAACCAACGCCTCAGATGCATCCATTGGGGGAGTACTATTAATTAAGAATAGTGATGGTGACTTCCTGCCTGTAGCCTACAAATCACGTAAACTGACAGATGGCAAGTGTCAATACCCTATTCACAACAAGGAACTCCTGGCTATCATACACTTCCTAGTCAAATGGCATTGCTACCTCAAACGTCAGGAAGAATTCACAGCATTGACTGATCACAAGTCACTCATCTATTTCAAGACTCAAGCAAATCCGTTGTGTTGCCAAGCCCAGTGGATGGAAATCTTAGAAAGGTTTAACATGCTCATCCAATATAAGCCCAGGGCCAAGCTCGCCATGGCAGACGCCCTGTCCTGTCTGTATGTCCTTGCTTCTAGGGGAGAGAATGGGCTTGACCCAGACTGGCCTCTCCTAGTGATCCGTAGAAAAGACAAAGGGTTCCCTGCAGCACAACCAATATCACCAAAGAAACAGTCATCAAGAATAAACATCTCTTTGCTGACGTATATGGGACTCTTCACAGAAAAATGTCAGATGGCACAATCATTCCCTACATCCTCACACATCAACAAGTCAATATCATTCTTTTCTATCACAGGGATCTCAGACATACTAAGAGCCAAAATCTATACAAATTCCTAAAACATAAAGCCTGGTGGCCAACCTTCTACTGTGATGTCCAGGAAGTGTTAGAACAGTGTGAGGTCTGAAAAAAGTTTGCCAAAAGCAAAACCCCGCCTAAGTCTGTACTCCCCATTAAAACCCAACTACCATTAAGAGTATGGGCTCAGACATTGTGGGCCACATGCCAGGAAAGCACAACAACAAAAAATACATCATTACAGCCATTGATCTTGCAACAAGGCGGCCAGTAGCCCAAGCAGTGAAATTGCACTTTGGTAACAACGTCCGACAATTTATTGGCAAAGAAATCATCAGCAGGTTTGGAAAGCCAGAACTACTGATAACCAATGGAGTCAAAGAATTGACCTCCAAAGACACCAATGTTTACCTCACCAAGAATGGGGTCAAAAACACTGTCACAACACTGTACCATCCACAGGCCAATGGACGTGTAGAGCGGCTTAATGGTAGCCTTGTGCAAGCCCTAGCCAAACTTACTGCTGGGAGACCTGAAGACTGGTATAAGCAGCTATCAACTGCATTACTTGTGTGCTGAACCCAAGTGAACAGATCCACCAGAAAAAGCCTGTTTGAACTGGTATATGGCACACAGCCAAATATCATTCAAGCATTGACAGGACCCAAACTGGAAATTCCAAGTCAAGTCCCCCCTTGCTCATATCCTCAAGTAATAGAGGCTAACAGCAAATAGGCAGCCAAAGAAAAGGAGCTCTTACAAAAGACCTTTGTTCTCATCTGCCAGAGACATGAAGTCCAGGACAAAGTCTGGGTCATGAATGTTGACAAAAGCAAACTACAACCCAAAAAAATAGGGCCAGCAATCATTCAAAAGGTAAACAACAATAACACTTACCTCATGCAAGGTCTTGGGAAATGCAAGCAAGACAAGACCTTACACCACAACTGCCTACAATACTTCAAAGCAAGACAGAAACAACAAGAAACCGCCCTGCCTGCCACCAAACAACAACTGATTTAATATAGCGCCCAGGCTCCTGACAACCTCCCTGACAACCTGCCAACAGAGGAGGCCAACCTTCAGCCAGAGGGGGGTGTCAAAACCGCAGGCTCAACCCGCCAGCAAGGTTCCAACCAAGCAGGTTTGTGACACGTAATCCGATTATCTGGTCACCCAAAACCAGACTAGGAAGTCAACTAAAATTACTAAATCCATCAACATGAACAAATGATGATCCTTTACGGTGGATACCTCAATTTGGCGCTTGACTCATTATCAGGATCAAGCCACCCCCCTCTTCCATCCAGCCGTGTGATCACTAATTATGTTCCTGCTATCCATTGATTCACAATAGCTATATAATCACTACCTCCCAATAAAGAATATCATCTATCTTCTAAATATTTTTCCCCATGTAACTCTGCTAAAACAGCACAGTTACAACAGAGGTGTTCCTAAAGATTTGAGAGGCTGGCCTCAAACTAAAATCTTCAAAGTGTGCCTTCTTCAAAGAGCATCTTGGATTCTTGGGCCATGAAGTAACCCAGACAGGGATTTTACCAATGACTAAGAAGGTTGAGGCCATTGACAAAATGCTTCCGCCCACCAACCTGCAAGAGGTATAAGTCTTTCTAGGGATGATTGTCAGGGATCTAGTCTTGGGCAGCCGGCCTGTCATTTCCAGGGGTGACCTGGGCTGGGTTTTTTTGCAGGCAAAGCCCACCACAAGAGGGGAGCTAACTTTAAAAGGTATGAGGCAGACTTCCCCACCCAAGACCACAGGCCGGTGACCGGGATTATAGTGTCAATCACCCAGGTGAGGGTGATGTACACAATCCCAAACAGCTTGCCAGTATGGTTGGTTGGGAGGTTGGGTGCGGAAGCAGGCATGGGTTTTGCTGTCATGGGTGGCTCCATGGACAGGTTGTAAGCAGGAAGGTAGTTGAATTTTCCTCTGAACAACTTGGGTGTTGAAAATATCCACGGTCCTTGTCAGTTGTATCTAATAGAGGATTGTATGCAGGCCAGGGGATTGAGTTTGAGTATCAATTTCTGGGGTGTATACCTTGTATTCAGACTTCAGAGGGTAGTTGGTAAAATGGACGGGTCCAAAGGATACACCAGGAGGACAGAAAACAGCGGGCAGAGGGGCAGGCAGGCCAGGTGATCTTGAACTGAATTGGTAGATAGCAAATAAAAAATAAGGCAATAGCTGTGTGAGCCAAAATAACATAATCTTTATTCAAAAATGGCAATAAGTTTGGAGTGCAGGGTCCTTGGGTCTATATAGTACCCTCTCCAAACTTAAGATTTTCCATGGGGGGTCCATCAAGGCATTGGGAAGGCCAGGCCTGGGGGAATTGGGTGCTTGGGTCCAAAGGCGGCAAAATGGTACCCAGGCCCGGGAGTTCTTTCATTGGTCAGAAATCTCAATTTGGGTGCTTGATTGTCTTGCTCTGGTGTCAAGGTCATGTGACTGGGCTGCAGGCCTGTGCCTCTTTCCTGGATTTGCTCTTGATTGGTTGCTGGCATAGACTTCAAGTTCATGAAGATAATAGTTGCCAGATTGGTACCTCCATTAGGTGTGGTGATTAATCCTCCATTTGGTGTAACAATTTCTTTGGTTTGTCTCTTTTTACCGCATGGGTCAATATGCTTAGTATCAGCTTGTGGGGGCTCAATCCCAGAAAACGCGGGTGGGCGGTCCCGCGGTTCACAGGCCTAGTGGCCTAAAGGAATCCAGGTTTGGGGTTTGATCCCTGTTCCCGGGCCTGGGTTTCTAGGGAGGAAGAATTGTCAATCCTGACAATGATGGGCTACTACAGACAGTTTATCCCTGAATTTCCAATACTAGTGAACCTCTAGTCCAGCTGTTACATAATGTTCCCTTTGAATGGACCGCCAGCTAACAGCAAGCCTTTGAAGCCCTTAAGCAAAAACTCAAAGAGGGGCCAATCCTAGTGTATCCCAACTATGATAAGGAGTTCATCCTATATACTGACGCTAGTGATCTTGCTATTAGAGCTATTCTGACCCAACTAGACAATGAGGGTGTAGACCATCCTGTGGCTTACACTTCCTGCATGCTAAACAAGAATGAGAAGAATTATAGTGTCACAGAGAAGGAGTGTCTTGCTGTGTTGCATGTAGTCAAACAGTTCTGCCATTACATGTATGGTACCCATTTCACAGTTGTCACTGACCATGCTTTGCTTAAATGGTTACAACAACTTAAGGAGCCAGAAGGGCACTTAGCTAGATGGGCCCTACGTCTGCAAGGTTATGACTTCACTGTGCTCCATTGCCCTGGGATTCAACATCAGAATGCTGATGGGCTATCCAGGATGCCCATTCTTGCTTTACATCCTGCAGAGGCTGACCGGTTGTACAAACTAATTAGATACCCTTCTTCTTGGGAGAGTGAAACAGAAGAGGTCCAACTGGCTTTGTCCAAGCTATCTGAAGATACCCTCATACGCAACAATCAACTTTTCAAAAAGGTACAAGATCAGTATCTCCCTATTTATGACCCAGTCTTTGCCTCTTGTTGGTGTTGCAAGCTCATAAAGAGACTGGGCATGGAGAAATTGCTAAGACTTTTGACTGGCTTCAGAAGAATTACTTCTGGGAAACCTTTTCTGCTAATCCCAGACGTCATAGCTAGTTGCCACAACAGCCAGCTGCAGAGGCCTTGAGCTGTTGCTCACGAGTTCAAATTAGTTCCCCCTCACCATGCTTTTCATACTGTCAGCATAGACGCAGTAGGTCCTCTCCCCTGCTCACGTTCTGGGTGTTGCTTTATCCTGATTGCTGTTGATCACTTCAGCAAGTGGGTAGAGGCTCGCCCTATAAAGGACATCACAGCTAAGACAACTGCTGCCTTTCTGTTACAAGATGTTTTCTACCGCCATGGCTGTCCTCAAGTGTTGCTCTCAGATAATGGGACTAACTTCAATGGCAAGCTAGTAACCTCTGTTGTCAAAGCTTTGGGATATCACCAATCTTTCTCTGCCCCCTACAACTCTTCTACCAATGGGGCAGTTGAGCGTGCAAATTCAACACTGGTCTCTATCATGAGGAAGCTCACCTACTCTGACGCTGCCAACTGGGACCTATACTTACCTGCTGCTCTCTTTGTGTATTGCCTTAGCAAACATTGTGTCACTTAGTAATCCCCCTTTTCTATGCTTTATGGGCAAGAGGCTACTACCCCATTGCTCTTGGGCCCCCCTGCTTTCCTCTGATAAGGCCATGAACCCTGAAAACCACATCAAAGACTTAGTCAACCACATCATTGATATACAGGCCACTGCCTACACTTCTGCATACAAGACTAAGATTCTTGAACTTTCTCCCAATAATGCTGGACACTCTCCCTTGCATGAATTTAATGTTGGTGACCATGTTCTCTACTACCAACACAGAGTGGATGGGCGCTCGCATAAATTTGACACTCTGTGGATCAGCCCTTTAGAAGTGACCTTCAAACGAGGGTCCAAATACAATGTGAAGCTCCTCTCCAGTGGTTGTCCTTTTGCTTGAGTGCATGCCAAGTTCCTCTGCAAGTACCATTCCCCTAAGTCCAATCTAGGGAAGGGCAATGTTGTGAACACCACTATTCACCATGTATTGATTTTGCCTTCAGTGGGCCATTTTGAAGACAAATCTCTCGCTTTTGCTTTTGCCTCTCAAAATGAGTTGATGATTGAATCAGGAAATGCAATTGTTTGGTTTCTTGATCCTGCGCAACTCACTTGCCTCACTCATGCTGGTGGCAAGTGATCCTACTGTCCTGGTAGTGTTTTGCGGTATTCCTAACCACTCTATATTCCATTTCATATTCACCAATAAAAATTAAGTTCTATTCACATTTTTGTCTTTGTGTCTTCAGTACTTCTGCGCCTCTCTCTAGCCACAACTAGTAGAGATTATTCTTCCAGGGCCGCAAGATAATTGCATAACCCTCCCTGTCATCTAACCAAGACTTAGTATAAATCCAATCCTAAGGTTATAATTTCCCATTGTGTGTCTGTGCCGCGCCTCAGAACACAACATGTGCCCTAAAATGAGAAGCTGTTCCTTTTTTGCAATCACAGCCAAGGCTCTACTGTGCGCTGGAATGTCCTAGAAGAGCTTTTCAGTGACTGATGATTAATAATATGTGAATACTCCTATATAAGGAGTTGGTAGTAAACTCCAGGGGGCAGATTATGCCCTTCTTGTACAGGATAAAATTAAGTAATCAATTATACAAACAATTTGGCCAATGTCTTCAGAATCTTCAAATTTGAAGGCATGTAGTGAGTTTGTGCCCCTGCCTATCAATTCTTCTGTTTAATCTGCTGGCCTACACCTATTTTCAACAAGGTATATCTGGATTTCTGGAACATACCCATGAATTTGCCTTGAAAAAAGCTGGCCCACAGGAGAAGTAGGTCACACAAGATCACCAAGATAGTCAGAGAAGTCAACTTCAAGTTAGATCTGCCCCCATCTGGAAGATCCACAACGTATTCCACTGTGCCCTACTGTTAAAAAAGGATGGGAACTCCTTTTTCACCAGAAGATTAATTATAGCCCCCCACCAATCCACAAGGACTTCTCCAATACATATGAAGTTGAGTACATTCACAGAAACTGAGTCCACTACTAAGACCCCCTAGTACTACATTAAGTGGATGTACTACCCCTTGAAGAAAGCACCTGGGAACCCCTGGGTAGCCTGACCAATGCTAAAAAAGCCATCCAAAAAAATTAAGCAGGTGATGAGAAGCGCCTTTTGGGAAGCTTCAAATATGAAAATGAGAGAGAAGAGAATTATATTTTATTGAATAATACTTTAGGCTTATATAGCTTTAGCTGTAGTGGAGATTTAGTTGGATTATACCTAGAGGTTGGTCATGTGTGGGATGGGTTTGAGTCACTGGATACTTGGACAGTCAGGTGATATTGCTTGGTTGCTATTTCTGGTATGTTGAACTGTATATTAGAAGGGCACCAAACCAGGTAATGACTGGATGTTAAGTGAGTTGGTGGTAGACAGAATACTTGTACATCTAATTCTTGACACAGAAATGCCCAGAAAGAGAGAATTTTGTGGAAGAAGGGGATGGTTTCAGGAATGCCAATTTGTATATACCTAAATCTTGAAGTATGGAACCAGGGTCAATCCCTGAAAAAACACCTTTTCAGACCACCAGTTCCAAAGACTTGGAATCCAACAGCCCACAACCAATTTATAAAGTTGTTGTCAACTAACTGGGACCTGAATCTTTAACAACATCATAGGATTTTGCAAGCAAACTGCCAGTGCAAGATGCCAGGAGTTTCCCTAAGGTGCCAATACTTGAAACCCGCAGTTTTCTCAGTGAAATGCATGAATCCCCAAATAAGAGTTGTTCCAAACACCCCCAAAGCTCAGGAAGTGACACTGAACCCAAATGTCTGCCCAACACCTGATTCTTCAAACAGAAGAATTCAAAGTCTTCTTATCCTGAAAAAGCTAGTGGCAACCCGCCAGTGCCAAAAGCCACCCTGCCATCTAAGACCCCTGATTTCAGGCACTCACCTGCTAGAAAGTAATCTTCCTAGGTGGTGAAGGATGAAATAAGGATTTAATCCAGTTATCAAGGATCCTACAGGCAAGGACACCATTCTGAGATAAAATAATTCTTCAAATAAGCAATAACTGCCTAACAGCGGATTGAAGCGTCCTAGGAAGAAATACACCCCCAAGTAACACAGGAGAAAGGCAGAAGCCAAAGGGCATAAGACTTGGGGTTCAGGGGTCTAGTAGGCGGATTGGTAGTTCTTGGTTTCTTCATAACAAGGTGGGTTTTTTGAAAAGGGATGGCGGTGTACCAAACTCCTGGTATCACCCGGTGCCAGGAGCTGTCTAAAAAATTTGCCTCAGGATAGGTAACAGAATCTGTGTGTAAGCCTATTAAAATGCTGGCCAGTACAGCCGGCAGCAAGACCATCCAGTACACCCATTTATACCCAAGAGACTCCATAAAAGGAGACTTGGGTAATCTCATGGTTTAGGATTTTAAGGCTTAAGTCAAGTTTAATAAATAGGCAAAATGATTCACTTGGGTGAATATAGACTTTATTGATTGAACAAGTAAGAGATAATAAATTATCGCATTATATAGCATGAAAGCTAAATGATAGTCTGGAGATAAAATAAAGGAGATCAAATCTCTTGGGGATGGAATTGGGGAAATTTGGAGGGAATCTGGAGATCCTAGGCAGTTAAACTTAAGACTGGAATTATTTGCAGTACTTAAGTAATAAAACTGACCTCAGCAATACAAAGATAATAATTGTTATAAAAATAACTTGCCTTTCAGGCAGGAAAACAGGAGAAACCAAGATATTCCCCAGCTAAAACTGAGGAAGGGAAGCAAGAACCAACAACAGAACCAGAAATCAACAGACAAGCCAAGGAAAGGACAGGGTTAAAACAGTTGTGTTTGTCATCAAAATGATTAAAAGAATCCAATGGTTTGATTGGCGTAAACTCTGATTGGCTGGAACCAAGCTCAGAAGGGAAAAATTTGTTATTTACATCTTACTAATTGTTTCCTTAGGCCAAAGAGCTTCTAGGAGCAAAGAAGACCTGTGTTCAAATCCTGTTAACAATAATACTGGCTCAGGAAGCAATTTCAGGTACAGTTCAACAGGTAATAAAGAACAGATACTACATAGTAACCCATTACCTTTAGGAGCCCCAAAAGAAGCTAAAGGAGATAAATTTTTCCCCCCTTTGCTTAGGAATAAATTGCTGTCAGTAATGTCTGGAAGAACATTTCTGACACCTGATGCTAACCTGCTCAAGCTCAAGAAACCCAATCAGAAAACAAAACCTGACAGCACAGTATATGTACCTTCCAGGCCAAGATCAATTCACATTGTCATTTTTAAATAAAGGTTATGAGATATTGGTTTCCCTAATTGTTGTCATATTTTATCCTAGTCATCTGCCAGTTAACTCAAAAAAATTCTGATTCTTCTACCAACCCGTCAGCTACCTATTCTCTGCCAGGTTCTCTATTTGATCATATCCATTTTACAGAAAACCTCTTGAAGCCTGAATATAAGGGTTACACATCAGACAAATTATTGGCACAGGATTTCTTGGCCCAAACTAAAGAGTCAAGCAGATACAATCAGAAGGATCCTTGGCAAGTTAATGAGCCCCACCTGTTCAGAGATAAATACAACTTCCTCTCTGCCTATTAATTAGACATGAAACCGCCTGTCACCCCCCGAACCAATGCCTGCATCCACTGCTGAGTTCCCCTGGACCATACCAACAAGCTATTTGGGATTGTATACATTAATCTCACATGAGTAATAGATACTATTGTTTCTGCTACCGGCCCGTAGTCATGGGTGGCCAAGTTGATGACCTACCTCATTAAGTTAGCACAAATCCTTTGGTGGGCTCTGCCCACCCAGTCTGCAACCCATCAGTTTTTAAACGCTAGTGAGCTGGCAGATCAGGGTTGGTTTCCTGACAGTTAGTATCATAACACTTGAAATTCTATTAAAGTTCATCTGGGTCTTCAGTATTTATTGAAATTATCTTTCTGCTCTTGATACTTCCACTGCTAATTTTAATCTAATAACATACTAAGTTTGATGCTCTAGTAATCACAAGTTTACTATAGCACTATCTGGATCCCTTAAAAGGCAGATGGTATACCATGTTGAATTGTTAGTTACTACAAGCTAACGGAATATTTGAAATGTGTAATCCACCATCTTTAAACAAATAGCGATCCTTTTAAATTGCTCAAGCTCACTCCATTATGCGAAGCTAACTCACATCACATCCAGGTGACCCCCTATTATATTAAAGCTAGCTAATATATGATAAATTCAATCCGCTATGAAATGATCACATGCTTGCTATTTTATCCGAATCCCAACCTTGTGGAGCCAGGTGATTACAATAATAGATAAGGGATATATATTAAGTGTGATTAAAAAGTACAGTGGATTGGAAAATTAACAATCAAAATTCACTTCAAATACAATCAGGAACCCCTGAGTTTAGTGAAGATATAAATATCAAAGCCACAGTCCACTTAATGAGATCTGCATAGTTTAAATACTCGGGAAGCATTTTAAGGATGGAAGCGCATAACTCATGGCAGCAAAGTGGTTATACCTTTTACTTTAATATTGTATAAGATCGTATTTTATTGAAATGTATACTAAAAAAGAAGAAAAATGTATAAAATACACGATAACTTAATCATCATTAAAATTGTTTTTTAATTATCCAGGTATTATGACAATATATTAAATATTTATAACATTTTGGAACAAGTCATAAATTTATATATTCTACTAAAAAAGGCTTTTAACATACACGAGCTGATAATTATATATCTGTTATAAATTTTAGCTATGTGCTATGATTTAGTTATTTAATTTAAATTTTTGAGAAAAAGATAATAAAAATAATTGATTTAAGATAACATGGTTTTAGTTAATTCTCGTCAGGCGTAAACATATAGAGTGAATCAATTGACTTGATATTTAAAGTAATCTTGAAACCCTATATCCGTCTATTAAATTCGAATAGGTATGTTTGATCACCGGTGGTAATATTGGATAATATGTTGTGTTGCATATAAAGTTTAAGGTGCCACATAGCTCCTTATTTGAGCTGAGGTATTTGTGACAACTCGATATGAATTTTCTCAGACTTTTGACTCTCACTTTAGACATAGTATCTGCTGGAAGTGCTCTGGCAGTCATATTACTCTTCTTTGCAATAAGTAAGTATATAAATATCTACTTCTAATATTCAGAGAGGCATGATTATGCTGCTATTGATAGAGTCTCAATTCGCCTACAGCTTGGTATTGCGTTTGTTGATTTTGCCAAGCATTTCATGGGCTGCATAGCAGTAGAATGGGGGGAAACAGCTTGCTCAGCTATTGGATTCCTTACAAGTCTTCTTCTCCATATATACATTGCTTTAAATATATGTATTGCTATGAATTTAATGCTTGTAATTCTCTGCAACAGAAAGCCTCAACATAAATGGGAGATACTTTACTGGATCTCATCAACTATTCTTCCAGTTATTCTCATTGTGCCCCTTTTAGGTAATTTCGTTATATTGAAGCCAACATAAAAAGTATCTCGTGGCTTTGGTAAAAACTCAGCAGGAAAGTGCTTCTTTAGAGATGTTCCATCTGTAAACCCTTACCTCCACTTTATCTACAATACAGGATTCCTGTCTTTAACTATCATATACTGTCTGACAATTTCAGTTATGGTTGTTTACAAAGTAAAAAGAGAAAGAGATGATCAGTCTGTCGAAAGCTTAATCAACCCAACTTATGTTTTTAATAAGACATCCATACTCAACTTCAAGAGTCTAATTTGTCGGACCTGTCTATACCCTATGTCCTGCTTCCTGGCATACTTTGGATCTAATTTGTCTATAACATATTACTTTATTTTTAGCACTCGCTCCAGCTTTCTCCTTAATTGGGGTAGAGTTGGCTACTGCTCAAGAGGAATATTGCATCTGCTTTCCTTTCTAGCTGATCCAATGATTAATAGAGCTATCCCAGGGCTCTTTCAAAAAGCTCCAGAAGCATCCAGCTCATCACAAAAAAATAGCTTACAGGTTGATATTTCTTCAGGATGTGACATTTCATATGATAATCTTATTGACTATACTGTAACAGAGAATCTATCCCCAAACTTAAAGAAGATGATAATGGGCCTTCAGCAATATATTTAAATAAAAGTTCAAGCTTTTATAATTTATATTTTAATTGCTTTAAACTCAATTCACTTAGTATAATTGCATATCAGTATAATTTCTTTTTGAGTTAATAAAAATTATACAGTAGTTTTTGAAGCTATAGTGCTAAGTAAAACCAACTCATCTGTAAACAAAAACAGCTCAGATATAAACAAAGTCAACTCTTATGAAAACAAATTATAAATTAACCTAAATATATTTCTATTCAATATTAATTCATTTATTTTTAAATTTGCTTTCATCTGAATTCATTTTGCGTTCAGATAAGTTGATTCTTTACATACAATTTGTTTTTAATTAGCACCATAGCTTTAAAAACTACTGTACTGTAAATTCAGAACCTAAACATAAAAATGCAGGATTGTCAAATCCTTGGTCCAAATTTCAAATCACTTTTGTGGGATGCCTTTTTTTAATTAAATTGAATTCTTTGTATTTATACTTGAATTTTTAAAAATGAAGGAACTCATAGACACTTAGCAAAGTTCAAGTCAAACTGCATATTTCCAATGGACAAAATTAATTAAATGGAATCAATTTTAAAGCGTTCAAATCCAGCAACCAGTTTCATTAAGTTTACTATTTTTTTGAAATTGCAGGATTGTTAAATCCAAGAACCAAATTTCAAATCACTTTTGAATGCCACTAGTAAACTCAGATATTAATTTCAGGAACTAGAATCCAAATTGAATGTACAGTAAGCACACTAGGAAACACCAACCTAAATCAAGAAGCTCCATCACAACTAAAATCAAATGAAAAATTCAATCTTAATAACCATGTTTAGACATAAAAATTGATTAAACTTTAAAACTATCAAACCCTGGAAATGATACAATACAGTAGTTTTAAAAGCTATGGCAAAAACTGAAAATACTTCAGATGTAAACAAAAATGATTTCAGATTTAAGCAAAATCCAACTTTCAGGTAAGAATATACACTCTGTTAACAGGGTTTATTGGTGTTAATGGGCAAAATGAATCAACACAGCAACAAAGGGCTCATGCGCAAAGCAAAACTATTTGAAATACAATCCAAAATGCATTGATTCACAAACAAAATGGTGTGAGTTGACTTTTGGTGTACATATGTTTACTATGTGAATTGATGAAAAAATACACCCAAGCAAAGTGAGTCAAAACTCAATCCAAAAACAAAACACAATAGCAACTCACTATGTAAACAAAATCACTCAAATGTTGTGTGCAATGAATTGTACTCAAGAATGATACCAAGGTATCTAAAATAAGACACAAGATCTGAAACATAAATTTTAAAAATACTGTTTTAGGTGTTTGAATATGGCAGTAAAATCTGGGAGAATGGGTGAAAATTATTTTGGGTATTCTAAAATGGGTGTAGTAAACCCAAAAACAGCTAATTAAGAAATAAAAATCTATAATTGGGGTATTGGGTAGGAAAAATATTAATTAAATATCCATATTCAGTTAAAAGAAAAAGTTAAAATTAGGGAGTAACTTAATTGAGTTTCATTTAGTATTTTATTAAATTGTAAAATGGAAGGAAAACAACCACAGAGTACCAATGCACTTGTTGTGTGCCGCGGTTGCAGTTGCCCCCGCGGGTCAAAGAACAGAGTTAGTGCAACCCAAATGCCTACTCAAGAAGGAGACAGGAGAGAAGAGTTTGATAGTGACGCTGCACTGACACAGCTGGTTCAAGGAGCACAAGCTGCTAGGGTGTGGAGCATAAACCCTTGGGTCCCCAAGCTGAACTGGAAGCCCACCAAGGTTACCACAATAAAAACAGTTAGAAACAAGGAGGTAGCACTTACTTCATATGTGTTCAACATTGTGTACCGCCAAGAGTTGGTCCCATCAGCCATGCTGGAGAAAGTTAAGCCTGTACTTGACACTAACTATGAGCCTTAAATCAGTGATGGCAATCAGGAGGAGGACAAGGAGCCCAAGTTCTATCAAATCAATTAGGGACAGTTGGTGCTAAAAAAAGTTGCAGCCTTCTACAACAAGGTACCCATGCTTTGCAAGCCGGTCTCTGAGCAGGATCCCAATTCAACTACTCCCACTAAGCCTGCTCAGAAGTGCATCCCAGATATCAAACACATCATCCTGCTTAAGCTAATGCATGAATCTGATTACAAGGCGGCTGTGGCCATTGTTGGAGTGAATCCCAAGTACGCCAGCAAGATCTTTTACAAATTCATCAATACTGGCCGAGTCCTTGCCGCAGAGAAATCCTTGCACATTTTTACCATGCTTACCAAGGAGCACAAATGGGCAATCCGCCAGTGGATAACCCAGGACTGCCATCTTGAACTTACAAATATACAGGCCATGGTCAAATCTACTTTTGGGGGTGAGGCTTCCATTTTCTTTTACTACTATCTGGTCAAGGAAATGTGCTTTTCCTAGAAAAAGCTCAGGGTATCCTCATACAATGGTAATGGCCCAGCCAATGTTTAGACCTGGAAAAATATGCAGAGGTGTACACTTCCCTCAAAGCCAAGGGAACAGTAAAATCTATTACATTGACAAATCAGTATTTGCCTTGTCAATGTGAAATGGGTATGGGTATATCCCCAAAGGCTCAAATGACAAGATGGCTTGGTGTGCTGCAGTCCGCGCCACAGCCTATTCAATGGTGGCTCTCCTGGGTCCAAAGGGGGTTGAGCTATACCAAATAATATTGGGTTTGCATAACAGCAGTACCTTTCTATCATTTCTCCAATTGGTCCAGGAGCACCTGAGGCGCATGAGCCTGGGCTTAACTAACGTCATTGTGCTGGACAATGTTGGTCTCCATAAGATGGCTGATATTCTTGAGGAATTCCCAATAATTGACACTAGCATTGCAGTGGGCCCTCAGTAATTGGCCACAGCAAATTTGCGTCTTCTCTTCCTTCCTGCCTATTTGCCCTTCCTAAATCCCATTGAGTAAGTCTTTGGGTGGCTCAAGCAAGTTTTAAAGCAAGGAACCCCAACTGGGACTGAGAACCTCTTTGATTTGCTGCAGGCTGGAATCCACACCCTCCCAGCTGAGACCATGGCCAAATTCTATGGCCACACTGATTCATTTATCCCCACGTGCCTAGCCAAACAGTCAATCAATTAAAGGCTTAGTGTGTCCAACTCTTTTTATATTCTCTAATTTACTATTCAAGATTTATTAATTATCATTTTATATTTAGATGTTTCCAAGCCTGCAATCACATTCAGCAGGACCATCAATGGGGGTTAGTAGTTTATTTATTTTATATTAATTTTTTATTATGCCATCTGAGGTTATTCCAAAGACTTGATACTGGATTAAGTGAATATATTTATATTAATCTTATCAAATAAATATAAAAATCAAGTTAAAAAAACTAAATGTGAAATGCACAAGTTAGAATTTATTTTATTAAATATAAATTTATGCTTTTATGAAACTGTTTCTGCAATATATTTTGCAAAACTTGTTTGCTGAAATAAAAATTATAAAAATTTATTATAATAAAAATAATATAAATTTTAATAAAATTTATTGAAATCATATTTTTTATTGTGTGTGCCTATAATGAGTCCTTTGGTATGTACCCACCCCGCAATGGAGGTGGCGCACAACCTTCACTGCCACACCGTGGACGGTGGATACACCCTGGTTAAAATATTCTTGGCGGCTGATAAAAGGAATGATGGTGAGGTGGGAATGGAAGAGCGGCTTTTCTGGCGGGGCTGCAAACCCAAAGATGCCAGCCAGGACCAGGGCGTCCTGGATGACGTGATCCACCGAGTTGTACCCAGGGGGGACCTTCTTCCTGTCCAGTGAGAGCCTGGCCTTGTTGATCCCAATGAGGACCCCGTCCAGGTCCTCTACAGACTTGGCCATCCCAAAGTAAAAGAGGAACCCCAGGTAAACAACAAGGTGAAGCCTTTGCCCAGCAAAGTCTTCAGTAAACTCACACAGCTTATTGAACATGGTACTAATCTTCTTCTCATGTTTTGTTTTAGAAAAGGTCAGCTCCATTGCTTGTGGGACCCCCGTCTTGTTGGCACTCCAGGCCAGCCCAAAGTCCATCAGGAGAATTTTTGTCTTCTTTATGACTCTTGTTTCTGCAAAAGCTGGTTTTACCACCGTGCGCCCAAAGTCTTCCAAGAGGTAAGAGATGGTATTCTCTACCAGGAAGCAGAAGCAAGCAGTCGCATGGGCCCGGCCCATCTCTGGTACATTCTTGAATGGGAGTGTCTCCAAGACGTCCCAAACAAGCTCAATGGAGTTTACACAGTAAACTCCACTGAAAATCACCGGTATTGGGCAGACCAGTTGGGCATCCTTGTAGGCAGTAACTGCCCACCTGGATGCCCCCTTGGCATGCAATAACCCGGCTAGTGTGTCCCTTGTCATTAAAAAGGTACCATGGACCCTGTCTTTGAGCTCCTGCAAGACAAGGGGGACAGATATAGCTGTTTGGCCACATGAGTGGCACAATTTGAATAGAAGGCGGGTGGGACAAAAGGAACCAGGACCCGGAGGAGTTCATCATCAATGTTTTCTAAAAAAAGGTAAGTATTTTGGAATTTTTATTAATTATAATTTTTTATGGAGAGCAGGTTTCCTCCTTGCCAGAAGCTTCAGCAGGCTTAACCATTCTTGGCGCAATCAGTTGGGCAGGCAATTATGTGTCCTTGGTTCTTACTCACTTGGCTGGCTTGAGATGTGCATACATCTCAGGATTGTTGACCCAGATGGACGGCGCAGAGAGGGCAAATGACTTTAACTGGAGGCCCTTGACTAAAGTTTTTTTGAACGTTAAGAAGACGCTAAATTGTTATTTTGGGGGTGTCTGGCATCTTGGCCATGAGTGACTTGGCAAGCACCTTTTCAATTTTGTCCCCTGTAAGAACGGCAGCCTTGACTTTTTCCTTGACCTTGCGGTCAATGTCTTTGATTTTTTAAGTTGCAGAGTTGAGATCCTTCATAAGCTTCTCCAATTCTCTCATATGATTTTTTTACTAAACTTTCCATATGTTTTTATAACTTTTGCCCCAATAAAATTTTTATTATTCTTATACTGTTGCCTCTTTGTTTATTCCTGTTTGTTATCCCATTTGCTACACTATCCCATCTTTTTCCCCATTGTGTATATGTTTTACGCTCATCTTAATATGTGTTGTTTGCTTTGTGTTGGCATTGTTTCCTTAATTGCCATATTATTTTTGGCGCTTTGCACAGCCCCTTGTGAAAATATTAACAACAATTTGGTGATCAGTTAAATTTGAATTAGAAAACTATAGGTTTACTGTTTTTAGATAAAGTTATTACTGATCCAAATTCAAACACTTAATGATAAACTTTAAGCCAATCAGGAGCTGTGTGATAAAGTGATTGTTGTGATGTAAAGGGTCATTCAATAATTCTTTGATGCATGTGCGCTAATTAATATGATTGGCTGGTTGTTTTGCCATTGTGCACCATTGCCGCTGTGGGGAGTTGTTGATGGACTAGTGCTAACTCAGCAGCTGGTTAGGCGCTAGTCCACCAACAACTTGCCACAGCAGCAATGGTGCACAATGGCAAAAGATCCAGCCAATCATATTAACTAGCACACATGCATCAAAGAATTATTGAATGTCACTTTATGTCACAACAATCACTTTATCACTAAGCTCTTAATTAGCTTAAAGTTTATCATTAAGGGTTTGAATTTGGATAAGTAACAACTTTATCTAAAATCAATTAACCTATAATTTTCTAATTTAAATTTAGTTGATCATCAAATTGTTGTTAATATTTTCACAAGGGGCTGTGTTTAAGTGCTAAAAATAACTGTGTTCTGGATCTAGATACATGGTATAGTAAATATATGATTTTATAGAAATAAGCTAAACATAAAGAATAAAACCAACTATAAAAAAAGAGAACATGAACAATTGAAATTCAAAAAAAGATAATATAAATAGAAAACGTTTAGTGACAGAGGGCTTACTGGAGCAGGGGAGAGTGATGCCTAGGATGCAGAATAGCGCGGGAAGGAAGACGTAGATGTGGTGCTAGCCTGGGGGTCTGGGATTGGGTGAGTTGGGCTTGCAAGTGAGGGGTGTTGGTGGCGGGGGTGGATGCAGGAGGATTTTTTGTGATGGCGTCATATACAACTTGTCATATTCCTTGTCTGTCATTGGCTTGATTGGCTGGTAGGTGGCTGTGGCACAGGGTGAGAGGCACTTGTCTTTACGTGATTGGTTACCCATGTTCACATGGAAAACCATTTGTGCAAACAAGTCAGCCACCAGTTAGTGACCAAAGAGAGAATTGTGGTCAAGGACCCCAAGATAGAGGTCGTTGAAAGCCTGAGGGCAGCGCTCCCAGAGTGTATATCCAATATTAAAGAACACAACATTGGCCAGATGGATGTCAGCATGACCAGCTGGGTACACAGAGGTCTGGTGCCCGTGTTCCTGGATGGCCTTGAGGGCAGTGGAGCTACCCTTCATCTGGCGGCTCAAGAAAACCTGGTACTTGGAATTTGACCCATCTCAGGAGTCAAGTAATTCATCAAGGATGTGGCTGTACAAATAGCCATCAATAAAATCTTGTTTTTTCTAATAGTAGACAAAAACCTTGGCTGAAACAGCCAGAAACACATCAATGAAAGTCCCCTTCTTGATCTTCTTCCTTCCTTTTTGAGTGGTGGCTCTTCCTTGCTTACCAAAATCATCAAAAGCTATTGATAGCTTGTATTAGAAGATGAGCATGACATCATCAGCTAGACTAGTCAGGCATTGGAAAAGGTTTGATTTGATGGTAGTGTCATACAGGGAATCCTCAGTGCCATCCCATTGGTTGCCAGCAAAGTTGGTAAGAACCCGTATGGAAGCCACCTTTCTGTGCATCCAGAACTGCACCATGTGCTCAGAGACCCATATGTTATGATGCACAAGATTTTTGCAGACCTGGGTCAAGGGAAGCTTGGGATTGCGCTTTAGGAGGTCAAGCATGATTGGGTATGCCTCAGATATTTGTGACTCAGGGGCCTTCTTGGGCTTCTTGGCTGTCCCAATCAGATTCCCTTATTCATTAAGTTATTGAACTCCCGTATGACAGTAGCTTGGATAAATTGCAACTGGGCGGCAATCTGTTCCCAGGTCAGATCCTGTAGATTCAGTGCCAAAATTTCCTGAAGAATTTGGGCAGTGATGATTTGTTGATTGGAATGCCCGGCTGGGTGAGAGTCTTTGAGTCTCTCTTGTTTTCTGGTTTGCGCCTTGTAGAGAGCATTGGAAGTTTTTTCTGCTTTCTTTGCTTTGCAATATAGACTCTGTAGATTGGTCACTTGATCCAGGCTCATGTGTCTCATTACATGTAACTTGAGTGTGTTGTAATATATGAGGGGTGTGGCTGGGGTGTCAAAGGCCATGTCAGAGGGTGCACATAGTCAGAGTTCCTCATAGGCTTGGGTGAGTTCCTTCACAGTGCCTGTCTGATTTAGGCTCTTTACTTGGCGTATAATCATGAGTGTGGTGTCCTTAAGCACAAATCTTGCAAAGAAGGCTTGTTTGAAGGTATCCCAGTCCTTTTTGGTGTGTTATTCATACCACTTTTTGCACCAGGTGCCAGTGTCATGAGTCAGTTGGATGGAGATCTCTGCAATCCAGAATTGCTGTGGGCATTCCATCTGAGCCATCTTGATTTGGGCAGATTGGATCCATGCAGTGGCGTTGTTGTTGGCCTCAGCAAAGGATTCCAGGGCAGTGTGTCAAAGTTTTTGGGCTACATAGGCCGGCATGGTATTTTCATCAGTTGCACAAGGCATAGCAGAGGGAGCCTAGAAGAACCCTTGTGCTGACAGGGCATTGAAGTCAGGGACTGGCATCACCATGTTCTGGTATAGTATATACCATTCTGGCGCTTTAGTTCCTGGTGTGTAGGGCGTCCAGTCCACAGGGAGCCTGGACATAAATATTTTGTATATTTGCTGAACACAGCAAGTACAGACAACAGGCAGAATTTTGAAAGACAAAGTAAGATGGAGAAACTACTTCTGCTATCAATGTCATAACTCTGCTGTTTTAGCATAGTTACAAGGGGGAAAATATTTGAAAACTAGATAATATTCTTTATTGGGAGATAAGTATTATATAGCTATTGTGAATCATGGATAACAGAAACATGATTGTGTTGATCGCCTGGTTGAATGTTGAAGGGGGTGGCTTGATCCTGGTAATGAGTCAAGCGCTAAATTGAGGTATCCACTATAAGTGATCATCATTTGTTAATGTTGTTGGATTTGGAAATTTGGGTTGACTTCCTAGTTTGGCTAAAGGTCACTGGGAAGTTAGGTTGCGGGTCACAAACCTGCTTATTTAAAACCATGTTGTAGGGTCAAGTCTGCTGTTTTGACACAAACAAAACTAATAAAGGTTTCAACTTGTTCACAAGGTTTGTGCCCCCAACTTTGTTTGATAGTGATTTGATAAATTCATTAAAAATTGCTGATTTTTAATATTCATTTCCTATTTGAAATCCAATCTTCTTAAAATTTGATCCATATGCATTCATATTAGAAAAAGGAAGTCTTTCAATGCATTCATATATATTCATCAAAAGTCATTTGAAAATTTGATGGGATTTCATTCATTTGATTAAATTTGATTGTTTCCCCCACTTCATATGATTTCCTCACCTAAGTTGAACACCCCACGGATACTTGATACTCAATATTCATTGCTTCCTTCTTTAAAAATTGATTCATATTCCTTTGGATAATTTGATTTATTTCAC
This sequence comes from Entomophthora muscae, assembly GCA_014839935.2. NCBI lineage: Eukaryota > Fungi > Entomophthoromycota > Entomophthoromycetes > Entomophthorales > Entomophthoraceae > Entomophthora > Entomophthora muscae. Next base: position 183,647 of record QTSX02005776.1, read on the forward strand.
TTTGACTTCTTTGAATGAAAGGGGCTATCAGTTTTTGATAGCCCCATATACACCACTGGGTGTATATGCTGTCACCTTGAAAACTTTTTTCCCATCTCTTGAAGTAACTAAAGGAAAGGCAATTAAAAGATAAAGGAACTTACTAATTATTTTCCCTGCAGCCCCCTCAGCCAAAGGCGCCTCTTCAGCAAATTTCATGGGAGTTGGATGCTCTTCATTGATCTTCCTGAGCTTAATCTTCCTTATCTTTCTTGCAATTTTGTTTTTCCTATGAGGTTCTTCATTTGATAATTTTTCTCCATTAATGAAGCTCTTCTGCATCTTGATTGTTCTTATTTTCATTTTCCATTTTCATATTTTCATTTCCTTTATTTTGATTTGTTTCCTCTTTATTTCTGTTAATTTCAGTAGATTTTTCATTTCCTTCTATTAGCTTAATATTTTTTATTATTTACTCTGGAACTTTTCCAGAATTTGAAAGAATTATATTCTGCATCTTGAAAATTCAATTTTTATAATGTTTTTACCTGAAGCTTGAGTATTATTTCCTTGTGGTCATCTTGAATATTTGTTACCAAGTTACTTAGGGCAAGTTTATTTGATTAAATTATTGAACACCCCCCATTTTCTAGAGTTCCTGTTGCTATTCCTGGATATTTCTTTCAAGTTCAACCACCTTCTAAAGATGTTTTTCTAATTTTTGTACAAGGATGTAAATATTTGACATGTTGTTTGAATTAAACCCCACATAATGGTTTTTATATTACTACCATCAACACATAATCAGGAATTAATAGATATAAGTATATTTTATTGACAATTAATGAAAATAATACAAAAAACTCACAATTATACAAAAAATAGCATAACACACTAAAAAATACCCCAGAATTGCATTGAACTAGCCATCTGAATTAGAACACATAGATTATATTTTTCCAGTATATAACTTCTTTATTTGAAAACTAGTATTTTATTGATATCTCATATTAAATTATGAATGTTTTATTGAATTTTAACTATACTAGGTTGTATTGTCAGCCATGTCAATTCCACATTATGTGCATAACTCAATGCATTTTGTACAATAAAATTCATTGTAAATGTGAAAATTTACATTGTAATTTTATAATTGGACTGTGTCTAATTTGGGGAGCCATTAACACTTATTACAAATATTGGCACATAGTGCATTTTGCAGTCTGCATATTTACCTATTTATAATGATTCTGTGAAATTTAAGTTGGATTTTGTGAGTTGTTGTGATGCAATGGATCAATCAATCACTGTTTATGACCATTGATTGGCTGGTTTTCTTTGCTGTGACAATTGTGCATTTTCTGATAATTACACTCTGACAACTAATTGGTTAGTTTCACATCCTATCTCAACAGGCAATAGGAAACAGGGTTGCCACCCCAAGACTGGGTGTGGTTGGTGTCACGGTAAATTCTATAGTGCCAGGAATTATTTGGCTAAGTAGGAAGGCTTGGAAATCCAGGAAATCTTTAAAAAAATTGATCAATTTAATGGAATTGAATCAAATGGTTGATTGAAAATGGGTTACAGCTTCTCCGGTTTGCCAGTTGAATCCAAAGTCCCCTTGTAAGCTGACATTGAGAAATTGACATAATTTCAGGGCCACCCAATATAATCTGATTTATCAGTATGGTCATCAGAAGTTGGTCACTAAAGGGTTCTTTTCAAACTGGACCAGATACTTACTTGACAATGTGAAAGAAATAGAAGCCCAGTATCCAGGCAGTATTGCTTAGTCAAATTTTGATATATTGTTGCAACCAAGTTTAAAGACTTGCCTGCCAATGTATCTTACAATACACAGGGGGCGCTCAATGAGCCGCCCCTTGAAGTGTCTAACAACATGAACCAATATGATGGCAATGTCAAACTGCGGGCACTTTCTTCTTATTAGGAGTGCTACCAATTCAACCTGCTGATCCCTGCACAAGTTATTCCTTGGCTTCAACTCTTACATGGAACATGCCATCATGCAACCCACAAGTGGCCTGGTGGCTTTCCCCATATAGTATATTAATCACAGTATTCTATAATAAACAACATATTATTCTATTCATTAATATCCTTTCTATTGGACTGTTGTCTTCCTCAACAAAATACTGAACTCCAATTGATTCATTTGCAACAGTGGTAGCAGCAGTAGATTCACAACCTAACTAAAAGAAAAATTACCCCCAAGAAAGGACATAGCACAGGCTGTATGGCTACTCCCCATCAAGAAACCTTCCTGCCAATCCCCAAGGGGGACATCCCCAACAGGTACATCATCTATCAAGATCAACTGGTCTATGAGTGTTATAACCAACTCCGCCTTGGGCAGCGCAATGCAAGTGTCCCCCCTCCCCAGTTGGACCTCTCTCAGCGCATGCTCAACCTCCAGCTGGAATCCTTTGCAGGAGGCATCAAAGGAGCTGACATTGTCAGTTGGCTCCACTCTACCAAAACCCGCCTCTGTATCTGTTAATTACCTGAGCTCATGTGGGTTGCCACTGCTTCAGGCCACCTTACAGGGCCTGCTGCAGTCTGATTTGCCAAATAGGCCAGCCAAGAAATAGAAATTACCTTGGCATTGTTCAGGGATGCTGTAAAGTCCTGCTAAAGTGAAACATTTTCACCCACTGTGGTGGGAACTCCCCTCCTGGCCATTTTACAGACTGGGTCTGTTCCTGAATATTTTGCCGCCACCCCAGAAGTTGTGACTGATGGGAACACCATGCTCCTTACCTTAATAGTTAATGGACTTAAACTTCATATCTGCAAGTGGGTTTCTGTAGATTGCTGCACCTTCATTGACAACTGTTACAAGGCCATTATGGAGGCCAATAACCAGCCTTTAATGGGCTTCCACAGATCCAATGATGCACCACCCTAACCTTGTTCCTCACCTGGCAGTGCCCACAATCAAGTAGACCACTGCCAGCCCCACCAACAGAAAAACCGGGTTAAGCATCCCACAAGGGGAAACTCCAGTTGGCACAAATTAAAGACCAGGGAAAAACCTGGGGGTTGTAGTTTCAATAGGTTCTACAATTTCCACTTGACCCTCACTCTCAATACCTCCTTGCAAAGAACCCCTGTAAATACAATGTGCATGAAGTTGAAGCCCTCAAAGTATTCCAGGTCCCCAGCAACAACCCTGTACTCCAAGAAAGCCATTCTTCAAATAAAGCAACTTGCTTGGCCTATCACTTTAGTTTACGTGGGAACACCCATAAACTACTGCTAGATACCAGGGCCAATCACACTATGGTTGACCAGGCGTTTGCTGACTCTCAAAAACTAGACCAAGTATCAAGCAGGTTTAAGGCAGTACAAGTGGCTGACTCCCATAGAGTAGCAATTACCCATGAGACAGTACTCTTCTCTGTGAGGATGGGGAATGTCCAGTTTAAGCTCTCTGGGCCAATCATGGCAGGGCTCAGCCACAATATCATTGCTGGCCTTGACTGGCTCCGTCACAACTGTTCCTACATTGACTAGATACATCTGTAATTACCCTCAATAGAAATGGGGTGGGGTTACAGATATATCCCATCAAAATTAACAAGTTGCTTCACAATACCGTGTTTGTTAGAATAACAGAAATGGGCTCATATAAGTTCAAGGAGGAAACTAGACTTCAACTAATGCTCAGTCAAATTTATCCGTGGAACCACCTGCAGTCCTCCCCTTGACCACTTTGTCTCCACCAGTACTTGTTGCTCTCCTTGAGGAGTACAAGGATGTTTTCAGAGAAACACTGGATCAACTACCCCCTCCCTGAGAGATCCAGCGTGCTGTACAACTACAAGGGTTCCTCCCCAAAGCACATCCCTTCTATTGGTTAACACTAAACAAAGATGAGATCCTCTGCCAGCACCTTGTAGACTCACTTGATAAGGGATTCATCCGCCCCTTGCTCTTTCCATACAGGGCTGCTATCTTCTTTGTAGCCAAGAAGAATGGGTCCCTTTGCTTGTTCATAGACTACTGCGCCTTAAATGAGGTGACTGTTAAGAATAAATAACCCCTTCTGTTGATTGACAACCTGTTTGACATGCTTGCAGGTGCAAAGGTCTTTAGCAAGATTGATCTCACCACGGGGTACAACCAGCTCAGTATTGCATCAGGGGATGAAGCAAAAACTGCTTTCTGTACATACTACAGGTTGTTTGATTGCCAGGTCATGAACTTTGGAATGACCAACACTCCTTCCACCTTTGCCATGTTAATGAACAAAGCATTTGAGGAATTGATTGTAAAGTGTGTTGTTGTGTTCCTTGCCAACATTATTGTCTTCAGTCAAGATTAAACCACTACATCCAACACCTCTATGCTGTCTTTGACACCCTTTGGAAAATCAGTTGAAAGCTAAGCCCTCCAAATGCAAATTCCTCAAGTCGGAGCTCTTTTTCCTTGGGCGCACCATTTCTGCCCAGGGATAAAGCCTTACCCTGCCAAAATAAAGGCAATCACAAGAATGCCACCTCCCACATATGTGGTTCAGGTGTATATCTTATTAGGAATGGTTGCCTATGTGCAAAATTTTATTCTCAATTGCAGGGAATTAATTGCACCTCTCACTGAGCTCCTGAACACTAAACAGTGCTTCCACTGGACTCCTTCCAGAGATCAAGCCTTTGAGACGTTGAAGCAAAGACTTACAACTATGCCTGTATTGCAATTTCCCAATCAGAACCTCCAATAAAAACTAGAGATTGATGTCTCTGACAGGGCCATAGGGGGCGTGTTACGGGTAGAAACTGACAAGGGTGTCTTCCTCCCCATGGCATATGAATCCAGAGAAGCTCACTGACTCAGAACAACATTACCCAATTCATGACAAGGAGCTAGCAGCAATTGTGCACTGTGTTGAGAATTGGCGCTTTTACTTGGAGGGGACCACCTTTCCACCCTGTGTCCTAACAGAACACAAGTTGCTCCAGTATTTCAACACACAGTCCCACTTGACACGCCGCCAGGCAGGCTGGGTCAAGTGCCTATCCCCTTATCAGTTGTGCATTAAATACAAGCCTGGGAAAGAACTTTTCACAGCTGACGCTGTGGTGCAGGGTGTCACTCCTCAGTATTATCATGGTAAGACTCCTTCTTTGTTTGGAAAAGTATAAGAGGAACTGCTGCCCTTTTTTGTGTTTTACATTAGAGATTAACCTTCTGAAGCCCATAAGGGCATTTCCAATTAGAGACTAATTGACACACCTGTGGCTAGCCGCAGATGTGTTGATGATTGACCCATTGCTCATGCTCACTATTTAAATTGGTATATCAATCTTCTGCTCCCCTTTTTACCAAAGTGTGAACCCTAATGTCAGGAATCCAGTCTTGGGCAGCCAGCCTGTCATTTCCAGGGGTGACCTGGGCCGGGTTTTTTGCAGGCAAAGCCCACCACAAGAGGGGAGCTAACTTAAAAAGGTAGGAGGCAGACTTTCCCACCCAGGACCACTGGCCAGCAGCCGGTATTATAGTGTCAATCACCCCCGTGAGGGTGATGATTACAATCCCAAACAGCTTTCCAGAATGGTTGGTTGGGAGGTTGGATGAGAAAGCGGGCATAGGTTTTGGGGTCACAGGCAGTTCCATGGGCAGGTTGTAAGCAGAGAGATAGTTGAATTTCCCCTCTGAACAACTTGGGTGTTAAAAATATCCACAGTCCTTGTTGGTTGTATCTAACTGCAGATTGTAGCGGTCCAAAGGGTCAAGTCTGAGTATCTTTTCCGTGGTGTAGTCCTTGTATTTGGATTTCAGAGGGTAGTCAGTAAAATGAACGGGTACAAAGGGTACATCAGGAGTGTTGTGAATACCACTATTCACAGTATTTTGATTTTGCCTTCAGTGGGCCATTTTGAGGACAAATCTCTCGCTTTTGCTTTTGCTACTTGAAATGAGTTGATGACCAATTCAGGAAATACAATTTTTCAGTTTCCTGATCCCTGCACAACTCACTTGCCCCACTAATGCTGTTGGCAAGTGATCCTACCTTCCTGGTAGTGTTTTGTGGTATTCTCAACCACTATATATTACATTTCCTTATTTATCAATAAAATTAAGTTCTATTCACATTTCCATCTTTGTGTCTTCTGTACTTCTGCGCCTCTTTCTAGCCACAACTAGTAGAGATTATTTTTCCAGGACCGCAAGGTAAACACATTTGTCTTCCCTGTCATCTGACCAAGACTTAGTACAAATTCAACCCTAAGGTTAGGATTTCCCGTTATGTGTCTGTGCCACGCCTCAGAACACAATAAAAATGGTGCTCACTACAGGGGATGTAAGCCCCTTGGTTGTCCCCTTTGCATCCACGTTTTCAGGTCCTTTGCCTCAGCCTATACAAGAGCTGACTTCACCTGAAATAACCAGTCCTCCTAGTGAGGAAGATATTGCCAACCAGCCTATTACCCCTACAATACTGAACCTTGGGAATGATCCCTGCCTAGTTGCTTACCCCATGGGTACCCCTGACTTAGAACAAGTCATGTCAGTAGCCCTTGGGATAGCCCGTGAAGGAGCCATTCCTTGCCTTCAGTTGCAGTTCAGTTGGGCTGAATACTATGAATTAATTGTAGCTCTTCAGTTTCCACAACATCTCCTCTCAGTGGCTGGCTCCGCTGAACACTTGCTATCATTCTTTGTGCAGCCCGCCTTGGCCCACCATCAAATGGTGATGGGGCTCCACGTCCAAGAAATCTTGTCTCTGCAAGCTGCAGCTACTCATCACTGGGACCAGTTTGCTGCCTATCAACAGTGGATCCATTCCCTGTTTTTGTTGGTATCTGACAATCAACGCAACTCTGTCACCTCCCAGGCCTGTTTGGTTAATTTTATTGAACAAATGTGCCAGGATATCCCCAAATACATGAGAGAACGTCTACACAAGTTTCACCAGCTAGAACAACCCTGGCAAACTCAGGTGGATTCTATCTTAAACGCTTATCTCACTGACTTTGAGCGCCTTGTGCAACAGCTCAATGCCTTCAGTACGTATTTCTTTGAGCAGCTACAGCAGGTAGTGGACTTTGCTGCTAGAAGCCTTAATAAACTCAGTACCACATTTGAGCAAGAGAGAGAAGCCACTGCTGCTGCCATAGCCAAACTCCAGAGCCAAGTAAATGAGCTATATACGCCCAAGAAAGATGTTCCGCCCTCTCCCCCTTCTGATGACTTGGTGGATAGGGAACAGAGAATATGGGACGCCATCTGAGAGCTGCGTTTGACTACTTGCAGTCAGAGACGTCCTGCTGATGCGCCTCAACCTGACCCCCAGGTTCTTGAACTGACTACCCAAGTTGCAGAGCTACAGCAAGAACTTGCCGCCCTACGTGTGATGATGGCAACTGCTGCTAGTCCAGTTGGAGTTGTCAATGAAGGTGGCTGCTGCCCTGATTTATCTGGAGCACCTCAAATCTAATGCGCTAGGGAATTAATTGCCCTGCTAACAGGGTGGATCAATTGAAGCAGGACCACACTGAGCTGGATAGAGACGTAAAAGAGATGAATGAAGTAATCAAATCTGTAAATGATAGATTTGCCCCTTGCCTCTTGGTGGGGCCATCCCTTGCTTCATGTCTGGCTGAACTCTCCACAATAGTGACCACCCAAGGTCAACGCTTAGATGCTACTGCACAACAGACCACTCAAGCTGCAATACTGGGGCCCGTGCTGTTGAGACTCTTACCACCCTTGAAGAAAGTGTTTGCCAGCTATGGTTAGACAACCCCCTTGGAATCTGAGGCAGAGTTTCCCCCCGTATCAACGTACTTGATAGAAACAATGGTGGTCCAACTCCCAAGGCACATTTTAAGCCTACCTTTAAGCAAGTCTTTGACCCCAAAACCTCAACCATTGCAGCTTTCCTCACTATCTATGAAACTGCCATGCAAAGAGCATCAGATGACGTCAAAAAGGAACACATCCTGACCTGTCTACACCTGACCTGCCAAGAGGTAGTTGTGCCAGAACTACCCTCCATTGAGACGTGGGAAGATATGAAGTAGCTTCTGATTGATGAGTTTGGTGGTGACCTTAGCCTGGAAGTGAAAAGGATGCCTTCATGCATATCCCTTTTAAGCCTAAGGAGACACTAGCCAAGTTTGCAGACAGATTCTACATGAAAGGACAACAGCTGATTACGAGCAGACAGTTGACAGCCCATGAAGCCTACATGGCTTGCGCTCAAGCCCTCAAGGTTAACCAACTTATGTGCCTTCATTTCAAATCCCATAAGGCTATGCTCTCTTCCATGAAGAGCATAAAGACGTTGTTGCAAGATATGCATCTTACCCACTCTGGTGCCTTTGTCAGGGAAAGTTGAGCTGCTTCTAACTCTGGTTCATCTTCCTGTGGTCCTTATATTCTCACTATGAATTCACAGAATCCTCCTTGATGCCAAGGTTGCCACAACTGTGGTCAGATAGGTCATCATACTCGAGTCTGCACCAATCCGTGGGTTGAAGGAGCTGATCCAAAGGAACAGGCAGGAAAAGAACAGTCAACCTAGAGGCAGAGACGCTCTCAGTTGACAATTCTTCCCAGTCTCTCCCAATTCCTTCCTCTGTGGCTGAATCTGAGCCTGCTGATAATGAGGCTCCTCCTATCCTCCTCCTATTTCACAATATCTCTGATGACTCTGACCTGGATGATTCTGATATTGACAACACTGGCGTATATGGGTACTCTGTTCTGGCCATATCCAAAACCATTGCAGTTCCCTATAAGTTACGCTCAAGAAAGACTAAAACTACTATTAAGCCTCTTCCTGAGGCTAAATAGATTGTTTTACGCCCTTACATTACTCAGGCCAAGAGGTCCCTCATGCTAGTGGAGTTGTCAGAAGAAGCTGCTGAGGTTGCTGATGCTGTCTTCAAGAATGTGTCTGTTTTGCTCCCCCTCTAGACTGTTTATAAGGAGTTCCTGGGATTAAGATGTATGATTGAGAAGTGGGATAAGGAACTAGCAGAGGCTCAAGATATCCTAGATGTCCTTCCTCCCTTTGGCCGCACTACCACTCAAGTAGAGATATACATTCAAAAAGTGAAGATTAAGGCAGTTCTAGACACTGGCTTGCCAGTCAATGTTTTATCCTCCAAGCTTGTGAAGAAACTCAAACTTACCCCTGACCTTAATTATCACCAGTTGTATGGCATGGCTGAACTGTCTATGACCCGCGCCATAGGGACTTACTCCGCTCTGCCCATGCGGTTTGGCAAGCTTATCCTAGCCGCGCCAGCAGTTGTCCTAGAGAATGAGAGTTACAATTTCCTAGTTGGCACCCATTTCCTTAGGGAATATAATGGGATAATCAACTTGAAAAATGGCTACCTCTCTATTCTAGGAAAAAAAGACCCCTTAATCTTCAAAGAGCCAGTTAAAGTTCCAGGGAAACACCTCAAGACCTGCGCCTTGGAATATCCCACTGGGGTTTTCAACCTCAAGTATTGTACCCACTCTTCAAACATGAAGTATCCACCCATGGCTTGTCCTGAGTCTGAGGGGATCCCCCTCCTAGCCACATCTGCTGTTACCATCTCACCTGGGTCTCAGGCCATCCTGGACTCCCAGATATCTTATGAACTACCTGAACACACCTTCTTGGAGTTGTACTCTCCCCCCTCTTTAGGACGCAACAAACCTTACCTCTGTTCTGGAATCCTAGATGTCTCTCATAAAGACCTTGTTCAGTTGTTGGTAGCCAACTTGACTGCAATCCCCATGACTGTATCTAGGGGACAGGTTGTTGAATATGGCAAGTTGTTGGGCGCTCCTGACGTCCTTTCCTTCATCCCTTTGGTATGTTAAGATTTTAACCTACTGGAGGATAAGCTGCAAGTCTTATCTCTGTTCACTGCCCAATACTTCCCACAAATGTCCCTGGTTCAACAGAAAGAGGTGTTAGATTTACTAGACCAATTTTCCAATATCTTTGACAAGGACAGTACCAATTATGGGTTAGCCAAAGGTGTTATCCATCAGATAGACAATGGCAACGCTCCCCCCTTCCGTGCTAAACCATATTGCTGCAGTCTTGTGGAAGACACCCAAATATCTAAAGAGCTCAAACAACTGCTAGATGCTGGGTACTGGCGCCTTCCCAAAGTCCTTGGGCTTCCCCACTACTCATCTTAAAGAAGAAGGACAGTGGTCATTGTATTGTGATGGACTATTGCCAACTGAACTCTTTGACCAAGAAGGACCCATACCCCTTGCTGCGTATTGATGATGCTCTCTGACGTCTTGGAGGTTCTAAGTTCTTCTCTGCCATGGATCTGGCGTCTGGATACTGGCAAATTGACCTATCCTCTGAGGATTATTAGAAAGCCGCGCTCATTACTTCTGAAGGGCTTTTTGAGCCTACTTGCATGCCACAAGGACTTTGCAACACCCCAGCCACCTTCCAAAGGGCCATGGACTCCATCTTTTGTGACTTTAAGTTGTCGTGTGTCCTAGTGTACTTGGATGATATAACGGTATTCAGTGCTACCTTCAACAACAACCTGGCTCATCTCAAAGAGGTGTTTGTAAAGATTTGAGAAGCTGGCCTCAAACTGAAGCCTTCCAAGTGTGCCTTCTTCAAAGAACGTCTTGAGTTCTTGGGCCATGAAGTAACCCAGACAGGGATTTGCCCAATGACTAAGAAGGTTGAAGCCATTGACAAAATGCTTCCGCCCACCAACTTGCAAGAAGTACAAGTCTTCCTGGGGATGATGGGCTACTACAGACAGTTTATCCCTGACTTTGCCAATACTAGTGAACCATTAGTCCAGCTTTTACATAATCTCCCTTTTGAGTGGACCGCCAGTCAGTAGCAAGCCTTTGAGACCCTTAAGCAAAAACTCAAAGAAACCCCCATCCTAGTGTATCCTGACTATGACAAGGAGTTCATCCTGTACACCAATGCTAGTGATTTAGCTATTGGAGCCATTCTAGCCCAGCTGGACAACAAGGGTGTAGACCATCCTGTAGCTTACACTTCCTGCGTACTAAACAAGCATGAGAAGAACTATAGTGTCACAGAGAAGGAGTGCCTCACCGTGTTGCATGCAGTCAAGCAGTTTTGTCATTACATATACAGCACCCACTTCACAGTTGTCACTGACCACGCTTCTCTCAAATGATTACAGCAGCTCAAGAAACCTGAAAGACGCCTAGCTAGATAGGCTCTACACCTGCAGGGATACAACTTCACGGTGCTCCATTGCCCTGGAATTCAACATCAGAACGCTGATGGGCTCTCCAGAATGCCTATTCTTGCTTTGCATCCTGCAGAGGCCAACCAATTATACAAACTAAGTGGGTATCCTTCTTCTTGGGAAAGTGAGACAGAGGAGGTACAACTGGCCCTGTCCAAGCTATCCAAAGATACCCCTATACGCAACAATTAGATCCTTAAAAAAGTACGAGATCAGTATCTGCCTTATGTACGGCCCAGTCTTTGCCTTGTTGGTGTCATAAGCCCATAAAGAAACTGGACATGGAGGCATTGCCAAGACCTTTGACTGGCTTTTGAAGAACTACTTTTGGGAGAACCTTTGCCTGATGATCTCAGACGTCATTGCTAGCTGTCACAACTGCCAGCTACAGAGGCCTCAAGCTGCTGCTCACAAGTTTAAATTAGTTCCCCCTCAACATGCCTTTCACACTGTTAGCATTGTTGCAGTAGGTCCTCTCCCCCGCTCTTGTTCTGGGTGTTGCTTTATTCTGGTTGCTGTTGATTACTTTATCAAGTGGGTAGAGGCTTGCCCTACAAAGCACATCACAGCTAAGAGAAACTGCTGCCTTCCTGCTACAAGATGTTTTCTTCTGCCATGGCTGTCCTCAAGTGTTGCTCTCAGACAATGGGACTGACTTTAATGCCAAGCTGGTAACCTCTGTTGGTTAAGCTTTGGGGTCCCACCAGTCCTTCTCTTCCCCCTACAACCCTTCTACTAATGGGGCTGACAAGCGTGCAAATTCAACACTGGTCTTCATCATGAGAAAGCTCACCTACTCTGACGCTGCTATTTGGGACTTGTACTTACCTGCCGCCCTCTTTGCATACCGCCTTAGCAAACATCATATCACATGATATTCCCCCTTTGCTATGCTTTATGGGAGAGAGGCTACTACCCCCATTGCTCTTTGGGGGCCCCTGCTTACCTCAGATAAGGCCATGAATCCTGACAACCACATCAAAGATTTAGTCAACCAAATAATCAATATTCAAGCCACTGCTTACACTTGTGCAGATAAGACTAAGATGCTTGGGCTCTCTCCTAACAATGTTGGACGCTCCCCCCTGCCTGAGTTCAATGTTGGCAACCATGTCCTTTACTACCAACACAGAGTAGGTGGTCGCGCACATAAGTTGGACTCTCTGTGGATTGGCCCTCTAGAAGTAACCTTTAAGCAAGGATCCAAGTACACTGTAAAGCTTCTGTCCAGTGGCCATCCTTTTTCTCAAGTGCACACAAAGTTCTTTTGTAAATACCAGCCCCCTAAGGCCAATCTAGGGGAGGGCAATGTCATGAATACCGCTATTCACAGTATTTTGATTTTGCCTTTGGTGGGCCATTTTGAGGACAAATCTCTTGCTTTTTCTTTTGCTACGCAAATTAAGTTGATGACCAATTCAGGAAATACAATTGTTTAGTTTCCTGATACCTGCGCAACTCACTTGCCCAACCATGCTGGTGGCAAGTGATCCTACCGTCCTGGTAGTGTTTTGTGGTATTCCTAACCACTATATATTACATTTCCTTATTTGCCAATAAAATTAAGTTCTATTCACATTTCCATCTTTGTGTCTTCTGTACTTCTGCGCCTCTCTCTAGCCACACCTAGTAGAGATTATTCTTCCAGGGCCGCAAGGTAAACACATTTGCCTTCCCTGTCATCTAACCAAGACTTAGTACGGATTCAATCCTAAGGCTAGGATTTCCCGTTGTGTGTCTGTGCCGCGCCTCAGAACACAACAAGGAGGACAAGAAACTGCAGGCAGTGGGGCAGGGGGGCCAGGAGATCTCAAACTGAATTGGTAGATAGCAAATACAAAATAAGGTAATAGCTGTGTGAGCCAAGATAACATAATCTTTATTCAAAAATGGCAATAAGTTTGGAGCGTGGGGTCCTTTGGCCTATATACCACCCCATCTCTAAACTTAACATTTTCTATGGGGGGTTCATCAGGGCATTGGGAAAGGTAGGCCTGGGGAACTGGGTTCTTGGGTCCAAAGGCAGAAAAATGGCACTATGCCTGGGAGTTCTTTCATTGGTCAAGAATCTTGATTTGGCTACCTGATTATCTTGCTTTAGTGTTGTGCTCATGGGACTGGGCTGCAGGCCCGTGCCTCTTTCCTGGGTTGGCACCTGATTGGTTGCTGATGTAGAATTCAAGTTCATGAAGCTAATAGTTTCCAAATCAGTACCTCTATTAGGCGCTGTGATTAGTCTTTCATTTGGTGAAATAATTTCCTTTGTTTGGCTTTTTTTACTGCATGGGCCAACATTCTTGGCATCAGCTTATGGAGGTTTGATCCTAGAAAAGCGCAGGCGGGTGGTCCTGCGGTCCACAGGCCCAGCGGTCCAGGGGGTCCAAGGTCGGGGTTTGATTCCTGCTCCCGGACCTGGGTTTCCAGAGAGGAAGAATTGTCAATACTGACACCTAAAGAGAGTATTCTGAAACCCTATTCTACACTCAATTCCCCAAAGATGGCTCTACTATTGCTGCAATCACCTGACTCCAGGTCACATGTCTAAATGTTCACTTCTTGCCCAATCTAACCCATTTCTCTCTGAATATTCCCCAAAATGTTTCAGCTCTCCAAGAATAAGCTTAGTACCTGACAGTCTAGATCCTAGTCATCATGACTCACCCTTTCTTTTCCCTCCTCTTTATCTAAGTATAAAAAACCCCAAGAGACCCCCAATAAACAGAATTATTTGCCATACAAACATAACCAATAACTTTCAATTCTTAGATTACTTGCAGAGCCCACAAATAGAGGCTCTGTTGAGTAAGAAGATACTAGTCTTTTTGTGTTCTCAGTTGCTGCTCAGCTACACCTAACCTACCCTTAGACCCTTGAGCATCACAGACACCCTCTCACAGCTCTACATAGTGTCCATCACCAGGGAAAAAGGTTTGGATCCAGATTAGCCAATGCTGTATCTCTGTCCTGAAGCAACTTGTTATAAAGGCCTTAACTCAGTAACCATCTCCAAGCTGAAGGACAACAAAAGTCAGTTCACCACTGATGCTGGCAACATCTGCCACCGGGTAGAGATAGGTGAAAAGATGCCTTACATTCCCACCACATAACAAGGAGACACAATATTGCATTATCACTGCGCCTTGGGTCACATCAGAGGACATAACTTCTTTGAGAACATGAAACGTAAGGGTTGGTGGCTGTGTATGCGTCAAGACATCTTGGATCACCTCAAAACATGTGTGTTGTGTAAAAAGAACACATCTAAACCTGCACCCCCAAGTCTGTCCTCCCCTTTAAGGCAATGGAACCCTTTAAACAGTGGGCCCTTGACATTGTCAGATCTCTCTCTAAAGATAAACTTGGGAAGAAGTACATCATCATAGCCATTGACTACTTCACCTGTTGGCCAGTAGCATGGGCAACCACTTATCACACTGCCACCACCCGCTTCATTGGCAAGGAAATTGTGGCCCACTTTGGGCAACCCAAATGCCTCATTACAGATGGTGGCCCCAAGCTTGTTGGGCATATCATGAAGGTGTATTGCGCCAATAATGCCCTTCAAAAAATAGTCACAAATTTATACCATCCACAAGCCAATGGACTTGTAGAGTGATTGAATGGTTCACTGGTTTAACTGATTGCCAAACTCTCATAGGAACATCCTAATACTGTGTGGACTGAACACCTACCCACTGCCCTACTCATCTTGCAAGTGAGGGTTAGCAGGGGCACCAGGTTCAGCCCCAGCACCCTGACCTTTGGGACGCCTGATAGCTTGGCAGGGGTAGAACAAAGTAAATTACAATCCACAGTTCCTGGGAAGCCCCCCTTGTTGACTACTCCTTCCCTGAGCCAGTGGTGCACCAAAGCCCAAGGTATTAAACACAAGCAAATTGAGGGGGGGGCAAGGCACCTCAAGGCCAGATACGCCTGTAGGTAACCCTGTCTACGCCCTCAACCCCAATTCAGCCAAATTAGAGCACAACCACATGAGACCCTTCAAAATAGCTTCAGTCTATGACAACCACATCTGCCAACTTTAAGATTCCCAAGGAAACACCAAGAAGCTTCACCACAATTGCTTGAACCCCTGCCATTCCATCCCCACACAAAGGTTGTTTGTGTGGACCTTCCCAGATCTCTTACAAACTCTGATCCTAGTGTCTGACAACAAGCAGGGGGCAAGAGGGGTGTTACAACCAAGTTTCCTGACTTGCCTGCCAATTTATCTTACAATACACAGGGGGCGCTCAATGAGCCTCCCCTTGACGTATCTAACAACATGGACCAATCTGATGGCAACGTCAAAGTGTGGGCACTTTCTCCTAATTAGGAGCGCTACCAATTTGACCTGCTGATCCATGCACAAGTTTTTCCTTGGCTTCAAACCTTAAATGGAACATGCCACCTCCTTGTGGCCTAGTGGCTTTGCCAATATAGTAATTAATCACAGTATTATATAATAAACAACATTGTATTCTATTTATTCTTGCACTTTCTATTGGACTGTTGTCTTCCCCAATCAAATACTGAACTCTAATTGGTTCAGTTGTAACAATGTATTGAATAATTTTACCTGTTTCAAATCTTAAGAGCCAAGTCCTCCCAAAAATTCACTCAATAAAATCAAATATCCCTTGGTCTAAATTTTATTTTAAATGCATCCTGTAGTTGGCCTTTTGCACTACATTCCCTACAATTTAATCCTTAGCCAGATTATTACGGGAAGATGGGGCCCTGCTGTTGGTACTTTGTTGTTGCTTACGTCAAATTTTAATTCAATACCTGTCAATCTTGGAGCTGTTCCTCCTACCATCAAAGCTGAAACTCTGGTGCTATCTTGTTAGGACATGCCATTTCAAAAACGCCATCTCAAATTTAATTTGAGATGGCGTTTTTTGCGTTAGTGATTTTTAATCACAAAAAAATAAAATAAACAATAAAATAGTTAAAATTTACATATATCTTTATAATGTGGCATCTCAAATTTACGCCATCTCAATTCTGTCACTTTGAGTCAGATTAATTAAATCTTATTTTGCTAACTTTATTTACATATAAAATCACTTAGTGTGGGGCGTATTTACGCCATCTTGGCTTTACGTCATTTCAAATTACGCCATTTATCTAGAAATAAAATAAGCTTATACCCAAACTAAAATAAAGCCTGTGATATAGTGCCAGAAGATGTTCCTATAGTATTATTCTAAGACACTTATAATAAGAACAACCTAAATAGATGCCACTATGATAGTCCTTCTAGTTATTTTCATTGCTGGGTAAAAAAACCAGTTTTGTTATATGTAATTTATAACTTTATTATACATGGATATATTGATAAGGGTTCTCTTAATAAAATATTTTAATAGTGATTTTAATATAAAAGGGGTTGATTACGCCATTTTGATTTACGTCACTTCAAATTCCACTGAGTTTCATATCCCCCAATTGATTCAAGGTGCACAATGGATAGGGGAAAATAAGGAGAAATTACCTATGACACAAGGCTATGCTATATCAATTCCCCCACCGCAATTCTTGCTTTCCACTTTTCAAAAGTATAGTTTCACGTCAAAACCAACATTAATAAAAAAATGTAAGAAAACATATGAAACTTTGCAAATATATATTTTTTGATCTCCTCTAAACAACTGGGTACTTTTTAACCCCAGCTGTAT
The DNA here is from genome assembly GCA_014839935.2 of Entomophthora muscae. Classification (NCBI taxonomy): domain Eukaryota; kingdom Fungi; phylum Entomophthoromycota; class Entomophthoromycetes; order Entomophthorales; family Entomophthoraceae; genus Entomophthora; species Entomophthora muscae. The sequence goes on from QTSX02005776.1 coordinate 200,550, forward strand.
AAGCTAGTTTTTGAGAAATTCAAGCTTTACTCTTTGGCCTGGTTGAGGTAGCTCCACCATAGATTTGTTAATTTGATATAAAAAATGGTCAAAAACACTATGTTTTTGAGCTACAGCGCCTCAATTACGTCACTTTGAAAACGCCATTATGAGAGCAGGTTTTCAATCAAAACTCAAAATTTTGCATACTTGTGTTACTAATAAAAGAATTATTTTTAAAAAAAATAAAAAAACATTGAAATTTTGATAGTATATATTTTTTAATCTTCTCTACAATTCTATGTAAAAAAATTGATACTTTTAAAATTAAAAACATTCTCATTTTTCTCTTTAAAAACAACCCCTAAATTGCTCATATTTTGATACTAATTCACTTTTAGATGCCTCCCAAGTCAACTGCCAAAGCTGCGCCTGAGGCCTCCAAGGCCTCAAAGTCCAAAATCACTACAACCAAGGCCAAAAAAGCCAAGACAACCCCAAAGAATCAGCCTTCTAAGGCCAAAGCTCCCCCCAAGACCCCAACTCCGTTACCTGAACAAGAGGGAAACAGTCCTACCCCTCCCCATTCTCCATTTGTTTACTCCCCCTCTGATCCTCAAGAGAAGTTGTTTAACTTCATTTGCCATTCTGACCCCACTTCAGAGCCTGAGGATGAAGAGGAGCAGGAGCAGGAGCCTAGTGCTCCTGAAGATGAGCCAATTGAGCTCTGGGATCTTAATTCTATCCACAATATATGCAACCAAAATGGCACCTTTGCTGTGCCAACAACATATCCTATCAGCTATCCAATTATGACAAAGAAAGGGGGTGTTGGTTTTGTCTACAAGGGCTACAGCTTCAGCTGTAATGATGAGAAGAAGCCCATCTGCCAACATCACTTCAAATGTGATAACATTGGCTGCCCAGCAAGGCTCACAACTTATGGGTTCACCAGATTTAAGGCCCTTACTGTTGACCAAAACTGCGCCAAGCCTTTTGACCCTATATATCAACTTATCTGCTGGTTTCTTTGCCAGGTGATCCCAACCAAAAAGGATCAAACTGCAACTGAGGTTGTCAATGATGTGCTCCTCAATTTAAATGATACCCAATTAGCAACTGTCGGTGGTGCCTCAAAACTACAGAGATATTTTACTGATCATAGATATGCTCTGAGCACTGAAGGCGTCAGTGCAAGCTCCATTGACCAATTGATCATTACCAAGAAGCAAAAACTATCTTGCCATGAGGAGAGATTCCTTCTTCACAATGATGGTCAACATGCCCCAGAGTGTATCATCTGCTTTGCAACAAGCCAGGATCTGTGCAACCTCCTCAAGTGCAAGACCTGGCTTGCAGATGGCACTTTCTCCACCTGCCCAAAGCTCTTTAGCCAGCTTTGAAATATCCATGGACAGGTTGGAAATCTTGTTCTTCCCCTAGTCTTCTTTTTTCTCCCAAATAAGAGGCAGGAAATCTATGTCCAGGAACTCATAATTTTAAAGGCCAAACTTGATGAAATCCTTCCAACAATTGAAGAGGAGCCCAAGGAGACTAGAGGGTGCAAGAAAATATCCATCTCCCAAGAAGAAGACGCTCCCACCCCAACCAAGAAAAAGCCTGAGAGCCTTCCCTACCACAAATATCTGGTAGTGGATTTTGAACAGGCTCAGTCAAATGCCTTTATTTGTGTCTTTAAGAGCTCCTCTTGGGGATGCTACTTCCACTTCAGGCAGGCACTCTGCCGCCGCCTCCAAAAGTGCTCCAACCTCCATGAGCTGGTCTACACTGAAGGCACCAAAGAAGCAAAGGAAGTTTTTAATTACTTTGCTGTCCTTGCTCTGGTTAGAAAGGAGGAGACAAATGCCTTTTATGATGCCCTCCTCTGCCATCCCTATATCTAGGCCAACCAGGCAGCCTTTGCGCCCTTTATTGAGTATTTTGAGACTCAATGGGTTGGCATCTTCCAAGGAGAATATCACATTGGAAAAGGAAGTGACTCAATCACCTGGAACAGTTTCAAGCAGGTCAAAGACAGGTTGATCAAGACCACCTCTTCCCTTGAAGGGTGGCATAGCCAGTTTGCCACAAGGGTTAGGGTTCATAAGCCCAAATTCAATAAGATCATGGTCCACCTCAAACCCCAACAAGCCATCTCTGCCCGCCTCTTCAAGACTGGCATGAAGACCAAGGGGGATCCCCCAAGATGACCAAAGTGGTGAAAAAGTACACTGAAATTAGCAAGGTGGTCCTTGCCTACTATCCCAAGGATAGAAAGCTTAATTATCTCCAAGCTATCTCAGTTGCTCTTTCTACCAATGTTTGAGCCTATTTGCAATAAACTATTATTTATCTTCTCTCTATTTCCTTTGATTTTATTATTTTTGACTTTTATTTAGTACTTGATACAATTATTTGCTTATTTTAAAGTATATATCATAGTTATATTAGATGAAAATAGTTGTTTTTGGGATTATTTTAACTTTTGGGCTTTACGCAACTATGTTGCTACTAATTGACCCCATTTTTTATTGCAGATTTGGAATTCTGAGGCTTTTTAAGCCTATAAATGTTTTTAAAATTTTATTTTTTGGAATTTTTTGGGTAACTTTTGGAGTTAAAAAAATCTAAAATTTTAAAACTATTTTTTCTTATTCAAAATGCCGTAAATCAAAATAGTGTTTTTTACTAATAAATCAAGATAGCAGAAATTTGAGATGGCGTATTTTGAGATGGCATTTTTGAAATGGTGTGTCCTATTGCTATCTCATTGCCCTGAATTTAATGCTGAAGACACTCTGATTCTCTTGCAGGCCATTTATCTTGGGCTCTTTTGGTTAGGGTTAATTATTTTACTTAACCCTAGTATCTCATTTGGAAATTTCACAAAACAGTAGCTGAAGCTGCATTGGTGGTTAATCATTAACTCTATGTGGATTTGGTGAGTGATTCCCCACCACATGGAGACATCTTCTTATTATCCCTCAATTTATGTCACAGTTGGATTAGAAACCATGTTTCCTATTGCCTGTGCGCTAGGATGTGAAAACAGCCAATTAGATGCCAGCATGTAATTATCAGAAAATGTACAATTGTCACAGCAAAGAAAATCAGCCAATCAATGGTCATAAACAGTGATTGATTGATCCAATGGGTTATAACAACTCACAAAATCCAACTTAAATTTTACAAAATTATTATAAATAGGTAAATATGCAGACTGCAAAATGCACTATGTGCCAATATTTGTAATAAGTGTTAATGGCTCCCCAAATTAGACACAGTCCAATTATAAAATTACAATGGAAATTTTCACACTTATGTTGAGGGTCTGGATGTACAAGTATTCCGGCTATTGCCATCACACCTAACATCCAGTCATCACCCGATTTGGTTCCTTTTCAATATACCATTTGACATACCGGAAATGGCAACAAACCAATACCACATGACTGTCTAGGTATCCAACAACTTGAACCCATCCAGCACATGACCAGCCCCTGGGTTTGGTCTAACTAATATCCCCGTCACAGCTAAATCTATATAAGTCTAAAGTATCATCCAATAAAATATACTTCTTCTCCTCCTACTTTTATATTCAAAGCTTCCCCAAAAGGTGCTCCTTATCATTTACAATGAATTTTATTGTACAAAATGCATTGAGTTATGCACATAATATCTAAATATCAAGATTTAATGTCTAGTTGCAATATTCTAATGCAATATTTACATTTATGGTCTTTGATTTATTAATAATAATGAAAAATATGTATGCTAATAATTTTAAATTTATTGTAAAATGTACAACATTGTATTAATTATGAGAATTGTCAATAATGTAGAAGGAACATGTTATTAATTAGGAATTTAAAGAATAAATATCAATTTTATTAAGTTGTCAAAAAAGAATGATTTATTTTACTCATCAAGGGACAGGTAGGGGAGGGGATGGGCAGAATGTATGTCACAATCATCTACGCTTGTAAAAGAAACGGCATCAGAGGTAGTGAGGAGGGATTGAGCGGTGGCTTGGGACTCAGGGTTGGAACACGGGTGGCTTGATGGGGGGTTGAGGATGCAGGGTTTGTTGACTGGGAAGAGGCGGAAAGAGCTGATTGCTTCAATTGCTCAAATTTGTCTTCTGTCACATATGCGGGCTTGATGAAACAAATGAATTGGCGTGGGGGAAGATGGGAGCCCTTTCTGGACTTATCACTATCACTTGCATAGAATATGACAAGATCAGATAAATGCTGGACAAATATGGACAGGAAAAGCTCATAACTCTTATCAAATCAGGTGCACAGTTCACTGTATGTGGCAGGCTTTAAGTGCATGAGAGCAGAACCAAAATTGTAGAGACATACATCTGCAAGATGCATGTCAGTGCGGTTTTTGGGTAGGACCAACAGGTATGCCTCACAGCCCTTATTTCTTGGGTTGCCCATTCCTGCTGCTCCATCTCGGCACTCAGTACAACCATGTACACTTTTTACTGTGTGGCCCACTCCTCCAGCATGGCCTTGAGCTCCATCTGTAGGCATACACATCTGCTGTATTTGATATTGCAGAGTAATAATTGACGCCCAATGGGGAAACTGCCAGTAAAGCCCCAACAAATCAAGACAAAATTAGGCCGTGCTTGTAGACATCAGATTGGATATGCATTTTTCCGTAGTCTTGGATACTTGCAGAAATCTTGGCATACAACAAGAAGATAACGTAATTACATGTCCTCATTGCCCTTTTTATAAACTTAATAATGGTTAAATTTTATGGGTTGGTATCCACCAAACTGGGGCCAATGAGAACCTGATTGGACAATATTCTAGAAGCAACCACAACTTTGTTCATCCACAAACTGACTGTTCTTTTATTTGTGAAAATACTGTGGAGCCTCAGTTAAAGACGCACCTGGACCAGGGGCATCCATGAGTCAGGTTCCATGATGACCATTATAATAGGGTGGTCTTTTTTATCATTGGTTGACATACAGGCACCAGTTAGAGTCTTCTTGGGAGAGGGCCACAGTTGGTGTGGGCTTGCAGGGTTGCAGCCACAGTGGACTTTGCAAAACCCATCACAGTCACAATTTTCCCAAGGGACATAAGCATTCTTTGCTTTTTGACTATTTCAAGAACAATTTATGGGGTGATCAATTTTCTTTTGCTTTATGCAGGCTGATTGGCTGGAGGTGGGATGTGTTTGTCTTGGAAATCAGATGGTGCCATCTGGTTGGCTGTTTATGGATTCTGGCTTCCCTGGGTAACCCCTTGGCTCAATTGGCCGATTTCAGATGCTAGTGTTGATACATGATTTGGGTTGACAGCTGCCTGTGAGTGATGGGCAAACAGGGCCATGCTTAAGGACACAGGAAAAAGGATACTTTGTGTTCTGAGGCGCAGTACAGATACACAACAGGAAATCATAACCTTAGGATTGAATTTGTACTAAGTCTTGGTTAGAATGGCAAGGAAGGCTATGTAATTACCTTGTGGCCCTGATTGAAATAATATCTACTAGATATGGCTAGAGAGGCGCCAAAGTACTGAGAGACACAAAGACAAAAATTTGAATAGAACTTAATTTTTATTGGTGAATAGAAAATAGATATATAGTGGTTGACAATACCACAAAACACTATCAGGATGATAGGATCACTTGCCACAATCATGAGTGAGGCAAGTGAGTTGCGCAGAATCAGGAAACTGAACAATTAAATTTTCTGATTCAGAGCCATACTCATTTTAAGGAACAAAAGCAAAAGGGAGATACTTTCCTTGAAATAACCCATCAAAGACAAAATTGAAACATGGTGAATGGCAGCATTCACAATAAACACACTCCTGGGTAGTGCTTGGGGAGAGACCTGCGGGTTGGGAGTGATCATAGAGAGAGGATTCACTATTGGAAGACTCAGCATAGCCCTGCATGATTTTGTCAAGGCCAGGAAAAAGCTTGTTTACTTGGTTGTTATTGAAAGAAGACATAACAATAAAATTGACTAAAATATACACTCCTCTTTGAGGTTAGCCTTTCTAATAAAAATTTATTAAGTATGTTCAGTTGGTGAATAGTAGGATCTAAATTTTAGCCGTCCTAAACTGGAATAGGGTGATTTTTGAGAATGCCTAAGATTTCTAAAAGAATTAGCACAGATCCACTCTAGATCCTTTGACTTCCTTTTTCAGATGCCCATAAATTAAATTTATTTCAAATTCATCTCAATTATGATTTGAAATTTGGTTCTTGGATTTGATAATCCCGTAATTTCAGGTTTGTTACTAATTTTATTTTGTCTACAATTTGTTAGACGTACAGGAAATACCAAATTGTACATTAGAATCCTGCATTTCTGATCCATGTATCCAGCATTTGTTTGTTGTGTTTTGTCTTTATTTTGATTTATTTAAATTGGCAAATTTTGAATCCCTTGAGCAGATAACTCAACTAACTAAAGTCAAATTAAATGGTTAGTTTTATTAGAGATTTTATTTTTCACTCAGCTGAGTTACCTGCAAATGTGATTTGAAATTTGGACCAAGGATATGACAATCCTGATTTTTACGTTCAGGTTATAAATTTACTGTATGTATTAGTAAATTTACATATAATTTATCTTTTAAATTGGTATTTGGACAAACAGAATTATCAGAAGGAGTTAACTTCCAGTGTTTTCAATTTCAGTTTCTTTGGTTTATCCCTAAATACTAGTGAAACTAGCTTAGATTGCTTACATGTAAGTTAATATAAATTACCTCTTTATGTCATAGCTGTGATTTTTAGCAGAGTTACAGAAAAGCAGAGATGAGTATTCGACTAGATAATGACTTTATTTTATAATGGAAAATCATATATTATTTGATGTTGAATTCAGAAGTAGACATATATCATACTAGATGGGGTGCTATTATTGTGAAATAAGTTTCACTCTATATATGGAACAATCTAGATATGGTTTCTCAGCTGGAGAACTTGATTTGATATGCCCTGGCTATGAGTCTTGGGTGAATTGGATTAAAGATGTATTTTCTTTTCCGACTTGGAGCTTTTCTAGGTAATCTAGCTTACAGATTCAACACTTAAGAAGTTAATTAAGAAATTATATATTAATTGATAATATATATTTTTGTTTAATGTTTTATTCACTAAAAGTTCAAGATCATATTTTATTTATGTTTACTAGGGTTTTGTACCACGACCCAATAATTTCTTGGTATTTTTAATGGTTTTATAAAGGCGAGCCGTTTTTCCTATTAGCATCACAAATCTTTAACTGAGGGTTTTATTTTACACCAACACGGTTTTTTCTAGGTTGAGTCCATTTTTATCCTCACAGCTGTTAAAACTGTTTTACAACTGCATTCGAAATTCTATTGAAGCTTCACTTGGGTACTCAGATCATATTAAAACTTATATTGTGACGTTTTAGTCTTACTACCAAATTATCAGACAATATTCTAATTCAAATGCTGTAATAGTTAGCAACTTTAAATTTAACTGGATCCCTTCAGAGTTGAATTATATATCTAGTCAGAATATCTAATTACTACAAGCTCAACAAATAATTGTAATCCATCATCCAACTATCCTTTAAAAATTGTAACCCATTTAAATTGCTCACTCCATTCCATCAAAGCCAAACCACATCATAGTGCTGTGGTGAAATTAAAAGCAGCTCCAATATTTGATAAGAGATAAGGGTTATCAACAAGCTTTAAATAACACTTTCCCTCTGGTAATAATATATTTCTTTCTTCTTCAACTTGATTTCGATTCTTTTTCAGGTTCCTTTAAGCTGCTGTTGCACTGGCTTCTACATGATTGGCATTGTTGAGGCTGGTAGCTGGAGTTTCATATCTTCTGTATAATAAATAGATATTTTTAAGTCGCCAATTACAGCAGCCAGGCGTCATCCTATTGTCTAAACTAGGTAATATACAAATCCGATCATTCTATAAGATCGTCCGTTTGCCATTTTATCTGAATCCAAACCTTATAGAGCCATACGATTACAATCACTGATAAGAGAAAGATATCGAGTGGGGTTAAACGATAACACTGGATTGGAAAATTAACAATCAAAATCCACTTTAAATACAATCAGGAACACTGGAGATTAGTGAGGATATAAAAATAAAAGCCACAATCCACTAAATGAGATCTGCATAGTTTAAATACTCGGGAAGCATTTTAAGGATGGAAGCGCATAACTCATGGCAGCAAAGTGGTTATACCTTTTACTTTAATATTTTATAATATCGTATTTAATTGAAATGCGTATAAATAAGGAATACACGTATAAAATACACGATAACTTAATCATCATTAAAATTGTTTTTTTAATTATTCAGGTATTATGACAGTATATTAAATATTTATAACATTTTGGAACAAGTCATAAATTTATATATTCTACTAAAAAAGGCTTTTAACATACACGAGCTGATAATTATATATCTGTTATAAATTTTAGCTATGTGCTATGATTTAGTTATTTAATTTAAATTTTTGAGAAAAAGATAATAAAAATAATTGATTTAAGATAACATGGTTTTAGTTAATTCTCGTCAGGCGTAAACATATAGAGTGAATCAATTGACTTGATATTTAAAGTAATCTTGAAACCCTATATCCGTCTATTAAATTCGAATAGGTATGTTTGATCACCGGTGGTAATATTGGATAATATGTTGTGTTGCATATAAAGTTTAAGGTGCCACATAGCTCCTTATTTGAGCTGAGGTATTTGTGACAACTCGATATGAATTTTCTCAGACTTTTGACTCTCACTTTAGACATAGTATCTGCTGGAAGTGCTCTGGCAGTCATATTACTCTTCTTTGCAATAAGTAAGTATATAAATATCTACTTCTAATATTCAGAGAGGCATGATTATGCTGCTATTGATAGAGTCTCAATTCGCCTACAGCTTGGTATTGCGTTTGTTGATTTTGCCAAGCATTTCATGGGCTGCATAGCAGTAGAATGGGGGGAAACAGCTTGCTCAGCTATTGGATTCCTTACAAGTCTTCTTCTCCATATATACATTGCTTTAAATATATGTATTGCTATGAATTTAATGCTTGTAATTCTCTGCAACAGAAAGCCTCAACATAAATGGGAGATACTTTACTGGATCTCATCTACTATTCTTCCGGTTATTCTCAATGTGCCCCTTTTAGGTAATTTCATTATATTGAAGCTAACATAATAAGTATCTCGTGGCTTTGGTAAAAACTCGGCAGGAAAGTGCTTCTTTAGAGATGTTCCGTCATCAAGCCCTTATATCCACTTTATCTACAATGCTGGATTCCTGTCTTTAACTATCATATACTGTCTGACAATTTCAGTTTTGGTTGTTTACAGAGTCAAAACAGATAACAATAACCAATATGAGGAGAGTTTGATTGATTCAACCTATAATCATAACATGTCCTCTTTAATCAGCTTTAAAAGTCTGATTTGTCGTACTTGTCTATATCCCATGTCCTGTTTTCTGGCTTACATTGGATACAATCTATCTGGTACATATTACTTTTTTTTCAGGTCTCGCACTTCTTTTCTCTTGAATTGGGGAAGGTTTGGTTACAGCTCAAGAGGTGTTTTGCATCTGATTTCCTTCTTAGCCGACCCAATGATTAATAGAGCTATACCAAAGCTCTTTCAAGAAGATCAACAGGAAACAACTTCATCAAATCAAAAATATTTCCAGTTCACTCATTCTTCAGGATGTGATATTTCATATGGGAATATTACTGGACCTGTTATTTCCGAAAATCCATCTCCCGCTTTGAAGAAAATGATCATGGACCTGCAGAGATATATCTAATAAATTTCAACCCCTATTTTTATAACTTAAATGGCACATGTAGTCTAATTGGATAGATTTTTTAATAAATAAAGTTAACTTATAGCTTTTCATATAGCTATAAAAAGTAAATGGCTTTTTGTATATACATGTGTTTTATTATATAAAGAGAACATTTATTGAACATCAAACCACTTAATCTTGGACAAGTGCCTAAAGTCAAAGTCTGGAGATTGAAATCTCCAAATCAATGTATTTTTTGATTTCTGTGCTTTTTTCAATATAGGAAATTCCCTAAAATTTATCTTTTTCTCAAATTCAACTTTTTTAAAAATGTTTTTACTAGTAGCTAAAATCAAAAAACCAAGTTTGAAGTGCCCAAATTGATGCAATTTAAAACACAACATAGTTTAATTTTGGCTTTTTAAATAGTTTTTATTTACATCTTTGAATAGAGGGGACAAAATCAAAAGTGCTAAAATTAAAGTGCAAAAAAATCTTCAATTTAATATTTGATACATTAAAATTAAAAAATTCTATATGTAAAAAAGAAATCAAGAGTTAAAAGACTTTTTTAACTTTAGGCAAATTTTTAATTTGTTTTGTTTAAATCTTAATATAAATTACAACTATAAGCCCTTTATTTTTAAAGAATAAAATTTTATCTCATAAAATTTATATGAAAATTTACATTTAGCTTCTTAATGGGTGCAGAAATTGAAAACTAGTCAAATCAAAATCCAAAAAGGTACCAAAAAACTAGACCCACTTAATATTAAGTTTTTGCAAAAAATAGTATCATATTGATTATCTTTTATTAAGTTCCTCAAATCAAAAGTGAGGAAATCAAAAATTAACTTTTTAAGTTTAGTCACACTTTTTATAAGCTTATAAAATTTTAAATAATTTATAAAAACTTTTGAAATTCTTCATGTAGATTCTTTAAGACCTGATATTTAAATATATGAAAAGAAATAAAAGATTTTGGTAGGCTTTTATTTTATTGCAATATTTAAAAATTGGTGTGTTTTGGAGGTAATTTCAAAAAATAAAAAATAATATAATATTGTACTATGTTTCCCTATGTTTTTTCAGGGGACAAAATTGAAGCACCCAAATCAAAGTGCACAAAATAAAGTGCAGAAATTGAAGTTCTTAAATCAAAGTGCAGTAAACTTCTGGTTTTTTGTCTTTTTGTTTTTCCCTTTCCACCTCTTCTTTCCCGCCTCTCATTCCTCTTTAAAAAGAAGTTTTTGGCCCCTGGCTGCACCAGGGCCAAAAAACTTTTAAAAATTTCTGTGTTGTCAAGAGGGTGAATCATATAAAATCTGTTACCAAGTAGGAAAAAACCTGTCTTTTTCTCCTTCTTTTTCCTTCTTCTCTTCTTCCTTCTTTCATATTCTCAATTATCTTCTATTATATTGTTGCAACTGAACCAATGAGGATTCAGTATTTGGAATTTGGGAAGACAACAGTCCAATAAAAAGGACAGAATAATAAGATTAATGTATCATTTATTGTAGAATATTGGATTAATATACTATATGGGGAAAGCCACAAGGCCACAAGGGGGTGGCATAGTGGGAAGTTCCATGTAAGGTTTGGAGCCAAGGAATAACTTGTGCGGGGATCAGCAAGTCAAATTGGTAGCACTCCTAATTAGGATGAAGTACCTGCCATTCAATATTGCCATCAGTTTAATTCATGTTGTTAGATACGTCAAGGGGTGGCTCAGAGAGTGCCCCCTGTGTATTGTAAGATACGTTAACAGGAGAGTCTGGAAACTCAGTTGAAACAATATCTTTTTACTATATTTGTTGAAAATGGGGCACACCGGCAGATTCAACAGGAGAATTAGTAGACAGGTAGACTTGTTCACTATATGCCTTGGAATGTGAAGATTTGGAAGACATTGACCAACTTAATTGTAATGATTGTTTTTTATTGGGTCCTATACAAGTAAGAAAAAACTATCCACTGGGCGTCTACTGCCAACACCTTATATAGGAGTATTCTCATATTACTAATCACCAGTTGCTGACAATGTCTTCTAGGACATTCCAGCGCACTGTAGAGTCTTGGCTGGGTTGGCGGAAGAGGAAATGACCTTCTATTTTAGGGCACAGTCCCGGAATGCCTAGTACAAGGGCACCCTTTACTAGCGCATTAATCAGTGATCCTTTTTAATATAAGCAATCACTTAAATCTCTGATTCTAAGCACAAGTCAAATAGGCCAATTGAATCAACCCTGGCACCTTGGTGTTATTTTCTTTCAAAGCTGGCGTCTCGGCGCTTGCTGTAAACTAGGGTGGCGCTCTGGCGCTTGCAATTAATTGTGCTGACACCCCAGCGCTTGATGTAAACTAGAGCGGCGCTCTGGCGCCAAGAATAACTAATGCCGGTGCCGTGGCACTTGTTATTTAGAGTGGCGGCAGTGTGGCGCAATTAATCCTTAGCAACGACGTCATGGCCCACTAATCATGCATTTAATTATATGGTAAGTTGGCACACATTTCCAAAAGGGTAATTGATTGGCCCTGGTTAATTATCAATGGCAACCTAATGAATTAAGCTTTCCACAATCCCTGGTCAACAATTCTTCACATATCCCCCAACTTGACCAGGGCTTCTCTTCATTCTTTTCCTCATGAGCATCCACAATAGCAATCAAATTTCCTTGCGTCAAGTCTACCAGGGCCTTATGACTGGTATGACTGAAGAAGATTGTAATGCATTCATGCAAATGCCGCGCCCTTCACAGGTCTGTTTCTTAAACCAGCTACTTCCTGCCAACAATCACCAATTGTGGCCCCAGGACTGTGACACCACAGTGGCGGGGTAAGAGCATGGCACGGTCACGCCTGCCAAGGGAGAAGGAGAGGCTGACTCCATTTTTGCAGAGGCTGATGCACCTCTAATCCAAATTCCTTGCCTTGGCTTCAAGGATCTCTTAGACTGGTCCAACAACATTATTCTTTAAACTGCTTTGTCCCCACTTGCGACGCCCTCTGCGCTACTTTGCGCCCGTTGTAACTCTGAAGAGCTGCCCTCTGTCTATCCTGCTATCATTAATCAATTTGGGATAAGCTGCCATGAAGAGACACTCTACGTGCATGTACAGGCATTGTTTGCCAAGGATAACACAGTGACGCCAATTTGCTTAGGCGCTTGTTACCACAGTAGTTATGATGTGAAGCGGCTAATTGGGGAGGCTGACCTCTGTCTGCATGTCACGGCCAAAGACACTAGCGGCTTTTCTTTGCAGCATGTCTACACCATCACCCAGCGCAACCAGTATGTATGTGAGGTTGCTCACATCTGGGCATTAGAGCAGTCTGCCAATTCTGAGCTTCCCCGCACTCTTGGGCTGGACCTTCAGGCTAACACGCCCATTGTTTCTTCTTGACCTTGCATTTGTTTGTCCAAGCAATGAAGGAGAACAACCCACAGTTATACCTTCCCTTGGCTGCATCTGTCGCCCATTTCATGTGGTACCCTCCCAAGGCGTGTTCTTCTGGCACTGTGGGTTTTGCAGGGTGTTGCCTTGAACACTTTTGCGGACTAGCCTACCAGTCAAAGATATCCTTGCCAGCATGCTACTCTTATATGGAGGATGTACTTCTCAATTGCCTTACCATAGGCTCTGCCTTCTCTGCTTGTAGTGGGTGGGGATGCCTGGTTCACAAGGGGAATCTTTGCTTGCCTCTGTGCGGTTGGACCAGTATGTCACGCAACTCTCAGCTGGCTTGGTGCCAAATGTTGGTGGCTCTTGCCTTTGTCCGTAACCAAATGGATAATGATGAGTATAAACTGGTAGCTTCTCTAGTCCCCTGTTTGAAATCAAAACGCTCTTGTTCCAATCCCAGTTGTCATTCCATCCCCCATCTTCCTGCAGACAGCGCTCCTTCCACAGGTACCTCCAGCAAGATTCCAGCCAATCATTCCCGTCCTTCTGACTCCAGACGTTGCCCTTCTGAATAATCAGCCAATAAAGTCTTGCTTCCTTATTTTGTCTTTTTAGTTTTAATTTGTTCTTTTTTTGTTCTGTTTTAATCATTTCTTCTTTTTACTTTTCCATATACTTAGTTCTTGTAATTGTATCATTTTATTCTTTAAAAGGGGGATTCTTTACAAACTTCCTCAGGAACTTTGCATGTACCCAGTTGACCATCTGTCCGTCCTTAATCTCTTTGATAGTGTAGGTGCCTGTGGACTTCCAAGAAATGACTTCAAATGGGCCTATCCATAGGGTTGCCAGCTTGTGCGCTCTGCCAAATCCATGTGTGTTATGGAAGAGTACCCAGTCACCTACCTGAAACTCTTGGAGGGGGGGCCTGCTGGACATTACCTTTCTCCTGGTTCCGTATCTTCTTGGCCAATGTGTTGGAGTAGGCTTCTGACTGCAATTAAATCAAAGTGCGGGCCAGCCTTTGCTGGTACGCATGAGGCAATTGAGTGTCTTCCTCCTCAATGCAGGAGTATAAAATGGGGGTAGTGTGGGGTGTCTGCCATGCAAGAGTTAAAATGGCAATTTCCCTGTAGAAGAGTGAATGGCAATGATGTAGGCAAAGATAGCTGGCGGCAGGAACATGTTCCACTCAGCAGGGTGGCTAGCAGCCAGTTTCCTCAAGATGCCTACTAAGGTCCCATTAACTCTCTCCATCATTCCCTTTAACTCAGGGTGATAGGGTGTTGAAAATACTCCTTGGATTCCCATAAGTTCATTGAGCTTGGTCACCACGTGGGAAGTAAAATTGGTGCCATTGTAAGTGAGGATGACTTGAGGGCAACCATGGTGCAATATGATCTGTTCAAGTAGGAATTTTGCGGTAGTGTTAGCACCTAAGTTGCGCACTGCTTTTGCCTCCACCCATTTGGTCAAGTGGTCTATTTCAACAATGATGTACTTGGTGCGGTAGTTGCTGACTGGCAAGAGCCCTACAACATCAATTGAGACAGTTTTCCAAGCAAAGTTAGGCCAAGCCAAGTGATAGGTTATTGACTTCTTGAACAGGTTTTCCCCCTGACATTCTTTGCAGCGGCTCAGTTTTTTTGTACGTCAAAGGCCATGGCCTCCCAAAAGTATGTGGTTTTTAGTTGTGCAAGTGTCTTCTGGAAAGTACCATGGCCTATTGCCTCATGGGCGCAAACTATTAGATCCGCCTGTTCTGATGGTCTGGGCATTATTCTTATTCCTTCTAGGGTGTGTTTCAATATACACTCATTCTTGATTTCAGTGTCTTCCAGCAGCCTATCTAGGGTGCACTGGACTTCTTCAGGCTTGTCTAGTAGTTGCCTGTCAACATTTTATCATAAAGCAGGTCAGAGACATCAGCCAAGTAGGTGACTGTTGGTAACCAAGACAGTCCATCTGCATTCTGATGTTTGACCCCTGCTCTGTGTTATATTTCAAAGCTGTAGGCCTGGAGCTTTAGCGCCCATTGTGCTAGACGTCCTTCAGGTTCTTTCAAGTTCTGAAGCTAGCGTAGTGATGCATAATCCGTGATTACCTTGAAGTGGATGCCATGTAGGTATACACGGAACTGTTTGTATGTGTATATCACTGCCAGGCACTCATGTTCAGTCACAGTATAGTTACATTCATGAGCGTTCAGGGTTCTGCTGCAGTAGGATACAGAGTGTTCTTTGCCGTTGGAGTCCACCTGGGAAAGCACACTGCCCACCGCAGTCAGTGAGGCATCTGTTTGAACAATGAATTCACAGCTAAAATCTGGGTATCTCAGGATTGGTTTGTTCATGAGGCTCAAGCGTAGGGTGTCAAAGGCTTGTTGGCAGGCTGGGGTCCAGTCAAATTGCACATCACTCTTCAGAAAATGGAATAGGGCCTCCCCCTTCTTTGAGAAGTCTTTGACAAAGTGCCAATAATAGCCAATCATGCCCAGGAACACTTGGACATCTTGTTTATTGGACAGCACCTTCATCTTCTCTATGTCCTCAACTTTAGCTGGCTGAGGCCGTAGCCCTTTGGCGTCAACCACAAAGCCAAGGTATTTGAGTTGATCCGTAAAGAAGTCACACTTCCTGGGTTTAACCTTAAGGTCAGCGGCTGCTAGGCGTCAGAAGACCTCCTCAAGGTGTTGAAGGTGATCTAAAAATGTTTGTGAAAATACATTGATGTTGTCCAGATAGACTAAAACACAGCTCAGCTTGAGTTCATGGAGCATGTTGTCCATGGCACATTGGAATGTGGCGGGGCATTGCACAGTCCTTGTGGCATTTGGGTGGGTTGGAAGAGCCCTTGACTGGTGATGATGGCGCATTTCTCTTGCTCCTTGGGAGGCAATTCAATCTGCCAATATCCAGATATTAAATCCATTGCAGAGAAAAACTTAGTGCCTCCCAGGCAGTCAAGTGCGCAGTCAATACTCAGAAGGGGGTATGAGTCCTTCTTAGTGATGTTATTAAGTTTGCAGTAGTCAATTACAATGCTGTTGCTCCCATCTTTCTTCTTGACTATGAGTGCTGGAGACAACCACGGGCTCTTGGATGGAACAAGTAGGCCTAGTTGGACCAGCTTCCTGATTTCCTCATCTACCGCAGCGTCAGAAGCACGAGAACGTTGTATGGGGCAAAGGCATATAGGGCGTTCCTCACCTGTGTCAATGTGGTGGAGTGTGTTTTGTGCACACCCCAGGTCAAAGTCATCCTTGGCAAATATCTCCTTGTATTTCTCAAACAAGACAAGGGCTGTGTCCTGTTGAGCTACAGTGAGTCCTTGTAGTTGTTCCCATGGGATGATTGTGCATAAAGCAGGCGGCATTTCTTATTCTGAAGGGAGGCCAAACTTATCCAAGGCGCTAAAATTATGTATCTCTGTCACCTCTTCAATTGGTAATAGATGCAGGTACGCCACTACTTGATAGTGTTTTACCTCAACAGGAGAGTGATTGAGGTTGGCAAGCAATACCTTTATAGGCCCATGATTAGGGAGTACAATGCCTGGCGCAACCAGGGGTTCTAGCCTAGAGCAATTCCTAGGGGTTTCTATCTCCCTGTAAAGCCCTTGGAGGATCCGTAATTCCAATCCAATATCCATTAACACCTGATGGCCGGCTGGGATAGTGTAAGAAGTGTTGGCACGTAATGACAGACCCTTATATTCCTCAACTTGGGTGGGAAGATGTTTAACCTGGCGTCCCATTTTACGGTACTTGACTGGGACAACACTGTTGCAATATGCGAGGTTACCATAGGGGATAGTTTGGCTGCCCACCTCTGGGTTCAAGCTGTTGTAATATAGAGGAATTGCCTGCCCCAAGATTTCAAGAACATCATTCTCAAGGTCAGTCTTTACTCCATACTATTGCATGAATGAGGTTCCAATCAGGATGTTGTAGTTTTCATTGGGAAGCACAATAGCTGGGGCAGAGACCGCTAGCAAGCCAAAGCGTAAAGGGAGCACGCTGTACACTTCTTGGGAGGTGGTACAGTCTAGTCCAGATGTATCATAGTGTTTCTTGTGATCAATATCTGGTGTGATCCCAATTTGCTGCACTAACTTGGAGGACACTATATTTATAAGGGCCCCTGTATCAATGTTAGCTCACACCTTGAGTTTGTTCACAAAAATATCAGCATAAGTGCACTCAGAATAAGAAGAATCAATGTTATTTACTAAGTGAATGTCTAAATTGTTGGCAGTGGAAAGGAATTCAACAATACTGTCACACAGTTTGGGATGGTGATCCTTCATTGTCTCCATATGAATGGCCACATTGACGCCTCTAAGGGGGGTGGTATCTCCCAAGTGTTGGGGTTCTGTGTCAGGTGCGTTGTCTAATAATTGGCAGGCATAAGGCTTGGATAAGTCCCCTTAGTGGCCTCTTGAGAGGCCTGAACCTTAGAGTGGGTTTGCACCATATGCACATCATCAACAAGAATCTGATGAAGCGCATTCCACAAGAATCTGGTATCAGGTGTAAAGAGTAGGTCAGGTGGAACCTTTGTGGATTGCGTGAACGTAGAGAGCTCCTCCTCTACTCCACACTGACTTTTTCCTGTACTTCGGATTCTAAGGGGGGTAGTGCGTGGATCCCTGTCTTGCAGTTGCAACTAGAGGCGTAATGACCCTTCTGGTTGCAGCAGTGGCAGACCACCTTGGTGATATCAGGGTTTGGTATGGACTTGTTGTTATTAGCAGGAGCCTCCAAGCGTCCTGGATAGTTGGAGACTGGGCAGGGCTTTGGTCTAGTTTTGGGGGTTACAAAGGTGTCACTGCACTAGCGCAATTAGCATACCATACCATCCAAAGTGCAGTTGTCCTGGAAGGCCAGAATGAGGGTTTGGTACAAAGCCTCATAGGGGTTTACTGCTGCGCGCAAAGCTATATGGGCATCATGCACAGTCAAAGACCCTGAACCGGTGAGGATCTTTGCCTCAAGGTAGAAGCGGTTGGCAAAGTCAGCAAAAGTCTTGCTCTTTCTGAAGCTGATCATCAAGAACTCATTCTTTCTCTCAGTGACCCGGGAAATACTACCAAATTTGTATAGCAACACACTTTTTGCCGCTGCGTACAACCAATTGTGCTTGGGCATGTGCGGTATAATGAGGTCAGTACTAGCAGCGTCTAATTGGTTGAGTAGTGTGGTGGCCTTATCTTGGTAGTTGGCCCCATATATAGACATCTCAAAAAGGCGGATGAAATTGTGTATGTTGCCCTTAGGATTGAACTTAGGCAAGTTCATTGGTTTGAACCGTGTAGGAGTTTTGACCTGAGGACGACAGCAAGGGGGGACTCTTCACGGCAACTCTGGTCAAAGAAGTTGATGCAAGAGCTCCCGGCTGGACCAGTCTCCCTGGGTGCTTGTGGGGTATCCACAGGCGTAGGGGGGACAGCAAAGACCCATGGGAGGCTTCAGCGGTCTGAAGAGGATGAGGTAGCCCCATTGTTGTATACTGAGCTGGAGGTGGGCTGTAGTGTGGCGCTCCCTCCAGAAGGTATGCTGGAAAGACCCAATATGCCCAAGTCTTGGCCAGTGCAGCAACATCTGTAGTCCACCAACTTGGCCTGAGCGTCCACTATTTATATCTCTGCATTAAAGAGAGAAGAACATAGGCGCTCAATCAACCTGGCGCACTGGACCATTCCTTTGTAAAAGTCTTCTATGGCAGCATGCTGAGAGGCAGATTGCTTGTCATGTCCCTTCAGCTCAGCTTGCAATTATTTGAGCTCAGCCTTGAGGGAGGTAATACTCTGCTCTCCTTTGTCATGTACTCTTTTCATTTCCTGGAACATCTTGTTTTTGGTTGCTGCAATATTCTCTACTTGTTGCTGTACTTGATTGAGTTCTGAGCGGTCATAACCCTCAGTGGTTGAGTTATTGGTGTATTGAGATGAGAATTCCTGCCGTAGCTGAGAGACCTCTTTTTGAATGGCTTCCTTGATATGGTTGTCATATTGGATGAAGTCATCACAAAGCGCCAGAACCTCAGCCTTGGCGGCATTGGCAATGTTGCTGGACTCCTTGCTCTCTTGCCATGCTTGTTGAGAAGATTGTTCACACTGTTACTGGTTTCATTGGTACCTGCCATGAATTGTTTGATGGCTATTGCATGACAAGTGACGTCCTGGGCCCAGGCGGGTCCCATTCTGAGATTTTTCATGGTTGACTCTATCACGTGGACCAAGCAATTGTTCAGCTGATTAGTGAGGTCCTCAAGCTGATAAGACAGAGTGATTTGGTTGTCCTTGTTGGCTTGAGTATAAGCTCAAATTTCCTCAAACCCAGAGTCTAATTGTTGTACCAACTAATCCTGGTACTGGTGCTGGCGCTCTGCGTACGTGACCAAGTCTCAAAGCTCCAGGTGGTGTCGGACTTGGACTCCCAGCAACTGATGTACTGCGGGGTGGAAAAATCCTTTCAGGTAGTCAGTTGCTTTCTTGAGGGTGGGAAAGTGTTCAAGGTCTCCTTCATTGGTTGCCAGGTAACTTCAAAATATAGCCATGAGACGTTGGGATTCAGGGTGTTGATGAAAGAGAGACAGCTGGATATTCATAGGTTCTTGGCTGAGTTGGTATCCAAGGAAGAGCCCAGAGAACACTGAAGCTAGGTCTTGGCAATTGAACTGTGTGAGGCAAGCAAGCAGCACCATGGGAACCTCTGTGTAGTGGCAGGAAGGAAGTACAGGTAAGTCCTCCACATTGATTATATCCTCTTGTTGTCAGAAAAGCTGGTCCCTCTCCACGTTGCTGATTTCCATTACCAAGTAACGTTCCCCAAATCCAGTTAGGTCTTTGGGAATGGAGGGAGGCGCATCAGATTCAGAGGACAAGAGTTAATTGGAGCGTGTGGTGCCCCTGTAGTGAGCACCACTTGTTGAAAATGGGCGCACACTGGCAGATTCAACAGGAGAATTAGTAGACAGGGGCACATGTTCACTATATGCCTTGGAATGTGAAGATTTGGAAGACATTAAACAACTTAATTGTAATGATTGTTTTTTATTGGGTCCTATACAAGTAAGAAAAAACTATCTCCTGAGCGTCTACTGCCAACGCCTTATATAGGGGTATTCTCATATTACTAATCACCAGTTGCTGGCAATGTCTTCTAGAACATTCCAGCGCACTGTAGAGTCTTGGCTGGGTTGGCAGAAGAGGGAATGACCTTCTATTTTAAGGCACAATCCCACAATGCCTAGCACAAGGGCACCCTTTGCTAGCACATTAATCAGTGATCCTTTTTAAGATAAGCAATCACTTAAATCTCTGATTCTAAGCACAAGTCAAATAGGTCAATTGAATCAACCCTGGCTCCTTGGTGTTATTTTCTTTTGAAGCTGGTGTCTCATCACTTGCTGTAAACTAGGGTGGCGCTCTGGCGCTCGCAAATAATCATGTTGGCGCCTCGGCGCTTGATGTAATTTATTGCGGCGCTCTGGCGTGTGACTGTACTACAGTCACATTGGGCTGTGATTTCACAAAGAGGTTGAATTGTGATGAATTTAATAGGTTGAAATTCAAAACAAAAGGATTGGCCTTGGAGAGACTTTCCAGCATAGCAATGATACCTAGGAATCAATTAGGCTGTACTAATTGAGGGCCGTAATGAATAATCTGAAAAATTCAGATTATGAGACTAGGTATCTCAAACTGTCTAATTAACCATGGAGGTTAATTGATACCCAGGAATCAATTAGGCTGTACTAATTGAGGGCCTTAATGAATAATATGAACAGTTCAGATTATGAGACTAAGTGTCTTAAACTGATTGATTAACTGGGAAGTTTAATTAATTGATACCCTGGAATATGATTAATGGGGATTTAATCATAGGGCCAAAATGGACTTAACTGTGTCAAGTAAAGACTAGGTGTCTTAAACTGATTAATTAACTGGGAAGGTTAATTAATATATATACCCTGGAATATGATTAATGGGGATTTAATCATAGGGCCAAAATGGACTTGACTGTGTCAAGTAAAGACTTGTTGTCTTTAAACGGAATAATTAAATGGGAAGGTTAATTAATATATGCTTGGAATATAAGTAATGAGGATTTAATTATATTGTTTAATTGTCTTGACTGTGTCAAGAAGTTTGGTTAAGGTTAGCCAAAAGTAAACCCCCAAATTGTGGTTTAAAAGCGCCACATTGGCAAATTCATTGGGTTAAAAGCGCCACTGCACCGCCTAATGGATTTGCAAAGTGCCAAGGCGCCGCTATCAAATTTTTCAGCCACTGGGGCGCTGCCTGGGAAAGTTCTTGGGCGCCGCAGTGGCACCTGGTTTGAGTTTTGAAGTGTTTTAATGGGTTTTTAACGCAAAAAAACCATTAAATGCAAAAATAGCTAAATGTAGACAATGGTGCCTATGCATTTAGGATTGATCAGCTGGTTCCCAGTTGGAACAAGGATAGCTTGGATCAGTAATACATATATTTCACAGGGTTTTGGCGCCGGAAGTTTGGAATGTTTCAAGTCAAAGCAATACATTTCCACGGAAAGAATCAGGTGATTCTGGAATGTATTATGAAACATTCTTATAGGTTAAGAGTGTAAAGATCTTTTTGGTAAAGATCTGGATTAGATGACGCTGTTATGTAATAAACTATGTGATAAGAATCCAGGTGTGATTCCGGAACCAGAGGGGTTTTCAGCTGAATGTACCCCAATTGGTATATAATGGAAACATGATAATAATTAATAAAAAATGATGCTTATTGTGATAATGATTGCTTTCCCCTCAATCTTTTTATATTTTGTGTTTTTGGCTTTTAACTGAAATAAGACTACCATGGAAAAAAAAGAGATGGTCTGTAGCTAAGACTATGGGAAGCAAAAAACGTGGAAGTGATCACCAGATGGCAACAAGTTTAACGCCAAGATTGCTTGCCTGGAATCCAAGCTCATAGAAGCTTACATAAAGGATTCCCCGTCAAACTGTAAAAGAGTCAGACCAAGATAATGAAGAAGCAAGCATGAATTTCCTGGATCTGTCACATGGCGCTTGCAATTAATTGTGCTAGCGCCCCAGCGCTTGATGTAAACTAGAACAGTGCTCTAGCGCCAAGAATAACTAATGCCGGTTATGTGGCACTTGTTATTTAGAGTGGCGGCAGCATGGCGCAATTAATCCTTAGCAACAACGTCATGGCCCACTAATCATGCATTTAATTATATGGTAAGTTGGCACACATTTCCAAAAGGGTAATTGATTGGCCCTGGTTAATTGTCAATGGCCACCTAATGAATTAAGCTTTCCACAATCCCTGGTCAACAATTCTTCACAATATTTATTAGAGCAGAGTAAGTTGTATAAAATGTATCTCTTTGATATACAACTTTGAACTGTTTATATAATCTTTTGGTGAAAGTACAGTGTTTTTAACATAAAAATATTCAACTCCTCATTTTATGAGATGTAACTGGCAGGCTCTTGATATTTTTAAATGTTGTGACTTATTATAAATAAGACCTAGACCAATATATTTTATTAATTATAAAATTATATAGTATAGATTTAATAAGAAAGTAATGTACTTTATACAGTAGTTTTAAAAGCTATGGCAACAACCAAAAATACCTCAGATTTAAACAAAATGATTTCAGATTTGAACAAAATCCAAGTCACGCAAGATTCAGGATTCAAATAATTTTAAAAAAATTGGTTAATAGATGAAACATCAAATAAAAAACAAAATTTCACTATATCATCATACAAAATTATAGCAAATATCAAGTGTAGTTCAAACCACAAACAAAATGAACTGACACAACAAGTGAAATGGATGGATGCTGTTCCAGAGTATGTTATAATCCAATCAGGATTCATATGAGGCACCAACAGAAGGACTAAAATGAAAAAAATTGAGCAATCAGGAAGTGAGATTTCACTAACACAAAATAAAATGAAGGCACACAAGATGTATAGTATGAGCAGCCTAAAATAGAAAAATAACAGTTTAACAGCCAATCAACAGCTATCCAATTTTGGAACAGAGGCATTTTATTCATTTTCATGGATCCTTATTTGTGTATAATGGCTTTGAGAACCTTCCAAATATGAAATGATGATTACAATAAAAATAAATCATACAATTTTAAACTTCTACTTTTAGTGATTTTATCCTAGGTTTTTTACAATGGTTTTTACTAGCAATATCTTTGATGATGCCAGCAGCCAAGCCAGCTTCAATGGATGAAAAGCTCAGGGTGTGGTGGCACCCATTTATACCCAAGCCTTTGAGGCAGGTAAAGAGAAAACCAACTTATATCTGACCCCCAACCCATATGGCTTTGACTTGTTCAGTAGTCACACAGTATCTAGCTCTGCCCCTGCTCCTGTACCCACCCCCACACAAGCTGCCTGCCAGCCAACCAATCAGGATGGCAACCTTGAATTGGAAAAAATTGCTGCCACCACCCAACCTGCCCCCCTACAGTCAATCAGGCTTCATCTCCCCTGGCCCAGCGCCCCAAA
Organism: Entomophthora muscae; assembly: GCA_014839935.2. NCBI lineage: Eukaryota > Fungi > Entomophthoromycota > Entomophthoromycetes > Entomophthorales > Entomophthoraceae > Entomophthora > Entomophthora muscae. Next base: position 224,282 of record QTSX02005776.1, read on the forward strand.
CACATATTAATTACCTCCCAAATTCTTCAGAAAATTGTGGCACTGAACTTGCAGGGTCTGTCCTGGGAACAGATTGCTAGCCAATTGTAATTTACCCGGGCTACTGTCATGCGGGAATTAAACAACCTGATAAACAGGGTGAATCAGATTGGGATAGCCAAGAAGCCCAAGAAGACTCCTGAGTCCCAAATCAGTGAGGCGTACCCAATAATGCTTGACCTCCTTCAGCGGGACCCCAATCTTCCCTATACCCAGGTTCAGAAGCAACTTGCGCATCATGGCATTTGGGTGTCTGAGCGCATGGTGCAGCTCTGGATGCATAGAAAGATGGCTCAATACAGATTCTTGACAATGTTGACAGCAACTAATGGGATGGTGCTGAGGATTTCCTGTATGGTCCCACCATCAAATCCACCCTGGTCTGATGCTTGACTAGTCTAACAGAAGACATCATCTTCATTGCCTACTACAAGCTATTAATAGCTTTTGATGATTTTGGCAAGCAAGGAAGAGCCGCCACCCAAAAAAAGGAAGAGGGTCAAGAAGGGGACGTTCTTTGGCGTTTTTCTGGCTGTTTCAGCTAAGGGTTCTGTCTATTATTGGACAAACCCAGATTTCATCAAAGGCTACAAGTACAGCCACATCCCCAGTGGATTAATTGACTCCTGAGATAGCTTGAATTCCCTTCACCAGGTTTTCTTGAGCCACCAGATAGAGGGTAGCTCTACCGCCCTTGAGGCCATCCAGAAACACAGGCACTAGGCCTCAGTCTACCCCACCAGCCATGCAGACATCCCTCTGGGTGATGATGTGTTCTTCAACATTAGAGATACAGTACGGGAGCTCTGCCCTCAGGCTTTTAAAGATCTTTATCTTGGATTCCTTGACCACAAGTCTCTCTTTGATTGTCAGATAGTGGCAGACTTATGTTGAGGGTCTGGATATACAAGTATTCTGGCTACCGCCAACCTACTTAACATCCAGTCATTGCCCAATTTGGTCCCCTTCCAATATACTGTTTGACATACCAAGAATGGTAACCAAGTAAATCACCTGACTGTCCAAGTATCCAGTGGCTTAACCCCATCTTGCACATGACCAACCCCTAGGTTCAATCCAACTAAATCCCTGCCACAGTCAAGTCTATATAAGTCTAAAGTATTATTCAATAAAAGATACTTCTCTTCTTTCTTAATTCCATATTTGAAGCTTCCCCAAAAGGCGCTCCTTATCACTTGTTTGCCCAAATTGTCTTCCATGTGAATATGGACAACCAATCATGGAAGGACAAGCACTTCTAACCCCAGCCACTGCCACCTATCATCCAATCACGGCAATGATCAATGAGGATTACCATGAGTGGTATATGGTGGCCATCACGCAAAATTCTCCTGCCTTCAACCCTGCCACCACAACCCCACCTTCCAGCCCCACCCACCCAATCACAGACCCCCCAGGCAAGCACAGGCTCTATGCCTTCCTTCCTGCACTATTCTGCCTACTAGGCATCTCTCTTCCCTGCCCCCAATAAACTTCATGTCATCAAACATTTTCTATTTATATTATATTTTATTCTGAATTTCAATTATTCATTTTCTCTTTGTTTATAGTTGGTTTTATTCTCTATTTTCAGTTTATTTCTATAAAATCATATATTTCCTATGTCATGTATCTAGATCCAGAACACAGTTATTTTAAGCACTTAATCACAACCCCTTATGAAAATATTAACAACAATTTGGTGATCAGCTAAATTTGAACTAGAAAATTATAGGTTAATTTTGTTTAGGTAAAGTGTTACTGGTCCAAATTCAAAACCTTAATGATAAACTTTAAGCCAATCAGGAGCTGTGCAATAAAGTGATTGTTGTGACGTAAAGGGTTATTCAATAATTCTTTGGTGTATGTGCGCTAATTAATATGATTGGCTGGTTGTTTTGTCATTGTGCGCCATTGCTGCTGTGGCAAGTTGTTGATGGACTAGTGCTAACCTAGCAGCTGATTAGGCGCTAGTCCACCAACAACTAAACACAGCAATAATAGCGCACAATGACAAAACAACCAGCCAATCATATTAATTAGTGCACATACACCAAAGAATTATTGAATAACCCTTTACGTCACAACAATCACTTTATCACACAGCTCCTGATTGGCTTAAAGTTTATCATTAAGGTTTTGAATTTGGATCAGTAACACTTTACCTAAACAAAATTAACCTATAATTTTCTAATTCAAATTTAGCTGATCACCAAATTTTTGTTAATATTTTCAAAAGGGGCTGTGTTTAAGTGCTAAAAATAATATGGCAATTAAGGAAGAAATGCCAACAAAAAGCAAAAACACATATTGAGTTGAGCATAAAACATATACGCAATGAGTAAAAAATGGGATAATGTAGTAAATGGGAAAACAAACAGTAATAAACAAAGAGGCAATGGTATCAGAATAATAAAGATTTTATTGGGGTGAAAGCTATAAAAAAATATGGAAATACTAGTAAAAAACATATGAGAGAATTGGAGAAGCTGCTAAAGGATCTTGAATTAGCAATTGTAAAAATAAAAGAAATTGGCTGCAAGGTCAAAGCAAAGGTGAAGTCTACCATCCAAACTGGGGACAAAATTGAGAAGGTGTCTGCCACAGCACTTATGGCCAAGATGCCAGACACCCCTAAAACAACAATTAAACACATTTTAAATGTCCAGAAGACCGTTGTGAAAGGCCTTTAATTCAAGTCCTTTGCCCTCTCTGTGCCGTCTGTCTGGGTTGACAACCCTGAGATATATGCACATCACAAACCAGCCAAGCAAGCCAGAACTGAGAACACAGAATTGCAAGCACAGTTACTTGCGCCAAGAATGGCTAAGCCTGCCAAAGCCCCTGGCAAGGAGGAAACATGCAAAGGTAACCTAAAAAAAATAATAAAAATTAAAAATTATTACCTTTTTTTTAGAAAACATAGATAGTGAAATCTGTTGGGTCCTGGTCCCCTTTGCCCCTGCCATGTTTATTGTCAACCACGCCACTCACGTGGCAAAGCAGCTGCTTCTGTTTCCCCCTGTCTTGCAGGAGCTGGAGGACTGCATATACAGGTTCTTCCCAATGTCCAGAGAGGCATTGGCTGAGCTTACGCATGATGAAGGGGCATCCAAGTGGGCAGTCACTGCCTACAAGGATGCCCAACTGGTCCGCCTGGACCCGGTATCCCTCAGTGAAGTTTACTGTGCAAACTCCTTTGAGCTTGTTTGGGACGTCCTGGTGACTCCCATTTAAGAATATACTGGAGATAGGCCAGGTCCATGCAGCTGCTTGCTTCTGCTTCCTGGTGGAGCACACGCTCTCTTACCTGATGGAAAACTTTGGGTGCGCGGTTGGAAAATTTGGCTGTTGCAGACACAACAGCTGTCAAGAAAACCAAATTCTCCTTGCCAACTTTGGGCTGGCCTGGAGCGCTGAAAAGACGGGGGTCCCTGAAGCTATGAAGCTGACCTTTGCAAAGACAAAGCATGAGAAGAAGATTAGTACCGTGTATAATAAACTCTATGAGTTTACAAAAGCCTTTGCTGGGCAAAGGCTTCACCTTGTGGTTTACCTGGAATATCTTTTCCTCTTTGGGATGGGGTCCTTCTTGGGATTGACAAGGCCCAGCTCTCATTGGACAAGAAGAAGGTCCCCCCAGGTACAACTCAGTTGACCATGTAATCCAAGACGCCCTGGTCCTGACGGGAATCTATGGGTTTGCAGCCCCACCAGAGAAGCTGCTCCTGAATTCTAACCTAACAATACTCCTTTTACCAGCTGCTGTGAATACTTTAATCAGGGTGTATCCACAGTCTACAGTGTGGCAGTGAAGGTTGTGTGCCACCTCCATTGCAGGATGGGTAATAAACCAAAGAATCCATTACAGGCGCTCCTAATATATTATATATTCCAAAAAAATTATTTACACTTTATATTATTTTTATTTATAATAATTTTTAAAAAAATATTTTAGAAAACAAGTTTTGCAAAATAAATCCAGAGACAATTTAATAAAAGCATAATAATATACGTTAATAAACTATACTTCTAATTTGTACATTTACATTTAATTTTTTAATTAAATTTTTATATTTATTTTATAAGAGTGATATAAATATATCAAGTAATCAAGTATCAGGTGTTTGGGATAGCTTCAGATGCCATAATAAAAAATTAATATAAAATAAAAAATTTACTAACCTTCATTGATGGTCCCGCTGAATGTGATTGTGGGCTTAGAAGCTTCTTAATATAGAATGATAATTAATAAATCTTAAGTAGTAAATTAAAGAATATAAAAAAGTCAGACAATCTAAGCCTTTAATTGATTGGCTGTTTGGCAAGGCACACAGGGATGAACAAATCAGTGTGGTCGTAGAATTTGGCCACAGTCTCAGCTGGGAGGGTGTGGATCTTGGCCTGCAGAAAATCAAATAGGCCCTTGGTCCCAGTTGGGGTCCCTTGCTTGACAACTTTCTCAAGCCACCCAAAAACTTCCTCAACAGGATTCAGGAAAGGCAAATAGGCGGGGAGGAAGAGAAGGCACAAATTTGCTGCAGCCAATTGCCGGGGGCCCACTGCAATGCTAGTGTCAATCATTGGGAATTCCTCAAGAATATCAGCCACCTTATGGAGACCAACATTGTCCAGCACAATTATGTTGGTAAATCCCAGGCTTGTGCGCCTCAGGTGCTCCTGGACCAATTGGAGAAATGATAGAAAGGTACGGCTGTTGTGAGAACCCAATATCATTTGGTATATCTCAACCCTCTTTGGGCCAAGGAGAGCCACCATTGAATATGCTGTGGCACAGACTGCAGCATTTCAAGCCATCCCATCATTTGAGCCTTTGGGGACATACCCATTGCACATTGACAAGGAAAATACTGATTTGTCAACATAATAGAATTTGATGGTACCCTTGTTTTTGAGAGCAGTGTACGCCTCTGTGTATTTTTTCTGGGTCTCAACATTGGCTGGGCTGTTTCTGTTGTAGGGTGATACCCCAAGCTTTTTCCAGGAAAAGTGCATTCCCTTCACCAGATGATAGTAAAAGGAAATTGAGGCCTCAACCCCAAAATTAGACTTGACCATGGCCTGTATATTTCCTTTTGAAGCTGGCGTCTTGGCGCTTTCTGTAAACTAGGGCGGCGCTCTGGCGCTTGCAAATAATCATGTTGGCGCCTCAGCGCTTGATGTAAACTAGAGTGGTGCTCTGGCTCCAAGAATAACTAATGCTGGTGCCGTGGCGCTTGTTATTTAGAGTGGCGGCGGCGTGGCGCAATTAATCCTTAGCAACAATGTCATGGCCCACTAATTATGCATTTAACTAGATGGTAAGTTGGCACTCATTTCCAAAAGGGTAATTGATTGGCCCTGGTTAATTGTCAATGGCTACCTAATGAATTAAGCTTTCCACAATCCCTGGTCAACAATTCTTCACACAAGCACAGGCTTAAACTTCTCCAGCATGGCTGACAGGACCAACTATTGGCAGTACACAACATCAAACACATACAAAGTAAGTTCTACCTCCTTGTTTCTAACTGTTTGAAGTGGTAATCTTAGTGGTCTTCTGGGTCAGCTTGGGGACCCAAGGGTTGATGCTCCACACCCTAGCAGCTTGTGATCCTTGAAATAGCTATGTTAGTGCAGCATCACTATCAAACTCTCCTCTCTCATCTTCTTCCTGAGTAGGTAATTGGGTTGCACTAACTCTGTTCTTTGACCCACGGGGCAACTGCAGCGCACAACAGGTGCATTGTCACTCTGATGTTGTGTACCTTCCATTTTACAATTTAATAAAATAATAAATAAAACTTAATTAAGTCACTCAATAATTTTAATTTTTGCTTTTTTTCTGAATATGGATATTTGATTAATATTTCCCCCTATATCACAATTATAGATTTTTTATTTCTTAATTAGTTGTTTTTGGTTTTATAACGCCTATTTTAGAATACCCAAAAAATTCCACTCATTTTCCCAGATTTTTCTGCCAAATTCAACCACCCCTCACAATGTTTTTAAAAATTTTGTTTCATATTGTGTGGCCTATTTTAGATACCTTGGTATCATTCTTGAGTATAATTCATTGCACACAACATTTGAGTGATTTTGTTTACATAGTGAGTTGCTATTGTGTTTTGGTTTTGGGTTGAGATTTGACTCACTGCACTTGGGTGTATTTTGTCACCAATTCACATAGTAAACATATGTCACCAAAATTCAACTCACACAATTTTTTTTGTGAATCAATGTATTTTGGATTGTATTTTGAATAGTTTTGCTTTGCGCATGACCACTTCTTTGCTGTTTTGACCCATTTTGCCCATTAACGCCAAAAATACCTGCTAACAGAGTTTATATTTTAACCTGATAGTTGTATTCTGTTCAAATATGAAATCATTTTGTTTAAATCTGAGGTATTTTTGGTTATAGCCATAGCTTTTAAAACTACTGTATTATTTTAATGATAAGCTTCTATATTTTTTATCATTGAAATAAGATCGCTAATAAACTAAAATACCTAAAATCATATGCTTGTAACTTGTAGTAAAAATCCTTTATTTTGCTTATACTGAAGTGTTATTATAGCTTTACATGAACTGAAAATGAAATTAAATTTTTTTATTAAAATATAGTTTATAAAGTATTTTTTGTGTAGTTTCATATTTTATATTCATTTGAATACAGTTACATAAAAATCCTTGTCTTATTTTGCTTTTAAAACTAAAATAAACTTTCTTTGAAAAACAGCAAATTTAAGCATATCTTTATTATCTATGTCATGAGTGAGATTTGCCTACTGACCATTAAAGGGATAGTGTTCTGCCTGTGTGACTCAAAACTTGATCCTAATAAGGAATCACCACTGACCAACAAAGGGACGTTGTTCTTCCCCTCAGGTTTGAAACCTGAATTCCTAGGAACATCCAACCCGTGAGTCATAGGACCCAAACCAGGAACTGCCGGCCTATGAATCATTAGACTCAAGCCAGGAACCAATCCAATTTTGGATAAATCATTGACTATGTTTAAAAAAGAACTGGCCACTTACAAATTGTGCCTAGACAGGTATCCACCCAACCTAGCAATTACCTGCCCAAAATTAGAGAGTTTCTCTGTGGGCTGCCAGCGCTTCATCAATGAGATGTCACAAAATTGGGTCCATTGCCAGCACTTGACTTTGTGGCCCAGTGGGCTGCAAGATGAGGACAAATTCCCAAAAGACTAAGTTGGAAACCAAAATTCTTTATCCAGGCTCAGCCAATAACACATCACCACCAGTTGATACCACCAATATTTCCCAAGCCCAGGTAGTTTCCAGCACCTGGTCCAAAGGAAGCAGCAAAAGTTTTTCTATGACTGATGAGCATAATTATACCCTGAAGTTACTAGGAAGTTGCTCATTGCCATTCTCACAATAAAAGTGTTATGAATATTTGGTTCTCCCAAGTTATCACATACTTACTATTAGCAATTTTACATTCACAGAAAAATTACTCTGACCCTGTCCTGCCAGCCTACCATTTATCAGAAGCAGACGCCAAGCTGCCCAAATTACTCCAAATTCCAGTAATTTCCTATGGCCCAGCATATCCCTCTGAGTATTCTCCCAAGCTGGCTTACTCTCTACACATGACTCTGCCAGTGACCCCCCAACCCAGCCACCTGAAGGAACAAGAGACTACTGCTGATACAATCTCTACCCAGCTGTTTGGTGTCCTCTATATTACACTTACTGGCCTTGTCAATTCTATGGTACCTGCCAACAGACCTTGGGCCCTATTAGGCAAATTGTTCCCTTACATTGTGAAGTTAGCACTCATCCTGTGATGGGCACTTTCCCCGTGACTATGGGGTACCCACCCGCTGACCAACCCAAACCCACTACAAGTTGGCTTCCTGAAAATCTAGCATATATAATATATTGCAGAAATGAACTCCTTGGGGGGTTTTAGTCTATAAAAGATTTTGAAATATATTATTTTATATTAAGATATGTATTTTTTGGCTTCAAAGTCAACCTCCAGAAAATCAATTTTTGCACCCAACATAGTAATTTGCTTTTTGCACTTTTTGGGGGTCCTGTTTTTTATTTTTGCACTTTTGGCCTTAGGAACTTTGACCTAAGGAAATTGCCTCTCAATCTTAATAACAAAATCAAATTAATGTCTAACTATCTAATCCATAATCTATGCAAGGGTTAAACTAAAAGTTTATATTTAAATGTAATGTAATTTTTCTCATTTAACCTTTTAATTTTTTCTTTTTTAGCATATAATTTACACAAATACAAAGATATTATTTTTAAAAAACAGTATCTACCAAACCAAAACTGGGTTAAGCATCATAAGTATAAAACTTCAATACTTCAAAGATATTATAAAAGAACTATTTATCTATAATAGACCTGGCTTTATTAGTTATTTATATAAACTTGTTGATATTAAAGGGAAAAAATTGTAAAATGTCAAGGGCCAAACTTGTAAAAAGATTGTTGTACAAAAAACTCAATCTGGTCTGAAACTTATCAGACTAGAATACAAGCCATTAATTAATGTGAAGATTTTTTTATCAAAAACACAATCTAGATAACTTTTAAATTATGATTGAAGCCAATATATAGTCCAGTTCTAAGTTTTTTTAGTAGGAAACTGCTACTCCCAGGCCAGAAATTTTCTTTTTAAACACCCTGTTGCAGCATATTTGATTATTTTCTCTTGTATTTTTTCAAGGAATAGCCCAAAAATAAAGTAAAAGGTGGCATCCATATCACATCCAAATAATATACAGTAGTTTTAAAATCTATGGTGACAACCAAAAATAACTCAGATTTAAACAAAATGATTTCAGATTTAAGCAAAATCCAGCTATCAGGTTAAAATATACACTCTGTTAACAGGGGTTATTGGTTTTAATGGGCATAATGATTCAACACAGCAAAGAAGTGCTCACGTACAAAGCAAAACAATTCAAAATACAGTCCAAAATACATTGATTCACAAACAAAATGGGTTGAGTTGACTTTTGGCGTACATATGTGTTGTTAATACAGCTATTCACCATGTTTTGATTTTGCCTTTGGTGGGCCATTTCAAAGACAAATCTCTTGCTTTTTCTTTTGCCTCTCAAAATGAGTTGATGACTGAATCAGGAAATACAATTATTCAGTTTCTTGACTCTGTGCATCTTACTTGCCCCACTCATGCTTGTGGCAGTGATCCTACCGTCCTGATAGTGTTTTGTGGTATTTCTAACCATTATATATTCCTTTTGTATTCACCAATAAAATTTAAGCTCTATTCACATTTTTGTCTTTGTGTCTTCTGTACTTCTGCGCCTCTCTCTAGCCACAACTAGTAGAGATTATTCTTCCAGGGCTGCAAGGTAATTACATAGCCTTCCCTGTCATCTAACCAAGACTTAGTACAGATCCAATCCTAAGGTTAGGATTTCCTGTTGTGTGTCTGTGCCGCGCCTCAGAACACAACAAAAATGGTGCTCACTACAAGGGCTGTAAGCCCCTTGGTTATCCCTTTTGCATCCACGTTTTCAGGTCCTTTGCCTCCGCCTATACAAGAGCCAAATTCACCTGAAATTACTAGCCCTCCTATTGAGGAAGATATTGCCAACCCACCTATTACCCCCACTATACTGAACCTTGGGAATGGTCCCTGCCTAGTTTCTTACCCCATGGGTACCCCTGACTTAGAACAAGTCATGGCAGTAGCCCTTGGGATAGCCCATGAAGGAGCCATTCCTCACCTTCAGCTGCAGTTCAGTCAAGTGTAATACTATGAGTTGATTGTGGCTCCTCAAATTCTACAGCATCTCCTCTCAGTGGCTGGCTCCGCTGAGCACTTACTATTGTCCTTTGTGCAGCCTGCCTTGGCCACCATCAAATGGTGTTGAGGCTCCACGCCCAAGAAATCTTGTCTCTACAAGCAGCAGTTACTCATCACTGGGACCAGTTTGCTGCCTATCAACAGTGGATTAATTCCCTGTTTTCATTTGTATCTGACAATAAGTGCAACTCTGTTACCTCCAAGACCCATTTGGTTAATTCTATCAAAAAAATGCACCAGTCTATCCCCAAATACGCAAGAGAGTGTCTACACAAGTTTCACCAGCTAGAACAACCCTGGCAAACTCAAGTAGATTCCACCTTAAACGCTTATCTCACTAACTTCAAACAACTTGTGCAACAGCTCAATGCATTCAGCATGTATTCCTTCAAGCAACTACAGCAGGTAGCGGACTTTGCTGTTAATGGCCTCAATGAACTCAGTGCGGCGTTTGATCAAGAAAGAGCTGTCACTGCTACTGCTATAGCCAAACTCCAGAGTCAAGTGAATGAATTAGCTACGCCCAAGCCAGATGTTCCACCCTCTCCCCCTTCTGATGAGTTGGCAGATTAAGAAAAAAGAATATATGACAATATTTGAGAGCTATGTACAACTACTTGCAGTCAAGAACGTCATGCTGAAGCTCCTCAATCTGATACCCAGGTGCTTGAGTTGACTGTTCAAGTTGCAGAGATACAGCAAGAACTTGCTGCCCTACGTGAAATGATGGCAACTGCTGCTAGTCCAGTTGGGGTTGTTGACAAAGATGGTTGCTGCCCTGGCTTACCAGGAGCCCCTCAGATCCAATGTGCTAGGGAACTAATTGCCCTAGCTAACAAGGTGGATCAATTGAAGCGGGATCATACTGAACTGGATAGAGACATACAAGAGATGAATGACGTGATTGACTCTGTGAATGATAGGGTCGCCCCTTGCCTCTCAGTGGGGCCATCCCTTACTTCTCAACTGGCTGAGCTCTCCACAATAGTTATCACCCAAGGTCAACGCTTATATGTTACTGCACAACATACCACTCAATCTGTCAATACAGATGCCAGCACTGTTGAGACCCTGACTACCCTTGAAGAGAGTGTTTGTCAGCTATGGGCTAGACAGCCCCCTCTGAATCCAAGGCAGAGTTTTCCCCGCGTATAAACGTACTTGATAGCAACAATGGTGGTCCAACTCCCAAAGCACACTTCAATCCTACCTTTAAGCAAGTCTTTGACCCCAGAACCTCAACCATTGCAGCTTTCCTAACTATCTACAAAACTGCCATGAGACAAGCATCAGATAAAGTTAAGAAAGAAAATATTCTGACCTGTTTACATTCTACTTGCCAGGAGGTGGTGGTGCCTGAACTACCCACCATTGAGACATGAGAAGCTATGAAGCAGCTTCTGATTGACACGTTTGGTGGTGACCTTAGCCTGGAAGTAAAAAAGGACGCTTTTATTCACATTGCTTTCAAGCCTAAAGAGACGCTAGCTGAGTTTGCAGACAGATTCTACATGGAAGGACAGCAACTGATAACAAGCAGACAATTGATAGTCCATGAAGCTTACATGGCTTTTGCTCAAGCCCTCAAAGTTAACCAGCTTCTTTGCCTTCACTTCAAAGCCCATAAGGCTATGCTCTCTTCCATGAAGAGCATAAAGACGTTGTTGCAGGATATGCACCTTACCCATTCTGGAGCAGTTGTTAGGGAAGGTCAAGCTACTTCTAACTCTGGTTTGTCTTCCTGTGGTCCTCACATTCTTATCATAAACTTGCACCATCTTTCTTGAAGCCAAGGTTGCTACAACTGTGGTCAGATAGGGCATCATTCTTGAGTCTGCATCAACCCACGGGTTGAAGGAGCTGATCCAAAAGAGCAGGCGGGAAAAGAATAGTCAACCTAGAGGCAGAGACGCTCTTGGTTGACAATTCTTCCCAGTCTCTTTCAATCCCTCCCTCTATATCTGACTCTAGGCCTGCTGATAATGAGGCTCCTCCTATCCTCCTCTTGTTCCACAATATCTCTGATAACTCTGACCTGAATGACTCTGATACTGACAACGCCAATGCATATGGGTACTCTGTCCTGGCTGTTCCTGAAACCATTAAAGTCCCCTATAAGTTGCAATCAGGAAAGACTAAAACTACCGCTAATCCTTTTCCTGAAGCCAAAGAAATTGTCTCTTGCCCTTACCTCACTCAGGCTAAGAGGTCCCCTGTGCTAGTGGAGTTGTCAGAAGAAGCTGCCAAGGTTGCTGACACTGTCTTCAAGAATGTATCTGTTTCGCTCCCTCTACAAACTGTTTATTGGGAGTTCCCAGGATTAATATGTATGATTGAGAAGTGGGATAAGGAACTAGCAGAGGCTCAAGATATCCTAGCTGTCCTTCCCCCCTTTGGCCGCACTACCACTCAAGTAGAGATATAAATTCAAAGAGTGAAGATTAAGGCAGTTCTAGACATTGGCTTGCCAGCCAACGTTGTTTCCTTCAAACTTGTGAAGAAACTCAAACTCACCCCTGACCTTAATTATCACCAGTTGTATAAAACGGCTGGACTGTCTATGACCTGCGCCATAGGGACTTACTCTGCTCTACCCATGCGGTTTGTTAAGTTTCTCCTAGCTGCGCCAGCAGTTGTCTATGAAAACGAGAGTTACAATCTCTTAGTTGGCACCCAGTTTCTTAGGGAATATAATGGGATAATCAACTTAAAAGATGGTTAACTTTCTATTCTGGGATATGAAGTCCCTTTGATATGTTGAGAGCTGGTTAAAGTTCCCGTGAAACGTCTCAAGACATGTGCCTTGGAATATCTTACTGGGGTTTTCAACCTCAAATATCACACCCACTCTTCAAACATGAAATGTCCACCCATGGCTTGTCCTGCATCTTAAGGGATTCCTCTCCTAGCCACGTTTGCTGTCATCATCCCCCTGGCTCCCAGGCCATCCTAGACTCCCAGATATCATATGAACTACCTGAACAAACCTTCTTGGAGTTGTACTCTCCCCCCTTGTTAGGGTCCAACAAACCTTATCTCTGTCCTGGGATCCTAGATGTCTCCCATAAGGACCCTGTTCAATTGTTGGTAGCCAACCTGACTGCACTCCCCATGACCGTGTCTAGGGGGCAGGTTGTTGGATATGGCAAGTTGTTGAGCGCTTCTGATGTCCTGTCTCTTCATCCCTTTAGCATATTTCAAGATTTTAACCTACCTGAGGATGAACCCCAAGTCCTATCCTTGTTCACTGTGCAAGACTTTCCACAGCTGACCCTGGTTCAACAGAAAGATGTGCTAGAATTTCTAGACCAATTTTCTGACATCTTTTGCAAAAGACAGTACCAACTATGGGTTAGCCAAAGGCGTTATCCATCAGATTGACACTGGCAACGCTCCTCCCTTCCGTGCTAAACCATATTGCCGTAGCCATGTAGAGGACGCCCAGGTATCTAAAGAGCTCAAACAACTGTTGGACGCTGGGCTGCTGGCACCTTCCCAAAGTCCTTGGGCATCCTGCTACTCATCTTAAAAAAAGAAAGATGGGGGTCATTGTATTGTGATGGGCTACTGCCAATTGAACTCTTTGACCAAGAAGGACTTGTAGCCCTTGCCATGTATTGATGATGCTCTCTACTTCTTGGAGGCTCTAAGTTTTTCTCTGCAATGGATCTGTCATCTGGATACTGGCAAGTTGACCTATTGACAGAGGATTGCCAAAAAGCCTACTCATTACCTCTGTTGGGCTTTTTGAGCCTACTTGCATGCCGCAGGGACTCTGCAACGTTCCAGCCACCTTCCAAAGGGCCATGAACTCCATCCTCTGTGACTTGAAGTTGTTATGCGTCCTATTATACTTGGATGATATAACGGTTTTCAGCGCTACCTTCACTGACCACCTGGCTCATCTCACAGAGGTGTTCCTAAAGATTTGGGAGGCTGGCCTTAAACTAAAACCTTCCAAGTGCACCTTCTTCAAAGAGTGTCTTGAATTCTTGGGCCATGAAGTAACACAGACAGGGATTCACCCAATGACTATGAAGGTTTAAGCCATCAACAAAATTCTTCCGCTCACCAACCTGCAAGAGGTACAAGTCTTTCTAGGGATTTGGCTACTATAGACAGTTTATCCTTGACTTCACTGATACTAGTGAACCTCTAGTCCAGCTGTTATGTAATGTCCCTTTTGAATGGACTGCCAGTCAGCAGCAAGCCTTTGAGATCCTTAAGCAAAAACTCAAAGAGGTGCCAATCCTAGTGTATCCTGACTACAATAAGGAGTTCATCCTATACACTAGTGCTAGCAATCCTGCTATTAAGGCTATTCTGGCCCAACTAGACAATGAGAGTGTAGACCATCCTGTGGCTTACACTTCCTGTGTGTTAAACAAACATGGGAAGAACTACAGTGTCACAAAGAAGGAGTGTCTTGCCGTGTTGCATGCAGTCAAGCAGTTTTGTCACTACGTATATGGTACCCACTTCACAGTTGTCACTGACCACACTTTGCTTAAGTGGTTACAACAGCTTAAGGAGCCTGAAGGGCGCCTATCTAGATGGGCTCTACGTCTACAAGGATACAACTTCACTGTGCTCCATTGCCCTGGGATTCAACACCAGAACACTGATGGGCTCTCCAGAATGCCCATTCTTGCTTTGCATCCTGCAGAGGCCAACTGATTATACAAACTAATTGGGTATCCTTCTTCCTGGGAAAGTGAGAAAGAAGAGGTACAACTGGCCTTGTCCAAGCTATCCAAAGATACCCTCATACACAACAATTAGCTCTTCAAGAAGGTACAAGACCAGTATCTGCCTTATGTACGGCCCAGTCTTTGCCTCCTGTTGGTGTTGCAAGCTCATAAAGAGACTGGGAATGGAGGCATTGCCAAGACCTTTGACTGGCTTCAGAAGAGCTACTTATGGGAGAACCTTTGCCTGCTAATCCCAGAAGTCATAGCTAGCTGCCACAACTGTCAGCTACAGAGGCCTCAAGCTGCTGCCACCAAGTTCAAATTAGTTCCCCCGTAACATGCTTTTCATACTGTCAGCATTGATGTGGTAGGTCCTCTCCCACGCTCACGTTCTGGGTGTTACTTTATTATGATTGCTGTTGATTACTTCAGCAAGTGGGTAGAGGCTCACCTTACAAAGGACATCACGGCCAAGACAACTGCTGCCTTCCTATTACAAGATGTTTTCTATCACCATGGCTATCCTCAAGTGTTGCTCTCAGATAATGGGACTAACTTTAATGCCAAGCTGGCAACCTCTGTTATCGAAGCTTTGGGGTCACACCAGTCCTTCTATATCCCCTACAACCTTCTACCAATGGAGCAGTTGAGCATGCAAATTCAGCACTGGTCTCCATCATGAGGAAGCTCACCTAGTCTGACACTGCCAACTGGGACCTATACTTACCTGCTGCTCTCTTTGTGTACCACCTTAACAAACATTTTGTCACTATATACTCCCCTTTTGCTATGTTATATGGGCAAAAGGCTACTACCCCATCACTCTTGGGGGGGCCCTGCTTTCCTCTGATAAGGCCATGAATCCTGACGGCCACATCAAGGATCTAGTCAACCGCATAATTGATATACAGGCCACTGCCTACACTTCTGCATATAAAACTAAGATTCTTGAGCTTTCTCCCAATAATGCTGGACGCTCCCCCTTGCCTGAATTTGATGTTGGTGACCATGTTCTTTACTACCAACACAGAGTGGATGGGCGCGCGCATAAATTGGAGACTCTATGGATCAGCCCTTTGGAAGTGACCTTTAAACAAGGGTCTGAAACACTGTAAAGCTCCTCTCCAGTGGTTGTCCCTTTGCTTGAGTGCATGCCAAGTTCCTCCTCAAGTACCACCCCCTTAGACCAATCTAGGGGAGGGCAATGTTGTGAATATTGCTATTCACCATGTTTTGATTTTGTCTTTGGTGGGCTATTTCAAGGACAAATTGCTTGCTTTTGCCTCTAAAAATGAGTTGATGACTGAATCAGGAAATACAATTGTTTGGTTTCTTGATCCTGCGCAACTCACTTGCCCCACTAGTGCTGGTGGCAAGTGATCCTACCGTCCATGTACTGTTTTGTGGTAAAGCTACACAGTATATATTCCCAATCTTTATACCCAATAAAATTTAAGTTCTATTCAAATTTTTGTCTTTGTGTCTTCTGTACTTCTGAGCCTCTCTCTAGCCACAACTAGTAGAGATTATTCTTCCAGGGCCGCAAGGTAATCCCATAGCCTTCCCTATCATCTAACCAAGACTTAGTACAAATACAATCCTAAGGTTAGGATTTCCTGTTGTGTGTCTGTGCTGCGCCTCAGAACACAAAAATATGTTTATTATGTTAATTGGTGACAAAATTCACCCAAGCAAGGTGAGAGAAAACTCAATAAAAACAAAACACAATAGCAACTCACTATGTAAACAAAATCACCTTATCAGCTTGTGCAATGGATTGTAATAAAGAATGACACCAAGGTATCTAAAATAGGGCACACAATCTGAAACACAAATTTTAAAAACATTGTGAGGGGTGTTTGAATTTGGCAGTAAAATCTGGGAAAATGAGTGGAATGTTTTTTGGGAAATCTAAAATGGGCGTAGTAAAACCAAAAACAACTAATTAAGAAATAAAAAATCTATAATTGGGATATTGGGTGGGAAAAATATTAATCAAATATCCATATTCAGATAAAAAGCAAAAATTAAAATTAGGGAGTAACTTAATTGAAATTCATTTAATATTTTATTAAATAGTAAAATTGAAGGTATACAACAACAGAGTGACAATGCACCTGTTGTGCGCTGCAGTTGCCCCCGCGGGTCAAAGAACAGAGTTAGTGCAACCCAATTGACTACTCAGGAAGAAGATGAGATAGGAGAGTTTGATAGTGATGCTGCACTGAAACAGCCAGTTCAAGGATCACAATATGCTAGGGTGTGAAGAATCAATCCTTGGGTCCACAAGCTGACCCAGAAGCACACCAAGGTTACCACAACAAAAACAGTTAGAAACAAGGAGGTAGAGCTTACTTTGGTTGTGTCTGACGTTGTGTACCGGCAAGAGTTAGTCCCGTCAGCTATGCTGGAGAAGGTGAAGCCTGTACTTGATACTATCTACAAGCCCTACATCAGTGATGGTAACCAGGAAGAGGACAAGGAGCCTGAGTTCTACCAAACTGATGAGGGACACCTAGTGCTTAAAAAGGTTGCAGCCTTCTACAACAAGGTACCCATGCTTTGCAAGCCAGTCTCTGAGCAGGATCCCAATTCAACTACTCCCACTAAGTCCGCTCAGAAGCGCATCCCAGATATCAAACACATCATCCTGCTTAAGCTAATGCATGAATCTGGTGACTAAAAGGCGGCCATGGCCATTGTTGGAGTGGATCCCAAGTACGCCAGCAAGACCTTTCCCAAATTCATCAATACTGGCCGAGTCCTTGCCGCAGAGAAATCCTTGCATGTTTCTACCATGCTTACCAAGGAGCACAAATGGGCAATCCGCCAGTGGATAACCCAGGACTGCCATCTCAAGCTTACAAATATACAGGCCATGGTCAAATCTACTTCTGGGGGTGAGGCTTTCATTTTCTTTTACTACTATCTGGTCAAGGAAATGCACTTTTCCTAGAAAAAGCTTGGGGCATCCTCATACAATGGTAATAGCCCAGCCAATGTTGAGACCTGGAAAAAATACACAGAGGCGTACACTTCCCTCAAAGCCAAGGGAACAGTAAAATTTTATTACATTGACAAATCAGTATTTGCCTTTTTAATGTGCAATGGGTATGTGTATTTCCCCAAAGGCCCAAATGACAGGATGGCTTGGTGTGCTGCAGTCCGCGCCACAGCCTATTCAATGGTGGCTCTCCTTGGCCCAAAGGGGGTTGATATATACCAAATGATATTGGGTTCTCACAACATCCATACCTTTCTATCATTCCTCCAATTGATCCAGGAGCACCCGAGGCGCATGAGCCTGGGCTTAACTAATGTCATTGTGCTGGACAATGTTGGTCTCCATAAGGTGGCTGATATTCTTGAGGAATTCCCAATAATTGACACTAGCATTGCAGTGGGCCCTCAGTAATTGGCCACAGTAAATTTGCGCCTTCTCTTCTTCCCTGCCTATTTGCCCTTCCTAAATCCCATTGAGGAAGTCTTTGGGTGGCTCAAGCAAGTTTTAAAGCAAGGAACCCCAACTGGGACTGAGAACCTCTTTGATTTGCTGAAGGCTGGGATCCACACCCTCCCAGCTGAGACTGTGGCCAAATTCTATAGTCACGCCAATTTGTATTCCCGCGTGCCTTGCCAAACAGACAATTAAATAAAGGCTTAGCTTGTCCAACTTTTTTTATATTCTCTAATTACTATTCAAGATTTATTAATTATCATTTTATATTTAGATGTTTCCAAGCCTGCAATCACATTCAGAAGGACCATCAATGAAGGTTAGTAATTCTTTTATTTATAATCATTTTTATTATGGCATCTAAGGGTATCTCAAACGCTTGATACTGGATACTTTGAATATATTTATATCACTTTTGTCAAATAAATATAAAAATCAAATTAAAAAAGCTAAATGTAAAGTTTACAAATTAGAAGTAGATTTTATTGACATATATTATTATGCTTTTATTAAGACTTTCTCTGGGATATATTTTGCAAATCTTGTTTGCTAAAATAAGACTTTAAAAAAATTATTTATAATTAAAATAATCTATAGTTTATAAGATTTTTATTGATATATAGAAAAATTAAGAGCACCTATAATGGGTTTAGAGGTATGTACCCACCCTGCAATGAAGGTGGCGCACAATCTCCACTGTCACACTGTGGACGGTGGATACACCCTTATTGAAGTATTCTTGACTGCTGGTAAAAGGGAGGATAGTGAGGTGGTAATAGAATTGCTTCTTTTCTGGCAGGGCCGCAAACCTGTATATCCCAGCCAGGACCAAGACGTCCTGGATAACGTGGTCCACCAAGTTGTATCCAGGGGAGCCTTCTTCCCATCCAGGGAGTGCCTGGCCTTGTTGATCCCAAGGAGGACCCCATCCAGGTCCTCACAGACTTGGCCATCCCAAAGTAAAAGAGGAACCCCAGGTAAACAACAAAGTGAAGCCTTTGCCCAGAAAAGTCTTCAGTAAACTCTCACAGCCTATTGAACATGGTACTAATCTTTGTCTCATGTTTTGTTTTAGAAAAGGTCAGATCCATTGCTTGTGGGACCCCCGTCTTGTTGGCACTCCAGGCCAGCCTGAAGTCCATCAGGATAATTTTTGTCTTCTTTATGGCTGTTGTTTCTGCAAAAGCCGGTTTTGCCACCGTGCGCCTAAAGTCTTCCAAGAGGTAAGAGATGGTATGCTTTACCGGAAAGCAGAAGCAAGCAGTCACATGGGCCCGGCCCATCTCCGGTACATTCTTGAATGGGAGTGTCTCCAAGACGTCCCAAAAAGCTCAATGGAGTTTACACAGTAAACTCCTTTGAGAACCACCAGTATCAGGTGGACCCGTTGGGCATCCTTGTAGGCAGTAACTTCCCACTCGGATGCCCCCTTGGCATGCGTCAACCTGGCTAGTGTGTCCCTTGTCATTAAAAAGGTACCATGTACCCTGTCTTTGAGCTCCTGCAAGACAGGAGGGACAGATATAGCTGTTTGGCCACATGAGTGGCACAATTTGAATAGAAGGTGGGTGGGACAAAAGGAACCAGGACCTGGAGGAGTTCACCATCAATGTTTTCTAAAAAAAGGTAAGTATTTTGGAATTTTTATTAATTATAATTTTTTATGTAGAGCAGGTTTCCTCCTTGCCAGCAGCTTCAGCAGGCTTAGCCATTCTTGGTGAAATCAGTTGGGCAGGCAATTATGTGTCCTTGGTTCTTACTCACTTGGCTGGCTTGAGATGTGCATACATCTCAGGATTGTTGACCCAGATGGACGGCGCGGAGAGGGCAAATGACTTTAACTGGAGGCCCTTGACTAAAGTTTTTTTGAACGTTAAGAAGACGCTCAATTGTTATTTTGGGGGTGTCTGGCATCTTGGCCATGAGTGACTTGGCAGACACCTTTTCAATTTTGTCCCCTGTAGGAACGGCAGCCTTGACTTTTGCCTTGACCTTGTGGTCAATGTCTTTGATTTTTTAAATTGCAGAGTTGAGATCCTTCATAAGCTTCTCCAATTCTCTCATATGATTTTTTTACTAAACTTTCCATATATTTTTATAGCTTTTGCCCCAATAAAGTTTGTATTATTCTGATACTGTTGCCTCTTTATTTATTCCTGTTTGTTATCCCATTTGCTACACTATCCCATCTTTTTCCCCATTGTGTATATCTTTTACACTCATCTCAATATGTGTTGTTTGCTTTGTGTTGGCATTTTTTCCTTAATTGCCATATTATTTTTGGCGCTTTGCACAGCCCCTTGTGAAAATATTAACAACAATTTGGTGATCAGTTAAATTTGAATTAGAAAACTATAGGTTAAATGTTTTTAGATAAAGGTGTTACTGATCCAAATTAAAACCCTTAATGATAACATTTAAGCCAATCAGGAGTCAAGTGATAAAGTGATTGTTGTGACATAAAGGGTCATTTAATAATTCTTTGATGCATGTGCGCTAATTAATATGATTGGCTGGATCTGTTCCATTGTGCGCCATTGCTGCTGTGGGGAGTTGTTGATGGACTAGTGCTAACCCAGCAGCTGATTAGGCACTAGTCCACCAACAACTTGCCACAGCGGCAATGGCGCACAATGGAACAGATCCAGCCAATCATATTAACTAGCACACATGCATCAAAGAATTATTGAATGACCCTTTATGTCACAATAATCACTTTATTACTAAGCTCTTGATTAGCTTAAAGTTTATCATTAAGGTTTTGAATTTGGATCAGTA
Source organism: Entomophthora muscae (assembly GCA_014839935.2). Classification (NCBI taxonomy): domain Eukaryota; kingdom Fungi; phylum Entomophthoromycota; class Entomophthoromycetes; order Entomophthorales; family Entomophthoraceae; genus Entomophthora; species Entomophthora muscae. The sequence continues at coordinate 245,083 of QTSX02005776.1, forward strand.
ACAACTTTATCTAAAAACAGTTAACCTAAAATTTTCTAATTCAAATTTAGTTGATCACCAAACCATTGTTAATATTTTCACAGGGGGCTTTTTTTGGGTGCTAAAAATAAATGTTTTCTGGATCTAGATACACAGCATAGTAAATATATGATTTTATAGAAATAAACTGAATATAAAGAGTAAAACCAACTATAAAAAAAGAGAAAATGAACAATCAAAATTCAAAAAAAAGATAATATAACTAGAAAATTTTTGGCAACAGGGGGTTTATTGGGGCAGGAAAGAGTGATTCCTAGTAGGCAAAATAGCGCAGGAAGGAAACTGTAGAGGCAGTGCTGGCCTGGGGGGTCTGGGATTGGGTGGGTGGGGCTTGCAGATTAGGGGTGTTGGTGGCGGGGGTAGGGGTAGGAGGATTGCGTGTGATAGCCGCCATATAACACTTGTTGTATTCCTCATTGGTCATTGGCTGGATGGGCTTGTAGGTGATAGTGGCCTGATGTGGGAGGCGCTTATCTTTGCATGATTGGTTGCCCATGTTCACGTGGAAGAAAATTTGGGCAAACAAGTCAGCCACCATTTGGCGGCCAAAGAGAGAATTGTGGTCAAGGACCCCAAGATAGAGGTTGTTGAAAGCCTGAGGGCGGCTCTCTCATAGTGTGGATCCAATGTTAAAGAAGAAGACATCAGTCAGATGGATGTCTGCGTGGCTGGCAGAATATACTGAGGTTTGAAAAATCCAGGAAATTCATACTTGCTTCTTCATTATCCTGGTCTGACTCTTTTACGGTTTGACAGGGAATCCTTTATGTAAGCTTTGATGAGCTTGGATTCCAGGCAAGCAATCTTGGCGTTAAACTTGTTGCTATCTGGTGATCACTTCCACATTTTTGCTTCCCATAGTCTTAGCTACAGACCATCTCTTTTTATTTCATGGTAGTCTTATTTCAGTTAAAAGCCAAAAACACAAAACATAAAAAGATTGAGGGTAAAGCAACCATTGTCACAATAAGCATCATCTTTTATTAATTATTATCATGTTTCCATTATATACCAATTGGGGTACATTTGGCTGAAAACCCCTCTGGTTCCAGAATCACACCTGGATTCCTATCACATGGTTTATAACATAACGGCGTCATCCAATCCAGATCTTTACCAAAAAGATCTTCACACTCTTAACCTATAAGAATGTGACATAATACATTCCAGAATCAACTGATTCTTTCTGTGGAAATGTATCACTTTGACTTGAAGCATTCTGGACTTCTGGCGCCAAAACCATGTGGAATATATGTATTCCTGATCCATACTATCCTTGTTCCAACTGGGAACCAGCTGATCAATCCTAAATGCATAGGCACCATTGTCTACATTTAGCTTTTTTTGCATTTAATGGTTTTTTTGCGTTAAAAACCCATTAAAACACTTTAAAACTCAAACCAGGCGCCACCACGGCGCCCAAGAACTTTCCCAGGCAGCGCCCCAGTGGCTGAAAAATTTGATAGCGGCGCCTTGGCACTTTGCAAATCCATTAGGCAGCGCAGTGGCGCTTTTAACCCAATGAATTTGCCAATGTGGCGCTTTTAAACCACAATTTGGGGGTTTACTTTTGGCTAACCTTAACCAAACTTCTTGACACAGTCAAGACAATTAAACAATATAATTAAATCCTCATTACTTATATTCCAAGCATATATTAATTAACCTTCCCATTTAATTAATCCGTTTAAAGACAACAAGTCTTTACTTGACACAGTCAAGTCCATTTTGGCCCTATGATTAAATCCCCATTAATCATATTCCAGGGTATATATATTAATTAACCTTCCCAGTTAATTAATCAGTTTAAGACACCTAGTCTTTACTTGACACAGTCAAGTCCATTTCGGCCCTAAGATTAAATCCTCATCAATCATATTCCAGGGTATCAATCAATTAACCTCCATGATTAATTAGATGGTTTGAGATACCTAGTCTCATAATCTGAATTGTTCAGATTATTCATTACAGCCCTAAATTAGTACAGCCTAATGGATTCCCGGGTATCATTGCTACGCTGGAAAGTCTCTCCAAGGCCAATCCTTTTTTTTGAATTTCAACCTATGAAATTCATCACAATTCAGCCTCTTTGTGAAACCACAGCCCAATGTGACTGTAGTACGGTCACATGAGGCCTGGTGCCCACGTCCCTGAATGACCTCAAGGGCGGTGGAGCTACCCTCAATATGGTGGCTCAAGAAAACCCAATGCTTTGAATTTAAGCCATCCCAGGAGTCAAGTAATCCACCAAGGATGTGGCTGTACTTGTAGCCATTAGTGAAATTGGGTTTGTCCAATAGTAGACAAAACCCTTGGCTAAAACAGCCAGAAATGCACCAATAAATGTCCCCATCTTGACCTTCTTTCTCCCTTTTTGGGTGGCGGCTCTTCCTTGGGCTCCAAAATTGTCAAAAGCTATGGATAACTTATAGTAAAAGAAAAAATGATGTCATCTGACAAACTTTTCAGGCATTGGACCAGGGTTGATAGGATTTCTAGATCATACGGGGAATCCTCAGCGCCATCCCATTGGTTGCCAGCAAAATTGGTAAGAACCCGTATGGAAGCCATCTTTCCGTGCATCCAGAGTGTCACGGTAGGTTCCATAATGCCGGTTATTGTCCGTCCAAGTAAGAAGGCACGGAAGGCCAGGAAACCTATATAAAAATTGACCAAGTTAATGGATTTAAACCAAACAGTTGATTGAAAATGGGTCACAGCTGCTCCAGTTTGCCAGCTGAAACCAGCCCCCCTTGTAAACTGACATTGATAAATTGACGTAATATGAGGGTCACCCTATATAAGCTCATTAATTGGCATGGTTGTCAGAAACTGGTCACGCAAGGGTTCTTTGCAACCTGGACTTGATACTTACTTGAAGATGCCAAAGGAATAGGAGATCAAGACTCAGGTGGTATTGCTTAGTCAATTTTTCTGGTATATATTGAATAGTTTTCCCTGTTTCAACTCTAAGAGTTGAGTCCTTCTAAATTTACTCAATAAAAATCAATTATCCCAAGTTCTAATTTTAAATTTTAAAAATGCATCCTGTGCTTGGGTTGTTGTGGTATATCCCATACAATCTGATTCTGAACAGAATCATTTCAGGAAGATGGGGCCCAGCATATGGAACTTTGTTGTTGGTGCTACAAAATGTTAATTTCATGGCAGCCAATTTTGTAGCTCCTCCCCCATTCTGGAAAATGAAAATTGTGTCACTTTTTAATGCCCAGAATTCTACGCTGAAGATGCATTGATGCTTTCCCAGGTCATTTATCTTGGTTTACTCTGGTTAGGATTGATTGTTCTACTTAATACTGGAGTTTCAATTGGAAATTTCACAAAAAGATATTTAAAGCTGTGTTGGTGGTTAATCATCAATTCTATGTGGATTTGGGTGGTAATTCCCCATCATTTAGAAACGGCTTCATATTATCCAGTGATTTCTGTCACACAGAGCTGCACCATTTTTTTAAATTATCAAGGCTTTTATTTAAATTATCAAGGCTTTTATCACACAGAGCTGCACCATGCGCTCAGACACCCAAATGCCATGGTGCGCAAGCTGTTTGCAGACCTGGGTTAGGGGAAGCTTGGGGTCTCGCTGGAGGAGGTCGAGCATGATTAGGTATGCCTCAGTTATCTGGGACTTGGGGGCCTTCTTTGGCTTCTTGGCTTTCCCAATAAGATTCCCCTTATTCATTAAGTTATTGAATTCCCGCATTATTGTGACTTGGGTGAATTGCAACTGGGCAGCAATCTGGTCCCATGAAAGACCCTGTAGGTTTAGTGCCACAATTTCCTAGAGAATTTGGGCGGTGATGATTTTTTGTTTGGGCGCTGGGCTGGGGGAGCTGAAGCCAGATTGGCTGTAGGGGGCAGGCTGGCTTGTGGTGGGAAGTTTTTCTAAATTAAGGTTGCCATTCTGATTGGTTGGTTGGCAGGCAGATTGTGCGGGGGTAGGTACGGGAGCAGGGGCAGAGCTAGATACTGTGTGACTACTGAACAAGTCAAAGCCATAGGGGTTGGTAGTTAGGTACAGGTCAGCTGCTTGTTACCTGCCTCAAAGGCTTGGGTGTAAACGGGTGCCTTCACTTTATGAGCCTTGCCTCCATTGAAGCTGGCTTGGCTGCTGCTGGCTTGAATGCTGATGCTGTTGAAAATGTTGTTGTTGAAAACCATTGTAAAAAATCTAGGATAAAATCACTAAAAGTAGAAGTTTAAAATTTTATGGTTTATTTTTATTGTAATCACTATTCCATATTTAGAAGGTTCTCAAACCCATTTTATGCAAATCAGGATCCATGAAAATTAATAAACTGCCTCTGTTCCTAAATTAGATGGCTGTTGATTGGCTGTTAAACTGTTATTTTTCTACTTTAGGCTGCTCATACTACACATCTTGTGTGACTTCATTTTGTCTCTGGCTTGTGGAATCTCACTTCCCAATTGCTCAATTTTTTCATTTTAGTCCTTCTTTTGGTGCCTCATATGAATCCTGATTAGATTAATATACTCTGGAACAGCATCCATCCATCTCACTTGCTGTATCAGTTCATTTATAAACTGAATATTTAAATTATTTGAATCCTGAATCTTGCGTGACTTGGATTTCATTCAAATCTGAAATTGTTTTGTGTAAATCTGAGGTATTTTTGGTTGTCGCCATAGCTTTTAAAACTACTTTATTTTTTAAAGAGAGAAATAGACTTTTTCTCTCAGCTTTATTGGGGATTGGATTTACTAAAAGGTAATATTGGATGTTTGCTTGGTCTAATTAGGAAGCTGGATATAAAATCTGATCTCCAATCTCCTAAATAAAAGTCACTGAGTTGGCTGTAGCTATTCTGTGTTCCTTTTTGAAGTTTATTTTTAATTGAAATGAACTGAAGGATCTTCTTTATTTGCTTGGTATTCCTTTATGCATTGGCAACTTCAGATGTGGCTATTTTTAAGACAGTTGATGGGTTGATGTGCCACTATAAAAATATTGGCATCTATTTATTTTTTGATAATTCTGAAAAAAATGTGTGCCACTTTTGTTTGGTTTCAAACACAACTTTTTTGTGCTCTGAGCCAACTTTGGTTTGTGTCAAAACAGCAGGCTTGACCCGCCAGCAAGGTTCCAAGTAAGCAGGTTTGTGACCCGCAATCCAATTATCCAATCACTTGAAGCCAGACTAGGAAGTTGAATCAAATTTCCAAATCCAGAAACATGAACAACTGATGATCCCTTACAATGGATCCCTTGATTTGGCGCTTTATTCCTTACCAGGATCAAGCCACCCCCTTCAACATCCAACCATGTGATCAACACAATCATGTTCCTGTTATTATGACTTACATTAACCATATAATCAATATCTCTCCATAAAGAATATTATCTAGTTTCTAAATGCTTTACCCTTGTAACTCTGCTAAAACAGCACAGTTAGAACATTGGTAGCACAGGTATGTTTTCCATCCTAGTTTACCCCCAAAAAATTCCGCCTGTTGCCCGTACTTGCCGCGGCCAACAAATCCTCAATAGAATCATGTCTGGCCTCCTGGTAGACTGGACACTGTACACACCTGGTGCTGAGATACCTGATGGGTATGTCCTCTACCAGAACATGGTAATCCCACTCCCCGTGTTCAATGTTCTCTTGGCACAGGGTTTCTTCCAGGCTCCATCTGCTATGCCTCAAGCAACTGATGAAAGCACTTTGTCAGCCTACATAACCCAGAGACTTCAAAGCGCGGCCCTGGAATCCTTTGCTGGGGCTAACAATGACAACACCACTGCATGGATACAATCTTCCCAAAGCAAACTGGCCCAAATGGAATGCCTGCAACAATTCTAGATTATGGAGATCTTCATCTGACTGACCCATGAAGCTGGCACTTGGTGCAACAAGTGGCATGAAGAACACACATAAAAGGATTAGGACACCTTCAAACAGAACTTCTTGGAAAGATTTGTGTTAAAAGACACCGCCCTCATGATCATATGCCACGTAAAGAACCTGACCCAGACTGGCACAGTGAAATAACTCACCTAAGTTATGAGGAACTCCAACTATGTGCCCCCTCTGACATAGCCTTTGACACTCCAGCTACCCACCTCATGCACTATGATGCACTCAAGTTGCATGTAATGAGACATGTAAACCTGGACCAAGTAACTAACTTTCAAAGTGTGTATTGTAAGGCAGAGAAGGCTGAACAAACATCCAACACTCTATATAAGGCAAAAACTGAAAAGCAAGAGAGACCCAAGGACTCTCATTCAGCCAGGCATTCCAATTGACCACCCCTGGGAACAATGACAGTAACACAAACCCACAGGTTCAAATGGGCATGGAAACGGGAACAACAGCCAGTCAAACCACATTCATTTCTGTATCACTGCCACCAAAAACAACCAAGACAAGGGAAAATCCTGGGGAGAGCACTAAGCAAGCCAAGCTCTTTCTGCACAACTCCTGACTTGCACAACAATGAATACCAACCCAAAGATGGGGACCAGTGCACAATGATCCAAGTGCCCTCAGAGGACCTGGTACTTTACACAATTGCTGGGCATCCCAATAAACTGATGTCCTATCCTTTCTGCTTTTGCAGTTACATAGGCTCAGCCCTCCTGGACTTGGGTGCAGACCAAATCTTAGTCAACAGCAGCTTTGTAGATAAGTTCAAGCTACCCACTAATCCTTTGCGGATTAAGAACATGGTCTTAGCTGACAAACACCACAAGGCTGTGACAAGGGAAACTGCCCCCTTCTCCATCATTCTTGAGAGCCTGCATTCCACCATCCAAGGACCCATAATTGACTTTCCCAAGTTTGAAATTGTACTGGGTTGGACTGGTTGCAAAGTAAAAGTCCCCACATAGACTGGGCAACCTTGGTATTGACCATCAAGCGCAAGGGCATTGACCATCAGATCTACCCTGACTCAGTAGACCAGCTCCTACTTGACCACATTTTTGTGCGCATCACAGAGACCCTGAATGAAAAAAAAACCTTAAGGCAATCAACTGGGACTCCTTCCAGTACAAGATCATACACTTAAAAGACCACCAGGACACCACTACACCTCAAGACCGCAAAATTGTAGCCCACCATCCAGAAATCTTCAAGGAGGATTTACCTGGGCTGCTTCTGAAAAAGCATATCCAACACTCCATCCAACTCAAAGGAGCTGTATCTAAGGCACGACCCATCTATTTTCTGATCCCAAACAAAGACAACACCCTATGTGCTTACCTCAAAGAGGCATTAGAAAAAGGACTTATCTGCCTCTCACAGTCCCCTTTTGGGGCTGCCATGCTCTTTTCAGCCAAGAAGGATGGTACTCTACGCCTAGTCACAGATTATTGAGCCCTGAACAAATTTACCATTAAGAATTGTTACCCACTGTCACTCATCAAAAACCTCTTTGATGCCCTGGGCGGCACCACAGTCTTCTCCAAGATTGACTTAACCGCAGGCTACAATCAAATCTGTATCAAAGAGGAAGACATCCCCAAGACAGCCTTCTGCACTAAATATGGCTTATATGAATGTGTGGTGCTCAATTTTGGTATGAAAAGCGCCCCGTCAACTTTATTGACCTTCATTAACAAGGTATTTGCACCTCACATAGGCAAGTACGCCTTAGTCTACCTGGACAACATTATTGTCTACAGCCCCTTGGTTGAGCAGCATCACAAGGACTTAGAGGCAGTCTTTGCTATCTTGGAACAACACAAGCTGCTAGCCAAGCCCTCCAAGTGTCAGTTCTTCTGTGAGCAGCTGCTCTTCCTGGGACACATAGTCTCAAGAGATGGCATTAAACCAACAGTCAAAAGATATAGGCTAATTATAAAATGCCACCTCCAAAAGACAAGTCAGAGCTGTACACATTCTTAGGGATGGTTGCCTATGTATGCCATTTTATACCTGACTGCGGCGTTCTGATTGCACCCCTGTCTGCCATAACTGGGGCCAAATCCAAGTTTATATGGACCTCTTAATGAGACCTCCTTTTTAGATGTCACAAAGAGAAACTCACAACAGCACCTATCCTACAGTATCCCAAATGCAATGGGGAATACCCAAATGGAAACCAACACCTCAGACGCATCCATTAGGGTAGTACTACAAATCAAAAACAATGATGGTGACTTCCTGCCCCTAGCCTACAAATCACATAAACTGATGGACGGCAAGTGCTGATACCCTATAAACAACAAGAAATTGTTGGCAATTGTACACTACCTAGTAAAATGGTGTTGCTACCTAGAACAACAGGAAGAATTCAAAGCATTGACCAACCACAAGTTGCTTATATATTTCAAAACCCAAGCAAATCTGTCCCGCCATCAGGCCCGCTAGATGAAACTCCTGGAGATATTCAATATGCTCATACAGTACAATCTTGGTCCAGAACTTGCCATGGCAGACACACTCTTGCACCTGTACATCAGAGCCACAAGGGGAAAGAATGGGCTTGACCCAGACTGGCCCCTCCTGGTACTCCAAACAAAGGACAAGGGCTTCCCTCCTGGCACTATGAACATAAAAAAGGAAACAGTTATTAAGAACAAACACTTATTTGCAGATGTGTATGGAACCCTACATCAAAAAATGTCTGATGGAACCACCATCCCTTATGTTCTCACACATCAGCAAGTTGACACCATCCTATGTTACCATATAGACCTAGGGCACACAAAAAGCGGCAACCTCTATGAATTCCTTAAACACAAAGCATGGTGGCCAACCATGTACTGAGACGTTCAGGAAGTCTTGGACCAATGCAAAGTATGTGATAAATTTTCAAAAAGCGGAACCACACCTAAGTCAGTACTTCCTATCTGCACTCAACTATCCTTAAAAGTGTGGGCCCTAGACATTGTGGGCCCCATGCCAGGGAAACATAATGAGAATAAGTACATAATTACCGCAATAGACTTTGCCACACAATGGCCAGTGGCACAAGCAGTAAAAACACATACAGGCAATGAGGTGCAGCGGTTCATAGGGAAGGAAATCATCAGCAAGTTCAGAAAGCCAGAACTACTGATAACTGACAGAGGCAAAGAATTGACCTCTGAAGATACCAACATATACCTCACCAAGAATGGGGTCCAGCACACGGTGACAACACCTTACCATCCTCAGGCCAATGGACGTGTGGAGCGGCTGAATGGTAGCCTTGTGCAAGCCTTGGCCAAGCTCACCGCCAGGAGACCTGAGGAATGATACAAGCAGCTATCAGCTGCATTGCTTGTATGCTGGACTTGTGTGAACAGATCCACCTGGAAAAGCCCCTTTTAGTTAGTTTACAGCACACAGCCCAACATCATCCAAGCATTATCAGGACCCAGGCTGGAAATACCAAGCAAGGTTTCCCACGCTCAGACCCCCAGGTTGTGCAAGCCAACAGCAACCAATCAGAAAGGAAAGAAAAGCGTTTGCAAAAGACATTTTCCCCCATTCAAAATAGATATGAGGTCGGCAACAAAGTTTGGGTCATGAACATCAACAAAAGCAAATTACAACCAGAGAAAGTAAGCCCAGCAATCATCCTAAAGGTAAACAAAAACAACACTTACCTTGTGCAAGAACTTGGGAAACATAAATAAGACAAGGTCCTCCACCATGATCACCTGAGACCCTGTAAGGCAAGAAAGAAACAATGTAGGACCTTCCTACTTGCCACAGAACAACAGTTAGTCCAGTATGGCGCCCAGGCTCCTGATAACCTCCCTGACAACCTGCCCCCAGAGGAGACTGACCTTCAGTTGGGGGGTGTCAAATAGCAGGCTTGACCCACCAGCAAGGTTTTGAGTAAGCAGGTTTGTGACCCACAACCCGACTATCCAGTTACTTGAAGCCAAATTAGGAAGTCAACTCAAATTTCCAAATCCAACAACATGAACAGATGATGATCCCTTACAGTGGATACCTTGATTTGGCGCTTGACTCATTACCAGGATCAATCCACCCCATTCACCATCCCACCATGTGATCAACACAATCATGTTCCTGTTATCCATGATTCACATTAACTATATAATCATTATCTCTCAATAAAGAATATTATCTAGTTTCTAAATATTTTCCCCTTGTAACTCTGCTAAAACAGCACAGTTATGACATTTGTCCATTTCAACAGCTCTGAAAAGTACAGTAATTTACATATCAAGAGAACATTATAAAATAGATGGATTATAGAAACTGAAATATGCCAGGGCTTTTACCAATATTATATAATTAAAAACCTAGATCAGTGGACTATCTAAAAGGGATAAAGCATGAGCTAAGTGAATAAGGTTCTCTTTTGAAAGTCTGTGGTACACCCACACCTATTAATTGGGCAAAGGCTGAGTATAGATGAAGATAAATTCAGAGATCTAGAGTCCAATGTTTTTGAGGTCAATGATGTAATTTTTCCATTTCAAAGTTTAAGCTATTTGAGACAATGCTTGTTATAATAAAGGGGGTTGTGTGCTAAGAAGCCCCCTAAATTGCAAACTTGAAAAATAAAGTGGCAATTTCTATTTGGAGTATGTCCTATAGTCAATCTCAATTTTTTCAAGCAATAGTTATTACTAAGATAGTTATTGCTCAGAAACTTCCAAGTAAAAATCAGCAGATGTTTCCAAACAATTTTGAAAAACAAACATTTCATTTCAGACTTTAAGAAATAAAACTTATCGTCAAGCTTATCTTTGTCTATATTTCAGTCGAAGCCGTAGTTGTAGGGTGGGCTCCAATTAGCTTTATTTGGAGTGAGCGGGATTTGCGCCAGACTTGATAAAAATATTTGTCAAGGCTTAAACTTGGCAAACAAAGCTTATAAAAAGATTTCATGTTTCACCTAGCCAAAGGTTTGTACCACAGCCGAACCAGGGGCCATACCGCAGTAAATTTATTCACTACCAAGCGGCGAGTGGTTGTGACCGGGCTGGGGGTGGTTTCGCCTTTAGGGGTGGGTGCAGCCCATGCCTTTCAAAATCTCGTCGAGGGGAAATGTGGGATCGTTAAATATGATGCTACTTTGGATTATGATATCGGATCCTTGGCAGGCTTCTTCTAAGGAGAACCAGATTTCGCTGAAGGTGCCATCAAAAGTTGCTGCCCTTGTCCCTCGCCCTGGTTCAAATCCGTTTGGTTTTCAGGCTTTTGATTCCAAGGCATGGATCTCTCGAGAGGTTAGCTTTCCTTCTCTGATGTTTCAATGTTTCCTTTAATTTTGATGATTTTACGAATAATCTATTTTTAAATCTTTGAGTTTCACACATGCCTATTCTAGGTTGGCACTCAAAAAAGAAGGAAAACTTCCAACTGCTACTATTGCACTTGTATTAACAAGAAGTCATCATATGATATTATTATTCACGATTGTGCTTGCAATCAAGATTCTATTTTCATCGAAGAAGATTGACTATGGACTTGTTTGTATCTTAGAATATGGGTTTTATGTTGAAAGTAGCATTTTTGACTAGGGCTTGAATCTATACTATCATTTTACCTTCTTTGGATTTTGTTTTGTCAGTTTTAGGAGTACAACTTGGTGACCGGCTTATGTAGCTTTTATGCTTTAGGAAGAAAGATACATGTCTACATTCATCCAGTTTGCCGTGTCGGCAGCAAAGCAGGCTTTGGCCGATGCTGAGTGGTGCGAAACGTCTGAATATGAAAAAGAAAAGACGGTATTGGTCACATTGGTGTTATTTTAATTTTAACCTTAGGGAGTATGCTTTGGATCTGGCATTGGAAGCCTTTTAGATACCGTCTCAACTTGGGAAGGTCTCAATAAAAGGGTAAATCCTTTAGTGTCAGATAGTTTACACATTAGGGATACAGTAGAGTTTCACCCTTTTATGTCCCACGCATACTGACAAATATGGCGGCAGGACATATTTCAATGGCTTTTGGTTTCCAAGTAGCGCTTAATTTGATACAGAATTCTCACACTTCAGGGCCCAAACCACAGTGTTTCAACAGCCTGTACTACTGGAGCACATTCTCTAGGAGATGCGATGCGCTTCATTCAGTTTGGAGATGCAGATGTGATGGTAGCGGGTGGGTCTGAAGCTAGCGTGCATGCCCTCTCTGTTGGAGGGTTTTCTAGGTATGAAATCGCCGCTTCAGTGTGTTGAAATTTCTAGAGCGCGTTCTCTCTCAACCAAATTTAATGAATCGCCTCAAGAGTCATCTCGCCCATTTGACAAGGACAGAGATGGATTTGTGATTGGCGAGGGTGCAGGCGCAGTTGTGCTAGAGGAACTAGAGCACGCTAAGAAACGGGGTGCCCGGATCTATGCTGAAATGAAGGGCTATGGATTGTCAGGCGATGCCCATCATATGACATCGCCTCCAGATTCGGGGCGTGGGGCTCAGAGGGCAATGCTGCGTGCACTAGAAACAGCAAATCTTTCTCCCTGTACCATAGGCTATATCAACGCACATGCCACTTCTACGGAAAAAGGTTTTGTTAAGATTTTACTACAATAACCCAGAAATCAGGAGACGCAATAGAAAACCGTGCTATCCGGGAGATCTTTTCAAACTCTCACCACAAGCTGGCCGTTTCTTCTTCAAAGGGCTCAATGGGCCATCTTTTAGGAGCAGCTGGTGCAGTTGAAGCCATATTTACTATCTTGGCTTTAGATAAGGTATTATACATTTAATTTTGACTAATTGGTATAGGGGATTCTCCCTCCCACTCTCAATCTCTACAATTTGAGCGGCGATACTAGCGAATTCCCTTTCAACTATGTTCCACATGTTGGGCAGACTTCAAACGGCTTGACAGCTGCCCTCACAAATTCTTTCGGATTTGGTGGTACCAATGCCAGCCTTTGTTTTGCCAAATATTCTTGATGGGTTTACCTGCACCCTGAGATTTAATCCTTGTGCTCGTGTGCTGTTTATCTAGCAGAGGAGTTTTTGAATAGTTAAATGCACATAATAGTTTTCTGAAATCTTATATAATAAACGGGCTTTAAGCATCTACAAATACATCCTTTCCAATGTTGTAACTGTTCTGCTTTAGCAGAGTTACAGAAAATTGGGCACAAATATTTAGACTAGATAATGTGTTTGTTTTGGAATAAGGAACAATATAGTATAAGCTGTGGCTCTCAAAGGGAATACATATTCTACTATGAGAACTGCTATCCCTGAGATGAATGAGCTGTGCTCCTTCTTTGGACTTATTAGCCATGGCATGCCAGTGGGAAAATCTGCCCTGGTCCGCTCTGACTTTGGGTCTAAGGTAGATCAAGTCAAGTTATGGGGCATCTTGTTTGGCTTGACACCTTTTCAGGTGTTGGCCCTTGCCAGGTTTAGCTCTTGGGTTGACATCCAAGAGGACATAGCAAGAAACCTTTATAAGGAAAGGGTTGAGGGTTGAAGCTAGCCTTGGGTTAGCCTTCAGGGCAAAATTAAGGGGATTCACCTTGATTTCCTGGAAAGATTGAAGAGAGCTTCCTTTTATCAGAAAGGAAAGGAATACACTTTGTCAGAAATTGCACTATTAATGCTATTTCAATGTGGCCTTTGAATAGTGATATGTGTGAAGATTTGGTTAGTTTTGCTTTCAAGTTTGGGAATCCCTTGCCTTCCTTAAATGGGTTGACATCAATATCCACCCATTCCAGAATATCTTACCTGTCTTTGGCTGCTCCTGGTATGAGTTCAACTCAATGTGACCCCCTCTGCCACTCTGTCTGCCTATCAAGTGATCATCAACCCTTGTCTACTATTCAAGTAGAATTACTTCTCCTAATAAAGACAAGTTTATCCACATTTGTGTTGGTTTTTGTATTCTTCAAGCTTTTTCCTTTCCTTTTTTCCAAAAGGAAATCCTCTTCTTACATTCCAGGAAATTGAGGTATATACCCTTAATTTTGCCCTGAAGGCCAACCCAAGGCTAGCTTCAAACCTAAAATCTTTTGTTATAAAGGTTTCCTACTGTGTCCTCCTGGATGTTTTCCCAGGAGCCAAACACAACAAAATGGTGCTCACTACAGGGGTTGCCAGCCCCTTGGTTACTCTGTTCCCCTGCACATTCTCTGGTCCTTCTCCCTTTGTTATTAAAGTATCTGAGCCTCCTAAAGTTTTGAGTCACCCTCTTGAAGAGGATACTACCAACTCCCCCAATACCCCTATAGTAATGGTGTTGCCGCCCGGGCCTCTGTGGGCCCCTCTCAGCTTTCTCTCTTGGCTACAAGCAAGCTCACGCTGCCATGCGCTCTCTCCTTCATACTGGTATAGTGGCCATGCATACCATTCCTGCTCTTCATACTACTTGCGCCTCTGAGGACCTGTACTCCTTCCTGTTGGATTTTGGTCTCCCCCCTGCCTTTATGGAATCTATAGGAGACCATTGGTGTGCTGGTAAACCAGTTCATCCTGCCTGCCTTGGTCCACCATCAATTAGGATTGGGGTCTCAAAATCAACTCCTGTCTGCTGTGGCATCTACTGTAACCAACAATCACGCTCAAAATCTGGCTTACCAGGAATGGACACACAGCCTCTCTGCTTGCATTTAGTAAAAATGCCATAGATCATACCAGAGTCCGGCTGGACTCTCACAAGGGAGCCAGGCTGGGCCTGGAAGGCCATGCACACAATAGGCGTGATTTTTACCAGGTAGTTGACTGCAGTAGCTTGGGGACACCAACTCCCAGTATGGGGAACAACCTGATTGGCCATCCCCAATTTTGTGATATAGACAAAACCCAACTTACTGAAGTCCTGGGAAGGAGGCGCAATTGGCAGGGGGAGTAAGAGGAATCTCCTGCATAGAGGGCAAAATAATCACTCTTGGTGGCCAGGAGGGAGCAGATATGTGAGGTTATAAGTGTAGTGGGATCACAAATAAATGCAAACAGAATAGTTATATTGGTGAAAAAATAGATAATTACTGCAAGAAGACAATGATTTCTAGGCATAAACTTGTTTTATTAAGATGTCAACAGTGAGGAGGGCTTTCTCCCCTCACTACTTATACTTACTGGTAAAGATGCAGCATTTTGTGCCACCAGGGGTCTGGTGGCATCATTTACAGTCAAAATGGCAATTATTCCTGGGAATTGAGTACTGGAGCTTAGGGATGGATGTTTATATAGTCAGCATGACAGAAACCTTGCTTGAGCTGCAGCATGCCAAGGTGCCACAGCTATTAATAGAACCCACAAGAAATTGAGCACCCAATTGCACAATCAAACAATTGTCTCCTGGTGTATCATTTCCCAATAATTAAGTGCACCAAATCCATTAGTAGAATTGTAACCAGGGATTTGAGGCTTGTGTGCCTCTCAACTCCTGGGCCATTTGTTAATTGAAAGAGGGGTATTTTTGCTTTAGGAGACATTTGGTAAGGATTTCCAGGATGTGGGTTGTTTGGCCTCTAAGAAGGCCAGCTGGTTGTCCAGGGCATTCTGGGCCCTGACAAATTGGGCCAAGCCTGTCACAGTAGGTTCCATAATGCCAGGAATTATCTGCCCAAGTAAGAAAGTTGAAAGCTGGAAAACTGTTAACAAACTTAACTGATTTTATGGATTTAAATCAAACAGTTGATCAAGAATGGGTTACAGCTGTCTCCAGTCTGCCAGTTGTATTTGATTTCTCTTGCAATCTGATGTCAATAAATTAACATAATATGAGGGTCACCTGAAACAATCTTATTTATCAGCACAGTCATCAGAAGTTGATCACTCAAGGGTTCTTTGCAAACTGGACCAGTTACTCACTTGGACAATGTGGAAGGAATAGGAGCCCAGGATCCAGGCAGTATTGTTTAGTCAAATTTTGATATATATTGAATAATTTTCACTGTTTTAACTCTTAAGAGTTGAGTCCTCCCAAAAATTTACTCAATAAAAAATCAATTATCCCTTGGTCTAATCTTTATTTTAAATGCACCCTGTAGTTGACCTTTTGCACTACATCCCCTACAATTTTATCCTTAGCCGGATCATTACAGGAAGATGGGGGCCTGTTGTCAGTACTTTGTTGTTATTGCTGCTAAATGTTAATTCAATGCCTGTCAATCTTGAGTGCTGTTCCTCCTACCTGTCGAAGCTGAAACTCATTTGCTATCTAAATGTCCTGAATATCATGCTGAAGACACTTTGATTCTCTTGCAGGCCATTTATCTAGGGCTTTTTTGGTTGGGGTTAATTATTTTACTTAACCCTAGTATCTCATTTGGAAATTTCACAAAACAGTATTTGAAGCTGCATTGGTGGCTAATCATTAACACTATGTGGATTTGGTGGGTGATTCCCCACCACATGGAGACAGCTTCTTATTATCCTATTATTTCCATCACAGATACATTTTCTCAGAATCACAGAGACAGGTATGTAAAACTTCAAGGGGGGAAACTGGACTTTAATCAATGTTCAGTTGAAGGTATCCACACCAAACTGCTTGCAGGTCCCCTCTTGGCCCTCCTTCCCCACCAGCACTTGTAGCACTCCTCAAGGAGTACAAGGACGTCTTCAGTGAAACATTAGACCAACTTCCCTCTCCTTGAGAGATACAACATGCTGTGCAATTACAAGGGTCACTGCCCAAGGCACATCCCCTTTATTGTCTGACGCCCAAGGAAGACAAACCTCTCTGTCAACACCTTGGGAAGCACTTGACAAGGGCTTCATTTGCCCTTTCCTCTCACCCTACAGGGCTGCAGTCTCCTTTGTAGCCAAGAAAGATGGGTCTCTTTGGTTAGTGACTGATTACTGTGCCCTAGACAAAGTAACGGTCAAGAACAAATACCCCTTACCACTAATTGATAACTTGTTTGATACGCTTGCAGGTGCAAAGGTCTTCAGTAAGATTGATCTCACTGCAGGGTACAACCAGGTTTGTATTGCACCAGGGATGAGGCAAAAATTGCCTTCCACACACACTGCAGGTTGTTTGAGTGTTGTGTCATGAGCTTTATAATGACCAATGCTCCCTCCACCTCTTCCATGTTGATGAACAAAGCATTTGAGGATTTTCTTGGAAAATGTGTTGTTGTACCTTGACAACATTATTGTATTCAGTCAAGATCAAACCATGCACCTCCAAATCATCTGTGCTGTACTTGACACCCTTTGGAAAAACCATTTGAAGGATAAGCCTTCCAAATGCAAATTCCTCAAGTTGGGGCTCTTGTTCCTTGGGCACACCCTCTTGGCCCACATAATAAAGCCTGGCAATCACAAGCATGTCAACCCCCACTAATGTGGGCCAGGTGCATACATTCTTAGGAATGGTTTCCTACTTGCACAAGTTTATCCCAAACTGTGGAGAACTAATTGCATCTCTCACCAAGCTTCTAAACACTAAACAGCACTTCCAATGGACTCCTGCTAGAGACCAAGCCTTTAAGACGTTGAAGCAGAGACTTACAACTTCCCCTGTACTGCAATCCCAAATCAAAACCAACAGTACAAACTCAAAACTGATGCCTCTGACAGGGCCATAGGGGGTGTGCTACAGGTAGAAACTGACAAAGGTGCCTTTCTCCCTGTGGCCTACAAATCCAGGAAGCTTACCAACTCATAGCAACACTACCCCATAGATGATAAAGAGTTAGCAGCAATTGTGCATCACATTAAGAAATGGTGTTGTTACCTAGAAGGGACCACCTTTCCACCCCGCGTCCTGACAGACCAAAAGTTGCTCCAGTACTTCAATACACAGTTGCATTTGACACAACATCAAGCAGGCTGGGTCAAACACCTGTCCCCTTACCAACTATGCATCAAGTACAAGCCTGAAAAGGAACTTGTCACAGCTGACACCCTCTCCAGATTATATGTAGCGTCCATCACTGGGGACAACAGCTTGGACCCCAACTGGCCAATGCTCTACCTGCATCCTGAAGAAATCTGCTACAAGGGTCTCAACTCTGCAACTATCTCCAAATTGAAGGACAACAAAAGTCAGTTCACCACCAATGCAGATAATATCTGCTGTCAGGCAGAGACTGGGGAAAAGACACAGTATATTCCCACCACCCAGCAAGGAGATACCATTTTGCATAAACACTGCACCTTGGGACATATCAGAGGATATGACTTCTTCAAAATAATGAAGCATAAGGTCTGGTGGCCGCGTATGCGTCAAGATATCTTGGACCTCCTTGAGATCTGTGTGCTGTGTGAGAAGAACACGTCTAAACCTGCACCCCCAAGTATGTTCTGACCATTAAGGCCATGGAACCCTTTGAGCAGTGGGCCCTCAACATTGTCAGACCTCTCCCCAAAGAACAACTTGGGAAAGAGTACATCACCACAGCCATTGACTACTTCACCTGTTGACCAGTAGCATGGGCGACCACTAATCACACTGCCACCACCATCATCTGCTTTATTAGCAAGGAAATTGTGGCCTGCTTTGGGCAACCCAAACACCTCATTACAAATGGTGGCCCCAAGCTTGTTGGGCAGGTCATGAAGGCATACTGCGCCAAGAATGCCCTTTAACAAATAACCATGACGCCCTACCACCCCCAAGCCAGTGGATGTGTAGAGCGGTTGAATGGTTTGTTGGTCCAACTGATTGCCAAGCTCTCACAGGAGCACCCTAACACTGTGTGGCCTGAACACCTGCCCACTGCGCTGCTTATCTTGCAAGCAAGGATCAACAGGAGCACCAGGTTCAGCCCCAGCGCCTTGGCCTTTGGAACACCTTATAGTTTAATGGGGGTAGAACAGGGGAAAATACGCTCCACAGTTCCCGGGAAACCCCCTTGTTACCTACCCCCTCCCTGAACTAGTGGAAAGCCAAAGCCTGAGACATTGAACACAAAAGAATTGAGGGGGGAACAAAGCACCTTGAGGTCAGATACACTATAGGTGACCCTGTCCATGACCTCAACCCCAATTCTGCCAAATTAGAACCAAACTACCTGGGGGCCTTCAGGATAGCCGCAGTGTATGACAACCACATCTATCAACTGGAAGATGCCCAAGGAAACACCAAGAGACTCCATCATGATTGCTTGCGCCCCTGCTGCACCATCCCCACATAAAGTTTGTTTGTGCGGACCTTCCCAGATCTCCTGCAAACTCTGATCCTGGTGCCTGACAACAAACAGGGGGAAAGGGGGTGTTGCAACCAAGTCTTTCTCCTTGCCTGCTAATTTCTATTAAAATACACAGGGGGAGCTCAAAGAGCTGCCCCTTGACTATCTAATGGCATAGAGCAATCAGATGGCAGTATCAAACTATGAGCACTTTTGTCTAATTAGAAGCTCTGCCAATTTGACCTGCTGACCCCCACACAAGTTATTCCTCGGCTTCAAACCTTACATGGAACACACCACTATGCCACCCCCTGTGGCCTAGTGGCTTTCCCCACACATTATATTAGCCACAATGTCCTACAATAAACAATACCTTATTCTTATTATTCTTGTCCTTTCTATTGAGTGGTTGTCTTCCCCAAATCAAATACTGAATCTCATTGGTTCAGTTGCAACACAATAAAGACAAGTTTATCCACGTTTGTGTTGGCTTTTGTATTCTACAAGCCTTTTCTTTTCCTTTTTGTCAAATGGAAAGTATCTTCTTGCATTCCAGGAAATTAAGGTACATACCCTTAGTTTTGCCCTGAAGGCTAACCCCAGGCTAGCTTTGAACTTCAAACCTTTTGTTTCAAAAGTTTTCTTGCCGTGTCCTCCTGAATGTTGTCCCCAGGAGCCAAACATGACACACTTGAAGAGTACTGAATCTAACACTAATGCAGATAAACATGCCTTTATTCAGAGATATCATTATACTTATATGGTGGATTGTTAGTAAGGATTGTTCACTGGATAGACCAGAGGGCTAATAGGGTTTAGAACTGTACCAGGATTAGAAAACCAAGCTATCCCAACCTATCACAAGTGACAGCTTCCTAATATCAATTAGCAAGGTGGAATCTGATTCCTGGGATTCAAACCTTGGACCCCTGCGGGCCACCAGCCCGCGTTTTTTTGGGCTCAAACCAGACATAGATTTGAGTTGGAGAAACCTCTGAGACCCGCCAGTGGAGTACCTTCTATGCTCAAACCCTGCCTCTTGGGGAATCTCCTTAGACTAGCCAATGAGATCAACAACCTGAATGATGACCCCGCAACTTACTGGACCACCACCAATGAGACACCACCTACATAACCTGAGACCCAGGCCCGCAAAAAGATGAAAAATTCATTGTCTCAAAAGGATAATCTGATATTCCCTACCCCAACCCAGCCAGTGAGGACTTGACAACCTTGGGCACCCCCAGGAATGTGCAAACCCTGGTAAGCGCCACCCTTTGGGCCACAAGGAACTGCAAAAGTTTCCCAAGTTTGATGGGCATACTTATACCTGGAGATGCCAGAAAGAGGCTCATTGCCGTCCTTACACCAAAGTGTTATGAGCCTTTGGTTCACTCAGGTTATGTGTCAGGAATGGATGGAAAAGTGTTCCTGACAACAACAATAGATCGTTATTCTCATTAGGGTTGGGCAGTTCTTCCCCTAAACTGGTTGCTCTTTTAGGTCCTAGAAATGAATTTTTAGTGTGTAGTATTCTGAACTCATTGCCTGAAGTTAGTCCTTTGAAAACCCCAGAAATCTATTTGAATTCCACTACAGGAATTAAACCTGGGTCCTCTTGCTTGCTTCACCGGCAACTAGGCAAAGCTAGTCTTTTGAATTCAAAATTATCTTACACTACATGCAAGAGAGAGCCCTGTAGCCAATAAGAGGTTGCAACTGGGCCAGTGGACTTCAAACTTGCTTTTCAGTTTGAATCTCAATTCTCTGTCAATCCCTATAGCTCTGTACTTCATCATGAACAGTATATCAGCAGTTTATCTTCTTCTGGTGGTTGTTGCAACCACCAGAACCCCCAAGCTTGGGCTCTCAAACAGCTGGGGTAAATAACCCCTAGCTGTTTGAGAAGCTTATCAGGGGGCATTTGAACTTTTAAAATGGCTATTGGGTTGTTTTTGGATTAAATGTTCCCTGCCAAGTTCCCCCCTAATTTCCCTGATATTTTTCTCCATTCTCCCTGAAGCTGCAATTCAAGAGCCTTGAAAGCCTATATGAGGCTCAATTCTGTCAGGATATTTTATTGTTCAGTTAATTAAAGTCAATTCCTTAACCAACTTGATTTCACTTGCTAGTTTCCTTTTACACTCCAAAGCCATGAGATTACCCAAGTCATCCCAATGGGAGCCATTTGGGTATAAATGGTTGGTTTGGATGCTCCTGGTGCAGGCCTTTGCAGCAAGTGTATTGCTAGGGACCAGAGCCAACTGTGGCTCTTCCATCCCCCCAGTATCCTGATAATTCATGGCGCCAAGTAAACCAGGTGTATGGTATACCACCACACCCTTGTCTCCAGTCCCTCCTATAAGGGAGAAGCCATGAGTGTTTAGGACAATAATCCAAATACAATACCTAAACTATTACACCCCTTGGCTTTGTCCTTCCTACTCAGCTACCTAGGAGCCTACTTCCTTCTTGAAAGATTCAGTCCACTCCTTGGTCAATATCATTTGCTTGGAGAGCTATTCCATATGGGAGTGGTCTCTGTTCCCATTGGTTCCCTGGTTACAGGATTGAACCCCTCCGCGGCCATACACCTTCTTGGTGTGTTTCCAAGCAGATGGGTTCCTGCAATATTCCTTACCTTAATCTAGCACTTCACCATGTACTGTTTGATCTCGCTGATCCAACCCCTGCAGTCAATCATTCCCAATAAACTACAGACTAACCGCCTGAGCTATACCCTTCCCTGGAGTCCTGTATGGCCCCATCCATCTAATTGGGTATCCTCTGAACCCAGAATACATTGAGTTAACCCTTGAAGAGATCCTCATCTACAGCCCAGAAGCCCAAGATAGAGAAACCCAGCTTATTGGCCAGGAAAGAACTTGGATCATCAACCGGCCCTTGCTATTTTGCAACACCTACCCCCGTATCTAGTCCCCATGACTCCCGCATTGCCCCCAAAGACCAGCCCCCTTCAGGAACCAATAGCAACCAGTGAATCCACCTAAACTCAGATATTTGGCCTCCTGTGCATTACCCTTGCAGGCCTAATTGATTCTATGGTGCCTTCTAGCAGGCCTTGGGCCATTCTTGGAAGATCTCTCTTGTGCATTGTAAAATTGGCCCCTATCCTGTGGTGGGCCCTTCCCTCTGGACCGCAGGCCGTCCACCCCCAGTTCTCTAGAGCTGTCAGGATTCCCTTTTCTGATACTACTGCTATTATGAAGCTCAACTTGGTTATTTTTCTCTTTCCCCCTAACTTGAAAATCGTTCCTTTAAGTTTCCTTATGCTTGCCCTAAACTCCAGTTCTTTTCAATCTAAAAACTTAAAGGTTAATAATTGTTTTAAGCTTACCTTGCTCCTGGACGAGTTTCAAGCTTGGAAACTATACGCTTTGCTAGCTATCACTTGATCTGAACTTTACCTTTAATTTTCAGCTTAAAAATTAAGCTTGGACGTGTTTTCCCTGGTTTTGCTTGCCTTCATCTTAAAGAGCTCAACATCACCCGTCTTTGCTCTTTCTGCTCGCTGTTTCCTGGCCTCTGCCCAGGTATTTTTAAGTTAAGACTAAACTGTTAACAGTCCCTAACTATTCCCATGACCATCATTAACCTATGATGGTTGATTTCTTCTCTCCTTTACTTTCACCTCAAATCACTCAAGTTTAAATAAAAAGGCTTGAGTTTCCAGCCTCAACTCCAAGTTGAGATTGTTTAACTAGCACCCCTGCAGGTACCTGTTAGGTTTTGTGGCTAGTGTTTCCCTAGTAATTTTTATCTCTTGCAATTTACTTAATTTTATTTTAGTTTTATGATTCCATTTGATCATCTTTTCCACCAGTTAGGTATTTTATATAGTGGGACACACACTTTAATCGTTGATAGCTTTAATCCTCCAGCTAGCGCTGATCTTTACCCTGGCCTAGAAGTTGACTTTTTGACTCAACCTTTAGTCATTAAGACTGGTCTTGACTTTATTTTCTTAGGTTTAATCAATCGTCTTAGTCCCTACTTCACTTCATATAAACTTTTAGGAGCTCTAGTGCAGTTATTGTTGCAAACCTTACCTACCTTTTTATACTTCACAAGTATTAATATTCTTGGAGTAAAGGCTTTAGTCTACAATAGTTTACCCCAAGCCTTCAGACCTTACAGGAACCCACCACTGGATGGATTCCTGACACAATCCAGGATGGCTGGATACCGATGCCGACCCATTTACGGAACGGGGGCAGCTGTGGGGTTCAGAAGCGGACCTCACCAAGTCCTTGCAGGTATCGCGATCTGCAGGCCATATCAAACTAGCATTGATAGCATCGATGGCGCGGTTTACGACCGCCCAGCTGTCTTTGGCACCGACTGCAGCCGTAAATGCAGGGGGAGGATAAAGATCAGGCCGGCCTAGAACAACGCCCCCACTGCTCAGAAAAAATCCAAGTGAGCTCCGAACAACCTGGAAGTAGACCCAAACATTCTTTGTCAACCACTACAGATCTATCAAACTTTGCTTCAGGCCCAGCTCTTGTGGTTCTTAGCGGGAAAGGGTCTTGCTTTAAGCGTACCTGGTTGTTTTGTCCTCGCAGCTGGGAACCCTGTTAACCGTTTATTGCTTAAACCCTTCTATCTACACTGAAACGGGTTCTACTTATTTGGTGCCATATGGTGCAGCGGGTTTTGAAGCTGCGGGACAAGCGGAATCGAGCTATCGGTAAGTGGAATGAACTCGGCCGGAAATAACTCCAACTCGGCTCAGAACAAAGTAGGGGAACCCAGATCTCTTGCCGATCGATATGGATTGGTTGGCTTTTGATTTTAATTTTGAGCCAGGTTGATTCTGTTTTTGGCCGAGTTCGTTCCGCTTACCGATGGCTTGATTTTGCTTGTCCTGCAGCTTCAAAAGATGCTGCAAAGCTCCCGATCCTAGTCAATCTGCCTAGCTTGGCCTGCTGCCTACTTGGGGTTCTAGTGAGAGTGATGGGAACCACTCAGTTCCCACTGGAACTTCCTAGCTGTATAAGGTCAAGTGTAGTAAATCCATCGGGTATGACAGGGTATGGAAGCTCTTTCTGAGGGCGTTGTGGTATTGTGAGAGTGGGGATTTATTTAGAGCCCTACGATCCATCCCTATATATTATATTCCCAAGATGCTAAAGTAAATTACAACGAATGATGCATAATTTTATAAAGCTAGATCTATATTTGGATTCGAAGCCTTGCCAATGCGTGGAATAGTTTACATACCCGAGGGCTAGTCGGATAGCTCGAATTCATCCAAGAATTCATCTATTAGATTCTGTGTCAGTGCTACTGCTTCTCTTTGTGTGGGGATAGATATCGGAGCTGCTACCGCCGTCGGTCGTATGGATGTTGGAACCTCAGTCTCGCTTTGAGAGGACGTAGCAATGGGTAACGGGGTTGAAATCTCATTGGATTGTGGGGATGTAGGAACTTGTCCATTGATTCCCTTTTGTAAAGGAGTAGAGGTAGCAACTGCATGTTAGATGGAAAAATAAGTTGCCTTACCTGAAGGTGGAGAAAGCATTGGCGACCTGGGTGGGGAAGGAGTACAGTCATCAAGGATGTTAGAGCTCTCCAAGATTGAATCTGTAGAGCTAACATCATTCTGGTTTGCAGAAAACACTTGGACTAGATTGGCTGCAACAATATTCAAATATACATCTTTGGGATTGGGGCAGATGAGTGACACATCTTTGAGAACCCACACTGTTCCAGGATCAAGGAACTGATATTGCTTCTTGAATACAGAGCAGGCTACTGAGCCGGTAATTTCACCTGGAATTAGCTTGACTTACAGGCACCCTACCTGTTGGATCGGAGAATAAGACGTAGGCATTTCTGTCCTGATCAAGCACACGTTTCACTACCACGGCGACGCCTGGCACACGAAACACAGTTGAGTAGGCACCCTGCAGAATCTTGCCCACGGGGAACACAGTGACTGAATTGGTGCTATCTTCATTTTGGAAAACAAGTTCATGGCCGTCCCAGCCTAGAAGAGGTATTAGTCAACATTTTGAGCAACCGTACTGGAAAACTGAGTTAATCCATGATGGCTCATGAATGTCGGCCACAGAGTTGAGCGAAGGAAGACTTCTTCATTGGCTGACTGTTCATTGGAAGATTCAGCAGTTCGATCAACTTGTCCGTTTTGGCGCCTGACGACGTAGCCTGCTGGGCCTGGCGGCCGCCGACGGCCAACTTGGGGACGGTTGGGATTTAAACCAAGGAAGGAGCTGGTACCAATACTACTTGATGATGAATTGGGCGAGTGATTGGCATCAGGGCTGGTCGGGAAAACAGGTATATTTCTTTGCGGCGTGCTGGTTCGAAGAGAATTGCGACGGTCAGATTCGGAAAAGGTGGTTGGATTTGTTTGAGATGAGGTTCTTTTTGGATTTGAAAAGCTTGTGCTCATATTGATACGTGGAACCACACTTGGCACGACGAAATCCCTGCTGGAAAGTGCGTCAGTCGAGTTCTTGTCTGTTGGATTCATTGGAGGTCGGTGTACATTTCCAGCTGCCTTGGACTGGCCAACTGGGCTGCTTACAGCAGGAGTTGAAATCTGTGAGGATGATCTAGAGTTTAGTGAAGAGCTTGAGCCTTCAGATGGATTCAATCTTTTGGTTTGAGTGGTTAAACTTTTAGGCGGTACAGAGTGAAGTGAGGGAGGCTCAGAAGCAGTGGTAGAGAGAGGTTGTTCAATGCTATTTCTAGTAGTTTGTGAACTCGCGGGTGGTTGAGAGGTTTGGCTGGCAAATCTGGCATGAAGCCGAGCTATGCTTGCTTGCAAGGCGGATTCCGAGTTATTTCCGCTAGCTCCAGCATTAGCAGGGGGTGGCTGGGCGGCTTCAAGCCTTGGCTATAAATTTAGCTTAGGAATAAAAAGCAAGCCAACTTTCTTAGAGTCGGGGGCACTTTCAACAGGCGCATCTATACCGGGCGGTGGGCAACCTTTCGCCTTCTTCCTTTGCTTAAGACGAGCCAGAGCTTCATTGAGATCCTAAGTTTTAACAATTCAATTCTAATTATGCTATTACCTTGAACATTCTAATTAAGACTGGATAGACCGCTAAAAGTGACGTAATTAGCAGAGGCCAAATATACATTGGTTTAAAGGTTGATCTGAAACGGGTAAATTAAAAGCTTTAAATTTATCAAAGGATGATTTTTAGAACAGAGTAGGAAGATCGGGTTCATTCCATAACTAAGCGAAAAAGTAGTGGAAGGAGAGTAGCTTAAACAACTTTCCCCATCCCTAAAGCCCAAGCAACTTTTGAGTTCCCGATAATTAAAAAAGATTAAAATAAGCCATAGTTAAATATGGTAAATATTTATCGCAAACTTATTATAGGAAGCCCCTGCCTTCTGGATCAAAAACATCTCGGAAAGCAATAAAAAGTCTTAACCGGGTTGGAAAAACTGGATAAGTTAACAAAAATTAATCAGAAACTTAGAGGGGGAATTATAGGAGTTTTAAAATTAAAAATTATGAAATGGACCAGCGTACTTTGTGCTAGTTTTAGCAGATCAATACCATTAAACTCTAAAAAAGAAAAGCCAAATGCTTAGAATTTCGAAAATTGCCAAAGCCAGCCAAAATATACTGCTCCTATACTATTACCCAATGCTGAATGTTAAGTGACAGAATATGAATGAAAGTGTAATGTTTTAAAGTTTAGGGAAATACATTTTAGATTTGGTGAGGATTTTTTGGTAAAAGGACGGTTTGTGCTCTCACAATCATAATTACACGCCAATATAACCATTTTACCTAGCAACAATGGGTCAAGTCCTCAAAAGAGAGTTTTTGATTTCCAAAGCAAACGTGCGCAGTACAGGAAAGAGGGCCTGGATCCACGTCTGGTGGGTTGAATTTATCTATTCTGTTGTACCTCCATTCCGAAATAAACTTACTGAGTCAGTAAGGGCTTATTTCTAATTGGATATTGTCCTATCTATTGATATCGTAGCCGAGCCTCCTTAACAAGCGTATAGACACAATAGAAGTCAATGTAGTTCCATCTAAAGCTATACCTTTATTAAAAAACTATAATGTCCCAACTTGTAATTTCTATGAAGTATCTATAGATTGATGTTATAACACTTGATATCTTTATTAAGCTGTAGTATTGAAGACATAAAGTTATATACCAACCCTTCCAAACCGAACTTTCCAGAGCTAGTGAGACAAACAAAAACAGTCTACATTGAATGAAATTAAACATCAACCAATTAGTTCGAAATGCACTAGCAGAGATAAAGGAACTGATGTTCAACCCAAATTTATATCAACCACACCAAAGCTACGCAGTACCATCATCATCTTTAGACGCAAGCCAAGCAACTACCACATCTCTAAATTTCTATCAAGCTTGCTTCGTCTATCGAAGTGCACAGAGGCTTCGCAAGACGATGCAGAACTCATCCACGCCAATAAGGGCAGCAGCGGATCCGATCCGCTGCACCAAAAGCCAAGCTACCATCTCAATGCCGAGACGTTCAAATAAACTGAACCAAACTGGGATACGCATATCCAGAGGGTAATTTGGATGTAAAGTTGCACAGAATTAAGGGGATGGTATACCCTGGCAAAGATAACCAGAACGGGTCAAATCAGCATGATCCAGAAACACCGTACACATAAACCAGACATACAGTGGCAAACATGAGCAACTCTTTATACCGATCAGCAGCAACAAATAGATGGACAAGGAATATTTTTATCAGATAATAGTTTTAGCCTTCAAGCTTAAGGGATTGTGGCTCGCTATAGCCCTGTAGTTGGCTGGTAGTAGGCACCAAGGTGCTGGAACAGTCTCCTTTGTTTGAGTGAGGTGTTCTATATGATATTACAAAGCTCCACTATGACTAAAACCAACAAAGTTTAACTTTGATAACCATGCTTAGGCATAAGAATCGAATAAACCATAAAGTTGTCCAAGACATGACCAAGTGAAATACTATACACTCCAAAGCACCGATATAGAAAGCACAACTCTATCCAAGGATAAACCAGCAATAAACCGTATCCTAAAACTATGTTAAGACCATAACTAGAGCATATCTCGATCTAAAGCAGAACATTTATCTTATTTCTATGGATTAACAGCACAGCACAAACCAGCCCCTGCAGCAGGACATACAAAAGCCCATCTAAGAGAATGCCCAGAGGGTTAAGGAACATACCCAAAGCACAGAATAGGTACAGCAAACCCAATACCCAAGCCAGTCACAGATGACATTCTGCTTTGGATAATAAAAAGAAGCCAAAATCAGGAATCAAACCCAGGTCCTTGCAATCTGTGGCCTGTCAGCCCAGAGGGCCAGGCTTCCCGCGTTCTTTTGGGCTCACCCCAGCAGGTTGTCTGATAAAGAAGCCTGTAAAGCCTAAAATATTTGCCAGGCCATTAAGGGGCCCTGCTGAAGACGCACTGCTGAGGGCCCAGACCTACACAGAGAAGTAGCCTTCCCAAAGGAGTGTTTGGCAAAATCCAAAATCACACCCACAACAAGAGCCAATTAGGGTCAACTCTCAGCATCCTGATGAACCCGTACTTGGCGGGCCACCTGATTGTAGGGACAGCACTGGGAAGCAGGAAGTTTATCGCATCTGTTAACCAACACCCACCAATCAGGAGCTAGCCAAACCTGCCAACCAACCGGTGGGTCAGATCCCCAATGTTGAAATACATGTGGGCCTAAAGCTGACATACTCTGGGGAAATCAAGCATGGCAGAATAAAAACCCTAGCTATGTTGAATAGGGCGGTACTGCCCTTCTGATAATGAGATTAAATGGACCTTAAGTTGGCACAGATTTTTCCTTATCTAGCTCTAATACTCTATCATCTACGCTCCATTCATGCAGGCTCAAAGGGCTCTGGCAACCCTTCTGCAATCCCTGTGGCCCCTTGGCCGGCATTGTTTTGTTCAGCAGGAGTACCTTATACCTCCACCTGTTTCACTGAGTACCTGTTCAACCCAGCCTATTTGGAATTCAACCTTGAGAATGTACTGGTTGTCAACCCCTTGGCAAGGACCAGAGACCTGGAAACCTTCAACTGTGGAGGATGCTGGTACACCCTATGCCCTGGCTTTTCCACAGCAAACATAAAGACTGACTGGCCTACTTAGTACCAATGCCCCCCCCTTTGATTCCATGGCTGACCCCTTTAAGATTCCATTGTTGCCCCTGAGACTGCCTAACCCAACTTTATGGGGTGCTCTGTATTGCTTTGGCAGCGTTGGCAGATGCTACAGTTCCCGGTTCCGGCCCTTGGTGCCTTATTGGTCTGTCCGTACCCTATACCACCAAGCTGGTACCTACCCTGTGTAGAGGCTTCCTTCCAGCCCAGAGGTCCTGGAACCCACATCAAATGGTGCTCCCCTAGCCCTGGGTACGCTGAGAATTGGCCCTGTCAGCGCTTTTGCTGTACCGGTTTGCCCAGGCTCCTGGCTTGGCGGACAACCATGAGTTCTTTGCCCTCCATTAGAACTCTTGCAGAAAGTCTTTCTTGGAGGTACCTGGACTTTTCCTACTGGATCCTTGTTGTCACAGCCCATACCAGAGTCCGGCTGGACTCCCACAGGGGAGGCAGGCCGGGCCTGGAAGGCCATGTACACAATAGGCGCTATACAAACCAGGTAGTTTAGAGCAGTGGCTAGGGGGCACCAACTCCCAGTATGGGGCACAACTTGGTTGGCCAGCCCCAATACTGTGATATAGACAAACCCCAGCTTGCTAAAGTCCTGGGTGGGAGGCGCGTTGGGGAGAGGAGGGGCAGTAGGAATCTCCTTCATTGCTGGTGGCAGATCCAGGTGATGGGGATGGAAATACTCCAGGTCAAGGGCGCGGGGTGGTTTGGCAAGGACAACAGGAGTATAGCCGGGAGGATATGGATATGCAAGTTTGTATTGAGTAGTGGATTCACAAATGGATGCAAAGAGAATAATTAAATTTGAGCAAAAATAGACAATTCCTGCAATAAGATAATAATTTCTAGGCATAAACTTGCTTTATTAAGATGTCAACAGTGAGGAGGGCTTCTCCCCCTCACTACTTATACTTACTGAAGATTCTGTGGCCTTTTGTGCCACCAGAGAACTGATGGCATCATTTGGAGTTGGATTTACAATTTTAACCAGAATTTGCGTGCTTGGGCAAGAGGGTGAGATCTCATTGGCTGCTATAACATGACCCTTTTGAAATTTGCAGCATGCCAAGTTGCCACAGTTATTTATAGCTCCCACAATGAATTGATTGTCCAATTGCACAATCAAACAATTGCGCTCCCAATGTGCCATTTCCCGATAGGTGAGTGGCCCAAATTTGATAACAGGCTCAAAGCCAGGGATTTAAGGCTTGTGTGCCTCTCAAATCCTGGGCCATTTGCTAGTCAAAAGGGGGGGTATTTTGCCCTGGAAGGTGCTTTGTGTGGGTTTCCACGCTGCATGTTTAATCAACTCTAAGGAGGCCAGCTGACTGTCCAGGGCAATCTGGGCCCTGACATCATCCCCTACCATAGTCAAGCTTGCAGAGCACAACTCTTTACTCCAAGACTTATATTCCTTTAGTAGGATGGCGGCATTCTCCAGGTTGGATTCAGGTTCCCAAGTATTCTCTTCATGGGGGTATCCTTTCCATTTGACCAGAAAATGAGGTTTTTGGTATCAGAGTTTGTGTCCCAGGATGGCTTCAACCTTGTGTTCTGTGAAGCTTCCCATTTTGATGGGTGGGGGAGCTGTTCTCACTATCTGGTGCAGGAGAGAAGGTCCTTTCTTTTTTGATAACAGGGAGCAGTGGAATACATTGTGAATCTTCCATCCAGGGGCAGTTCTAGTTGGTAAGCTACAGTACCAATGTGTTGTAAGACTTTGTAAGGACCTGTTTGTTGGGGGCTCAAGCTAGCGCAAGGGGCAGTGGTCTTGATGTTCTTAGCGCTGAGATACACAAGGTCTCCTACTTCAATTGGGGGGCCAGGGCTTTGTTTCTTGTCGGCAAAATCCTTGTATACTTGTACTGCTCTTCTCAGGTTCTTGGCACATTCTTCTTGGCACGTGTGGATGTTGCTGACCCAGTCTCGTCCTTTGGGGTTGTTGGCTTCCTCTGTGGGGGGCATCCCATGTGGGGTTGAATCTGTAGTTGGCTTTGAAGGGGGACATACCAGTGGAGCTGTGGTCTTGGTTGTTGTACGCAAACTGAGCCATTGGTAGGTGGGTTACCCAATTGTTCTGTTCCAAGTTAACGTAGCATTGTAAGTACTGTTTGAGGACCTGGTTCACTCTCTTGGTCTGTCTGTTGCTCTGGGGGTGATATGCAGTAGACAACAATCTTTTTATTCCCAAGTCCTTTAGGATTTGGGCCCAAAACTTAGAGGTGAATTGTGGGCCTCTGTCCAAGACCACTTCTTGTGGGAGTCCATGGTTCATGAATACTCGGTTACAGAATAGAGTGGCGGTTTCCTTTGCGGTTACTTTGGTTGTTGTTGGAATGAAGTGAGCCATCTTGGTGAAGCAATCAACAATTACAAGGATGGCGTTGAATCCTTTTGAATTGGGTAGCTCCACAATGTAGTCCATGGAAACTGACTTCCAAGGGCCTTCTGCAATCTGAAGGGGTTGTAGTAATCCTTCTGGCTTTCCTTGCTTAGGTTTGGTACATCTGCATGTCTTGCAACCACTGAGGTATCCTTCAATCTCTGGCTTCATCCTGGGCCACATGTAGGTTCTCTGAATCCCTTTGAGAGTCTTTGTATGCCCAGGGTGTCCTGACATGGGGGAGTTGTGGTATTCCTTCAGTATCTCTAAGCGCATTGGGCCTTCTGGTACATAGGTGCGTCCATGTAGCTGCAGGGTGTTTCCATGTAGGGAGTAACTGTTTTGGTAGTATCAACTGTTGATATCTTTCTTTAAGTCTTCCATGATGGAGATGCAGTGCTGGTCTACGGTCTGAGCTAGTTGGATTTCTTCTCTTCTACTGGCTAGCCCCAGGAATAGGAGCATTGGCTCAATCATGTTTGGGGACAGCAAGGATTTAGTGTTGAATTCTTCAATCTCTTTGGCACTAGGAAAAAGGTCAACTCTTTGGCTTAAGGCATCTGGTACAATGTTGATCTTGCCAGGCTTGTAGCTGATTGATAAGTTGTAATCTGCTAGGAATAAGGCCCATCTAGCTTGTTGCTGATTCAGTTGTCGTGGTTTGAAGAAGTATGTCAGGTTCTTGTGATTGGTCATGATTCTCACTGGGTGGTTGGCGTCACACAAGTATCTTCTCCAATGTTTCAAGGACTGGATGATAGCAAGCATCTCTTTATTGTAGATGGGGTAGTTCAACTCAGGCGGAGTGAACTTCCTTGAGTAGTAAGCTATAGGGTGCAGCTTACTATCATGCCCCTCCTGAAGCAACACCCCCCAATGCAAAGTCAGAGGCGTCTGTTTCCACAATGAAGGGCTTATTGTAAACTGGCATTGCTAAGACGGGGGCAGAAACAAAGGCGTTCTTTAGCAACTCAAAGGCTGACTTGGCGGTATCATCCCACACAAAAGGGTGTTTCTCAGAGGTGAGGCGGGTCAAGGGCAAGCAGATTGAAGAAAAATTTTGGACAAATTCCCGGCAGAAGTTTGCCAGGCCCAGGAAACTTCTGACCTCCTTGCAGTTCTTAGGTTCAGGCCATGATGTCACGGCCTCTATTTTATCAGGTGTCATTGCAAAACCTCCTTTCAGTACATTGTACCCCAGGAACTCTACTTCTTCTTGGAAAAACTCACATTTCTGGAGTTTAACAAAGAGTCTGTGTTCCTTGAAGCGTTGTAGGACAGCTTGAAGGTGTTCAACATGTTCCTCAGGTGTGCAACTGTAAATGAGGATGTCATCTAAGTAGGCTATGCAACACTGGTCCTTGAGTCCTCCCAAGACCACGTCCACCATAGTTTGAAAGGTACTGGGCGCGTTGCACAGCCCAAACAGCATAACCAAGTATTCAAAAAGACCTTGCCTAGTCTTGAAGGCAGTTTTCCATTTGTTGCCAGGCCTGATCCGGATCTGGTTAAAGGCATCCCTCAAATCAACCTTTGAGAAAACGTTGGCTCCTGAAAGCTGGTCTGAGAGGTCTTCAGCATTGGGTACAGGGTATCTGTTTTTCACTGTGATGCTGTTTAGGTCCTGGTAATTGACACAAGGACGTAAGTTGCCACCCTTCTTTTTAACAAACAATAAAGGGGACAAACAAGGAGATTTGGAGACGCGTATATATCCCTTCTTCAACATCTTGTCCAAGTACTCTCTTAAGGCAGCTTGTTCCTTCATGTTACAACTATAGACAGGTCCATGCTTAGGTTGGGTTCCAGGGAGGAGGTCAATGGCGTGGTCAAACTGGCTGTGTTTTGGCAAGGCGGTGGCTTCTTCTTTGGAGAAGACAGACTCCCAAGGCTTCAAACATTTTGGGATCTTGGCCTTGCAGGATTCCATGGTGATGTTGTTCAACTCAGGGGTCTGCTGGGGGTTCAGGCAGGGGACCTCTAAGGTTTGGCTCTCATGAGTGACAGTCACTTGATGGTTCTTATAGTCCAAGTTCAATTGGTGGTCAACCCACCATTTGAACCCTATCACTACAGGTTTGGGAAGCTTCTCCATGACGTGGAATCTGGTGGGCAGCAATCTCTTGTTTAACTTCAGGGAGACAAACTCTTCACATTTGTGGGACAGGTCTGTTGTCTTGTTACCCAAGGTTACCAGTCGGGAATTTCCCTGGATTGGTACACCAAGTTTCTCAGCTAGGCTACGTTCCATGTAGTTGAGGGTTGCCCCACTGTCTAGGAGAGCTACAGTGTTCACCTCATGGTCATTATAACATAAGGTAGTGTCAATGATAGGATAAGATTGTGAAGCATTATTTATTGCTGAGATGGTTGCTCCTTGGGTTCCATTGGAGCAGCTAGTGCAGTCCTTGGATAAATGGCCACTCTGGTGGCAATAGAAGCATAGTCCACTTCTGACGTGGTGTTGGTACTCTTCAGGGGTCATGTTCAAGCGGGGCCTACTTGTACCAGGGGTTTGATTGTTCCAGGGTTGGCCAGTGTGGTATCCTTGTGGTTGGCTGAAGTCCATGCCTCTGGCAATAGCCAGGAGCTTGTCTTTGGGAAGGTCACATTGGTGGTGTCTCATTAGGCTGGCATGGTGTGGGTTCAGACCGTTTCTGAAATGCAAGCCTGATATGTTGTCAGGAATCTTGGCTGCATCTGCCAGGCGTAGGAATCATTGTATGTAGGTCTCCAGGTTGTCTCTTCCCTGGGTCAGGCAGATGAGCCCCATGTAGGCTTGGGTCTTGGCCCCAGCAGGGGTAGTTGCAGAGTTCATTCTCTCCAGGAATTGATTGTAGGAAAGTATGAGGTCTGGGTCTTCCTCAAGGCAGGTCAAGAAGGTTTCTCTGGCATCATCCTTCAGTTGGGCGGCCACCATCATAACCTTCTGGGTGTTGTCTCTGAAGCTCTTGGGGTGGGCGCGGAACAAGGCGTTTATCATGATCATTCCTTTTCTGAAACCAGCCAAGTCCAATTTTGGCAGGTCAGGAAAGGTTGTGGGGGCAGCAGTATTCTGGTTTGAGGTGGAGATGGTCACAGTCTGGACCTGGGATGGCTTGGCAACAATTTCTTCTTGGCATTTGTTTGTTTCTTGTTTCTTGGTCAAATACTGTCTTATGTAGTAAGCTGAGGTCATAAATAAAAGCATACAAGATGCCCCTATAATCAAAGAAGAATAGGGGCCCAGGGTTACTAGTTTAGATATGGTTGACATACTGTCACGGCCCATACCAGAGTCTGGCTGGACTCCCACAGGGGAGGCAGGCCGGGCCTGGAAGGCCATGTACACAATAGGCGCTATACAAACCAGGTAGTTTAGAGCAGTGGCTAGGGGGCGCCAACTCCCAGTATGGGGCACAACTTGGTCAGCCAGCCCCAATACTGTGATATAGACAAACCCCAGCTTGCTAAAGTCCTGGGTGGGAGGCGCGTTGGGGAGAGGAGGGGCAGTAGGAATCTCCTTCATTGCTGGTGGCAGATCCAGGTGATGGGGATGGAAATACTCCAGGTCAAGGGCGCGGGGTGGTTTGGCAAGGACAACAGGAGTATAGCCAGGAGGATATGGATATGCAAGTTTGTATTGAGTAGTGGATTCACAAATGGATGCAAAGAAAATAATTAAATTTGAGCAAAAATAGACAATTCCTGCAATAAGATAATAATTTCTAGGCATAAACTTGCTTTATTAAGATGTCAACAGTGAGGAGGGCTTCTCCCCCTCACTACTTATACTTACTGAAGATTCTGTGGCCTTTTGTGCCACCAGAGAACTGATGGCATCATTTGGAGTTGGATTTACAATTTTAACCGGAATTTGCGTGCTTGGGCAAGAGGGTGAGATCTCATTGGCTGCTATAACATGAACCTTTTGAAATTTGCAGCATGCCAAGTTGCCACAGTTATTTATAGCTCCCACAATGAATTGATTGTCCAATCATGCAATCAAACAATTGCGCTCCCAATGTGCCATTTCCCAATAGGTGAGTGGCCCAAATTTGATAACAGGCTCAAAGCCAGGGATTTGAGGCTTGTGTGCCTCTCAAATCCCGGGCCATTCACTAGTCAAAAGGGGGTTATTTTTCCCTGGAAGGTGCTTTGTGTGGGTTTCCACACTGCATGTTTAATCAACTCTAAGGAGGCCAGCTGACTGTCCAGGGCAATCTGGGCCCTGACACTTGTGCTATAGGACATACCCGGCTCTTGTGCTGTGGGTGGGTTAGATGAAGGCTTCTACAACCCAGAAACAGACAGGGCATTGCATGTGTGCTGGAATTTTTAAGCAGACTGGATGCAAGCTGTGGTGCTGCTGCTGCTTTCTCCAAAAAACACCTCCAAGAACGTGCTGTGGAGGTGGTGGGCCGCATGCCCAGGTGTGATGCTCCCATTGTTGGCTCAAGGTGTGGAAGAGGGTGCCCTGATGAAGCCGTGCGGGGACAGGGAATTGAAGGCAGGAACTAGGATCACCATATTTTTGTAAAGGATATGTCCTTTGGGGGTTTGGTTCATGTGCATAAGGGCCCAACCTAAGGGGGGCCCTGATGTGATCCATTTTTATATTTGTTGGCCATGGTCAATACAGGCAACCAGAGGAATTTTGAAGAAGAAAGGTAGGATGAAGAGACTACCTGTGCTGTAACTGTGATGTATTTGCAGAGCAGCAGGGAGAAATTTTTTTGGGAGCTGGATAGTTATCTTTATTAGGATATTGGGAGTTATATAGCTGTGATGAGTTTCCCAGAAGGACAAGGTTCCTGCTGATCAATCATTTGGATGGGCAAGGGGATGACTTGTTCCTACTAGTGAGTGAAGGGCTAAATAAAGTTGCCACTGGATTGAGATTATTATTGGTTCTTGGTTCTTGTTCCCTTGGTTAGCAATTCAAGATGACTTTTGCATTTAGCTTCAAGTGCCAAGATAGCCAAGCCAAGTGGTACATGGTCTCTTGTGTGTAACTTTTCTGGGGGGTCAACCTCATAGTTTTAACAGCAGGATTTTTTAAAAACAAAGATGATTGAAGTAGTTCTCAGTCCTATGGCACTGAGAAAAATAGCTCATCTGAAAACAAAACAGCTTGGATGCAAATGAAACCCTTACATCTAATAGTGGATTAGTTGTGAACCCAAATATGTTGTTAATTAATATAGATTTATTGGCTTTTAATTTTGTTTGCATTTGAGTTTATTCTGTTTACACATGAGTATTTTTTCTTAGTCCTGTAGCTTTGAAAGTCACTGTGAAATTAGCATGAGAAAATATGCTGCAAAATTTTACCCAAGACCTTGAAAATGATGCAGAAATAAATAAGAGTGAAAAAATAAAGTAGAGTCAAAAATTTACATATTTTTTTTATCATGTTTAGATACCTTGAAAAATTACATATACCAAGTGCTTAGTACTTGGCTGGTATCCTTTGGTTTTGATAGTTGCAGCAAGTCTTCTGGGCACTGAGCAGACAGTATTCTTGAGAGTTTTTATGGGAGCTCCACCCATGCTTTTTCCACTCTAAATTTTAGATCCTCCATTGTCATGAGTGACAGTCTTTTGCATTTAATTCACAAGACAGAACCCCATTCCCGGGATTCAACCCCCACAGGCTGTCAGCCTGCAGGCCCTACTGCCCAGCCACCCAAGTTTTTTTGGGCTTGAACCAGGGACAGATTTAACTTCAGAGAAACCTCTGAACCTGACCAATGAGGCAAAAACTGTTAAGGTCATATAAACTTTTAGAGTGAAAATGAAATTGGTGAGGGTACAATCCCCACACTATTGTCAAAACCGCAGGCTCAACCTGCCAGCAAGGTTCCAAACAAGCGGGTTTGTGACCTGCAATCTGATTATCCAGTCACTTGAAGCCAGACTAGGAAGTCAACTCAAATTACCAAATCCAACAACATGAACAGATGATGATCCCTTATGGTGGATACCTTGTTATGGCGCTTGGCTCATTACCAGGATCAAGCCACCTCCTTCTTCCATTCAACTGTGTGATCAACAATCATGTTCCTGTTACCCATTGATTCACCATGACTATATAATCACTATATCACAATAAAGATTATTATCTAGCTTCTAAATATTTTTTCCCTTGTAACTCTGCTAAAAAAGCACAGTTACAACACTATCATAAAAACTTCCAAGAGAAAAGTACACTGGAATCTCAAACCAATGAATCTACAAAGGGGAGGCACAAAGAAAACTTCAAGAATGAGCACATAAGCTGCAATTAAGAAGCGCAATTGAGAAATGGATAAGTAAGGATTACTTGACAATGGTGTGCGGGATACATGTGTTTTTACCAACACTTTATGCAGACAAGAAAAAAAGGCCAGAATACTTAGTAATAGATAGGAGCTTGACACTGTAAAGTTACTCCCCCCTCTGGCCTTGGATGGGGAAATGTTCCCCCACTGCACCAAGTAATCTTCTTGAATCCCTACCAAACCCTTGAATTTTCTAAATGATTTATCACATAAAATTGATGAGAGATTTGTTTTAGATTACCCCTCCCAGGGGGCATCTGTTGACTCCCTGGTTTCTGTTCCAACCTGGGAAGAATCTCTGATCAATTTGGATTACTTTATGGCTTGGTTTTGTCCACATTTGAAGCAACTGCAGAATAACCAATCCAGGTGCGCTTCTGCAAATCAACAAGAATCAATGTAGCTGGCACTGATGTCCTCCTGAAGAATTCTTTAGGCGGCAGCCAATCAAAATCCAAACCAGAAATTATTGATAAACTCTCTAAACCCCCTGAATTATCCCTGCAGAAATTCTTGCCTGGCCAATCAGATCTGCCACCTGGGCCAGGTGACCCTCCAAGCTCAAGTGTTCTTTCTTAAAGTAAGGCAGGGGACTTTTAGTCCTGTCAGGGATCCAGCCTGTGGGGGGTTCTTAAGAACTTATGGGTGGATGGACTGTGGCTCCTGAGGGAAGGGCCCACCATAAGATAGGAGCTAACTTCACAATATAAAATAATTGTTTGCCCAGGAGAGCCCAGGTTCTGCTGGCAGGCACCATTGAATCAATAAGGCCGGTGAGGGTGATGTATATCACCACAAATATCTGAGTGAAGTTAGATTCATTGGTTGCAACAGATCCCTGCAGGCAGTTGGGCCGCAGGGTAAGAGGCGGTAGCATTGGAACTAGGTAGGCAGGCAAGTAGTTTTACTTGTTGCAGAATAGCAGGGGAGGTATGATGACTTGGGTTCCTTCTCTAAAAATGGTTTCTGTCTCTCTAGTTCTGGCCTCTGGGTTGTAGACCAGGATTTCCTCAGGGTGAATTCCAAATACACTGGGTTGGGTGGATATTCTGTGAAATATACCAGGCCAAAAGGAGCTCCTGGTGTACAATATAGTTTTGGTGGTTGGTCTGCGGTTTCTTGGGGTTGGTGGGCGTGAGGTACAGAACCACAGGAGGTAGGCTGCAAATGAAATAGAACTAAAATAAAATATGGAATAACCTGGTTGAACCAAAGGTTCCTGTTACTTTATTGCAAGAATGGCAATGGGCAACTTCCTGGGGGCCCAGGGTATAAGTATACACATCTGTCATAGAGAAACTTTTGCAATTTCCCTTGGGCCTGGTGAACCATCTACCAGGGTTTTGCAGCCCTAGGTGGCATCCATCGCAGGAGATATTTAATTAGCTGGCTCAAACTGAGAAAACTTGAATTTCCCTTTTGGGTTGCAGGATTGGTCATCTTTGGGTGGCCTGCATTCCACAGGAAGTTTCTCTGCTTCCCCTGCTGTGGTGGCCCAAGTTATTTTGGGACCTTTGGCTTGGCTTGCGCTCTCATTGGTTGGGTTAACAGTAACCTTTGGCGTGGGAGGCTTTGATGCAATTAAATTTAGTTCATCAAGTCTCAGGAGATTCCCTGAAGTCAAATCCTGTTCTGTTTTGAGCCCAGAAAACTGCAGGCAGCTGGGCCTGCGGGCTGCCAGCCCGCAGGGTACCGGGGTTTGAATCCCATAGCTGGGATTCCATCACATGCATAGTTAACAGGAACTTGTCACTCGTGAGAAGTCCCCTGCTTGCTCATTATTTATTACCAACACCATAAAATTTGGAAGTTGCACTTAACACTTTTAAAATTTGGCTTTTAGAACTCTTGGTAGAGTTCTCTTAAAATCAGCAAAGTTTTAGTACAGATTTTTAAGTCCCTTACCTTTTTCTTGGTCTCTTCAAACCTGGCGGACATCCCAAAACCTCTTAGACAAGTGTTAGCACTTAAACGTTGTGTGTTTACCTTTTTATTTCAAAAGCTCTGTTTGAACTTTAAATTTGAGTTATTATTTATTATAAAAACTTACTTTAACTTTAAATTTCCTCTGTTTTTATTTGACTTCAAATCTGCTCTCACTCCTTCAGTGTTTAAAGCTGTTCTCAAGCCTCTCAAGGCATTCCCTGGTTTCCTAAGTCTTTTTTGTTGCTTGTCTTTGGACAACTACCCCAGTTCAACACAGGGATTTTAATTTTAAGTATTTTAAACCTGATTACAAACTCCAAATTCCTTGAAGAATCAGAAAATGATACTCTCAGTTGTGAAGTTTTTAGTATTTTCCCTGTTTTCAGCTCTGTTCTTGATCTGGTCAAATTTGCCTGACCTCTGGAGCCGTATTTCTTATTTGGCACACATTGTGAGCAACAACCCCTCCAAAATCCTCCACTTCCTAAAGAGCTTCCTCTACTTTGGAGAGACTCTTTTCAAAAGCCTCACATGTGAAAATCTGGTTCCATATTCCCCTGGCCTTGACTTGGACACCTCCTCAATTAGGAAACCTTGATTCCCTCCTACTCCCCATCAGAATGAGGAGGATTCCAGTCCCCCTCAAGCACCCTTGGTTGCTGAGTAAAGCCCCTCTTGAAATCCTTGGCTACTTTTAGGACTGATTTGGATGAGACTGAATGCCTGCTTTCCTCAGCCATCCCCTGTGTCTTTGCTGTGGTCTCCTTTCAGAGCGGCAATTCCAGTGTTTCATTGGATAGTGTCCTGTTGGTTTGTTCCACCGGGATGAGAGCCAAAATTAGTTAGTTTAGCTCTCCTCTCTTACAGAAACCCCAT
Organism: Entomophthora muscae; assembly: GCA_014839935.2. Classification (NCBI taxonomy): domain Eukaryota; kingdom Fungi; phylum Entomophthoromycota; class Entomophthoromycetes; order Entomophthorales; family Entomophthoraceae; genus Entomophthora; species Entomophthora muscae. Next base: position 285,795 of record QTSX02005776.1, read on the forward strand.
ATAATTTGTCATTTTAATGAGCTCTTAGAGTTAAGATAATCTTTATTGTAGTTAGGTAAGAATATCTGAAAACAAGTTTTCAGCTTGGGGGAGTGTTAAGGAGATCCTTCAAATCTGCACTAGCCTCTGATTGGTTGATAGGAAAAGCCTTCATATTTTTTTGCCAACTTTTAAAACCTATTGTTTATGAAAGAATAATTTTGTTCTTTTCGACAATGAGCCAGCCAATCATCATTGCAAAAGAGGTGAAAATATCTCAATTTTGATGTAGCAAAACTCTCAGGGGCAAATCTCACAGGCTCTATAAGCTCTTCCACTGGGGCAGCCACTATCTATTTTTTATCAATAATCTGATTGAGGTCCTCTTCTGATTTTAAAGGTTTGGAAGCCTTTCTTTTTATGTGGTGCTTTGTCTTAGGGAAATCAATCCCAGCCAAAAATTTCACTACAGTGACATAAACTGCCTTTAAACCACACCCTCTTATGGATTTCTCTAGTCTAGCCAATAGAAACACCAGCCAGAATAGTATCTCTGTGACCAAACGGGCCCCATCAATAGAGTGCTGCACAAATTATCCTAAAAACAAGGCCCACCAGATGACAAATCCTATACCTCAAAGAGAGAAATTGAGATTCTCCACCTGAGCCCAGTCAATGACAAGCCGGCAATTCCAGATGCCATCAAAGATTTCCAAACCCTGGTAAATGCTACTACCTGGCCCAAAGGATTCTGAAAAGTTTTTCTATGATAGATGGGCATAATTATACTCTGAGGCCACCAGAAAGTTGACCATTGTCATTTTTGTAACAAAGTGTTATGAACCTCTGGTTTTCTCATGTCTTCCCATACCTAATTTTAGCACTTTTCATTTACAGATTGATTTCTCTGGCTCCGCTCCTTTTACCAGCCAACCCCAAGTGTTGTAACTGTGCTGTTTTAGCAGAGTTAGAAAGGGGAAAATACTTGGAAACTGGATAATATTCTTTATTGAGAGATAATGATTATATAGTTAATTTGAATCAATAGATAACAGGAACATGATAGCGTTGATCACACAGTGGTATGGTGAAGGGGATGGATTGATCCTGGTAATGAGTCAAGCGCCAAAACAAGGTGTCCACTGTAGAGGATCATCATTTGTTCATGTTGTTGGATTTAGAAATTTGAGTTGACTTCCTAGTCTGTCTTTGAGTAAAGGATAATTGGATTGCAGCTCACAAACATGCTTACTCAAAACCTTGCTGGCGGGTCAATCTTGCTGTTTTGACACCCCCAACTGAAGGTTGGCCTCCTCTGTGGGTAGGCTGTCAGGGAGGTTGTCAGGTGCCTGGGCGCCATACTGTACTAGCTGCTGTTTGGTGGTGGGTAGGACAGTTTCACAGTGCTTCTGTCTTGACTTGCAGGGTCTCAGGCAATCATGATGGAGAACTTTGTCTTATTTACGCTTTCTGAGTCCTTGCACAAGGTAAGTGTTGTTTTTGTTTACCTTTAAGATAATAGCGGCCCCACCTTTTCTGGCTGTGGTTTGCTTTTGTTGGTATTCATGACCTTGAATTTTTTGCCAGACTCATGCCTATTTTGGATGGGGACAAAGGTATTCTGTAGACGTCTTTCTTCTTTTCTAATTGGTTGTTATTGGCCTGTATGACCTGAGGATCTGAGCAGGGTGGAACATTTCTTAGAATTTCCAGCTTAGGTCCTGATAGTGCTTGGATGATATTGGGTTGTGTGCCATAAACTAACTCAAAGGGGCTTTTCTCAGTGGATCTGTTCACACAAGTTTAGCATACAAGCAATGCAGTCAGTAGCTGCTTGTACCAGTCTTCAGGTCTCCTGGTGGTGAGCTTGGCCAAGGCTTGCACAAGGCTGCCATTCAGCCGCTCTACACGTCCATTGGCCTGAGGATGGTAAGGTGTTGTCAGCGTGTGCAGGACCCCATTATTGGTGAGGTATATGTTGGTATCTTTGGAGGTCAATTATTTGCCTCCGTCAGTTATCAGGATTTCTGTCTTTCCAAACTTGCTGATGATTTATTTTCCTATGAATTGCTGCACGTCAATGCCTGTATGTGTTTTAGCTGCCTGCACCACTGGCCATTGTGTGGCAAAGTCTATTGAAGTAATGATGTACTTTTTTGTTGTCTCCCTGGCATGGGTCCCACAATGTCTAGGGCCCACACCTTGAAGGGTAGTTGCAAAAAAATGGGTGGTACTGATTTAGGTGGGGTATTGCTTTTTGAAAATTTCTCACATACTTTGCATTGGTCTAGGACTTTCTGGACATCCTGGTATAGGGCCAGCCACCATGCTTTATGTTTGAGGAATTTTTAGAGGGTGTTCTTTTTGTATGTCCTAAGTCTCTGTGGTAACGCAGGATTGTGTCACCTTGCTGATGTGTGGGAAAATAAGGAATGGTGGTTCCATTGGCCATTTTTTGATGTAAAGTCCCATACACATCTGCAAATAAATGTTTGTTCTTGATGACTGTTTCTTTTGTTATGTCTGTGGTGCCAGGGGGAAGTCCTTGTCTTTTGTCCAGAGTAATAGGAGAGGCCAATCTGGGTTGAGCCCATTCTCACCCCTTGTAGCTCTGACGTAAAGGTGCAAGTGTGACAGAAATCACGGGATAATAAGAAGCTGTCTCCGTGTGATGGGGAATCACCCACCAAACCCACATAGAGTTAATGATTAACCACCAACACAGCTTTAAATACTGTTTTGTGAAATTTCCACATGAAATACTAGGGCTAAGTAAAATAATTAACCCCAACCAGAAAAGCCCTAGATAAATAGCCTGTGATAGAATCAGATTGTCTTCAGCATAAAATTCAGGGCATTGAGATAGCAATGAGTTTCAGCTTTGAAAGGAGTAGAAAAAGCCTCAAGATTGACAGGCATTGAATTAGCATTTGGCAGCGCTAACAACAAAGTACCAACAAAGGGCCTCATCTTCCCGTAATAATCCAGCTAAGGATTAAATTGTAGGGGATGTAGCGTAACAATCCAACTACAGGATGCATTTTCAAAAGTAAAGTTAGACCAGGGAATATGTGATTTTTATTGAGTAAATTTTGGGAGGTCTCAACTCTTAAGAGTTGAAACAGTGAAAATGATTCAATATATATCAAAACCAACTAAGCAATATTGCCTGGATCCTGGGCTCCTATTCCTTCCACATTGTGAAGTGAGTATCTAGTCCAGGTTGCAAAGAACCCTTGAATCACCAAATTCTGATGATCATGCTGATTAAAAAGCTTGTATTGGGTGACCCTCAAATTACATCAATTTATCAACATCAACTTACGGGGGGGATCAGATTTGACCGGCAAACTGGAGCAGACATAACACATTTTCAATCAACTGTTTTTATTCAAGTCTGTTAAACCAGTCAGTTTTATTAAAGGTTTTATGGCTTTATGAGCTTTTCTACTCTGCCAAACAATTCCTGGCATTATGAGACTTACCGTGACAGCAAGAGTGTGTCTTCCATGGCAAGTTCTGGACCAGCTTATATTGTATGAGCATATTAAACCTCTCCAGGAGTTCCATCCAGTGGGCTTGACAACATTATAGGTTTGCTTGGGGTTTGAAGTATATAAGCAACTTGTGGTTGGTCAATGCCGTGAACTCCTCCTGTTGTTCTAGGTAACAATGCCATTTGATCAGGCAGTGTAAAATTGCCAACAACTTTTTTTTTGTGTATAGGGTATCAGCACTTGCCGTCTGTCAGTTTGCGTGATTTGTAGGCTACAGGCAGGAAGTCACCCTCATTGTTTTTGATCTGTAGTACTCCCCCAATAGATGCGTCTGAGGCGTCTGTCTCCATTTGATATTCCCCATCATGTTTGGGGTATAGGAGAATGGGTGCTGCTGTGAGCTTCTCCTTAAGACATCTGAAGCAAAGGTCACATTGGGGGTCCATACAAACTTAGCTTTGGTGCCAGTTATGGCCAATAAGGGTGCAGTCACAACGCCATAGTTGAATATTAACTGTTGTACATAGGCAACCATCCCTAAGAATGTGTGGAGCTCTGAATTGTCTTTGGGAGGTGGCATTTTACAGATGGCTTGAATTTTCTGGTTATTGGGTTTAATGCTATCCTTTGAGACCACATGTCCTAAAAAGGATAACTGCTTGCGGAAGAACTGACATTTGGAGGGCTTGGCTAGAAGCTTGTGTTGCGCCAGGGTAGCAAAATCTGCCTCCAGATCTTTGTGATGTTGTTCTACTGAGGGGCTATAGAAAATAATGTTTTCCAGGTAAATCAAGGTGTGTTTACCAATGTGGGGGGCAAACATCTTGTTCATGAAGGTCACAAAGGTTGACATGGCATTTGTCATTCCAAAGTTGAGTACCACACACTCATATGATCTGTATTTAGTATGAAAGGCTGTTTTAGGAATATCTTCTTCCTTGATGTGGATCTGGTTGTAGCCGACAGTTAGATCAATCTTGGAGAAGACTGTGGCGCTGCCCAGGGCATCAAAGAGGTAATCAATGAGTAGTAGTGGGTACAATTTTTGATAGTGACTTTGTTTAGGGCTTGGTAGTCTGTTACTAGGCATAGGGTACCATCCTTCTTTGCCACAAATAATACAGAGCATCAAAATGAGACTGTGAGGGGCAGATAAGACCTTTTTCTAACCCTCCTTGAGGTAATCACATAGGGTGTTGTCTTTTTTGGGGCAAGGTGGTAGATGGGTTGCACCTTAGGTACAGCTCCTTTGAGTTGGATGAAGTGTTGAATGGGTTTTTCTGATGTTAACCTGGGTAGAGCCTCTTTGAAGATCTCTGGATGGCAGGCTACAACTTTGCAATCCTGAGGAGTGGCAGTATCCTGGTGGTCCTTGAAGTATATGATCCCATACTGGCAGGTTCCCAGTCAATTGCCTTGAGGTTCTCCTGTTTGTCCAGGGTCTCTGTGATGCGCACAAAGACGTGGTCACGTAGGAGCTGGTCTACTGAGTCAGGGTAGATCTGGTGGTTGACACCTTTACGCTTGATGGTCAGTACTGAGGTTGACCAGTCTATGTGGTGGTTATTCCTTTGCAACCAGTCTAGCCCAGCAAAATATAAAACTTGGGGAAACCAATGCTGGGACCCTGGATGGTGGAATTTAGGTTCTCTAGCATGATAAAGAAGGGGGAAGTTTCCCTTGTCATGGCAATATGATGTTCATCAGCCAAAACCAAGTTTTTAATCTGCAAAGGATTAGTGGTTAGCTTGAACTTATCTACAAAGCTGCTATTGACTAGGGTTCAATCTGCGCCAGAGTCCAGGAGTGCAGAGCTTGTATAACTTCAAAAGCAGAAATGGTAAGACATCAATTTATTGGGATGTCTGGTAATAGTGTAAAGTACTGGGTCCTCTGAGGGTACTTGGATCATTGGACATTGGTCTACATTCTCAGGTTGGTATTCATCATTAAGTGAGTCAGGAGTTGTGCAGGGAGATCTTGGCTCACTTAGTGCTCTCCCCGGGCTTTTCCCTTGTCTTGGTTGCTTTGTGTGGCAGTGATACCAAAATGGGTGCAGTTTGAATGGCTGTTGTTCCTGTTTTCATACCCATTTGAACCTGCGGGTTTGTGGTTTGAACTGTTATAACTGTTCCCAGGGGCGGTTGGTTGGCACGTCCAGTAGGGTGATAATCTTTGTTTGGCTCTCTTTTTTAAGTTTGTGCCTTGTGGAGAGTGTTGGATGTCTGTTCAGCTTTCTCTGCCTTGCAATACAGACTTTGAAATTTGGTTACTTGGTCCAGGTTCATGTGTCTCATTACATGTGACTTGAGTGCGCTGTAGTACATGAGGTGGGTAGCTGGAATGTCAAAAGCCATATATGAGGGGGCGCGTAGTCAGAGTTCCTTGTAAGCGCAGGTGAGCTCCTTCACTGTGCCTGTCTGGATTAGATTCTTCATTTGGCGTAAAATCATGAGTGTGGTGTCCTTCAGCACAAATCTTGCCAAGAAGTCTTGTTTGAAAGTGTCACAATCCTTCTTGCTGTGTTCTTCATGCCACTTATTGCACCAGGTGCCAGCTTCATGAGTCATTTGGATGGAGATCTTTGAAATCCAAAATTGTTGTGGGCATTCCATTTGGGCCAGCTTGCTTTGGGCAGATTGGATTCATGCTGCAGCGTTATTGTTGTTGGCTCCAGCAAAAGGCTCTAATGCAGTGCTTCAAAGTCTCTGAGCTACGTAGGTTGACATGGTGCCTTCTTTGGTTGCTCAGGGCATGGCGGCAGGTGCCTGGAAGAACCCTTGCACTGACAGGGCATTGAAGACAGGGAGCGGGATAACTGTGTTCTGGTACAGCACAAACCCATCAGGTATCTTGGCACCTGGCGTGTACGGTGTCCAGTCTAGAAGGAGGCCAGACATGATTCTATCAAGGATCTGTTGGCCATGGCTATTACAGGCAACAGGAGGAATTTTGGGGAATAAAGTAGGATGGAAAACCTAATTCTGCTACCAATGTTGTAACTGTGCTATTTTAGCAGAGTTACAAGGGGGAAATATTTGGAAACTAGATAATTTTCTTTATTGAGAGATAGTAATTATACAGTCATTGTGAATCAATGGATAACAGGAACATGATTGTGTTGATCACATGGTTGGATGGTGAAAGGGGTGGCTTAATCCTGGTAATGAGTCAAGCGCCAAAACAAGGTGTCCACCGTAAGGGATCAGCTTCTGTTCATGTTATTGGATTTAGAAATTTGAGTCAACTTCCTAGTTTGGCTTCAAGTGACTGGATAATCAGATTGTGGATCACAAACTTGCTTACTTGGAATCTTACTGGCGGGGTGATCCTGCTTTTTCAACACCCCCCCAACTGAAGGTTGGTCTCCTCTGGGGGAAGGTTGTCAGGGAGGTTTTTGGGAGCCCGGGCGCCATACTGGACTAACTGTTGTTTGGTGGAGGGTACAAAGGTTTAACATTATTTTTGTCTTGCTTTGCAGGGTCTTAAGCAATCATGGTGGAGGGCTTTGTCTTGTTTGTGTTTTCCAAGTCCTTGCACAAGGTAAGTGTTATTTTTGTTTACCTCTAGGATAATGGCAGGGTCCACTTTTTCTGGCTGTAATTTACTCTTGTTGGTATTCATTACCCAGACTTTGTCACTAACCTCATGTCTGTCTTGGATGGTGATAAAGATATTCTTTAGACGTCTTTTTTCTTTTTCTAATTGGTTGCTATTGGCCTGTATGACTTGGGGATCCAAGTGGGGTATACCTTTACTGGGCATTTTCAGCTTAGGTCCTGATAGTGCTTGGATGATATTAGGTTGTGTTCAATAAACTAGCTCAAAGACGCTTTTCCCAGTGGATCTGTTCACACAAGTTTAGCATACAAGCAATGCACTCAGTAGCTGTTTAAACCAGTCCTCAGGTCTCCCAGCAGTGAGCTTGGCCAAGGCTTGCACAAGGCTCCCAATCAGCCGCTTCACATGTTCATTGGCCTGAGTATGGTAAGGTGTTGTCACTATGTGCTGAACCCCATTCTTGGTGAGGTATATGTTGGTATCTTTAGAGGTTAATTATTTGCCTCTGTTGGTTATCAGGAGTTCTGGCTTTCCAAACTTGCTGATGATTTCTTTCCCTATGAATTGCCGCATGCCAATGCCTGTATGTGTTTTAACTGCCTGAGCCACTGGCCATTGCGTGGTAAAGTCTATTGAAGTAATGATGTACTTCTTTTTGTTATGTCTCCCTGGCATGGGGCCCACAATGTGTAGGGCCCACACCTTGAAGGGTAGTTGCAAAAAAATGGGTGGTACTGATTTAGATGGGGTATTGCTTTTTGCAAATTTGTCACATACTTTGCATTGGTCTAGGGCTTCCTGGACATCCTGGTATAGGGCCAGCCACCATGCTTTATTTTTGAGGAATGTGTAGAGGTTGTGGCTTTTTGTATGTCCTAAGTCTCTGTGGTAACGCATGATTGTGTCAACTTGCTGATGTGTGGGGACATGAGGAATAGTGGTTCCATTGATCGTTTTTTGATGTAAAGTCCCATACACATCTGCAAATAAATGTTTGTTCTTGATGACTGTTTCTTTTGTTATGTCTGTGGTGCCAGGGGGAAGCCCTTGTCTTTTGTCCAGAGTACTAGGAGAGACCAATCTGTGTTGAGCCCATTCTTGCCCCTTGTATCTCTGATGTAAAAGTGCAAGAGTGTGTCTGCCATGGCAAGTTCAGGCCCAGGCTTGTAAAGTATGACCATATTGAACCTCTCCAGTGTAAAGTTCTGTGTATCACCTTTGGCCCTGGATTGGGATGTATTTCCCAGACCATCAAAAAAAGTGGCCTGCGTGCAGGCCAAACCCCTCCAAAACCTGGAGGACTTGGCCCACACAGTGGATGAACGCTTTGTGTTGGCCTTCCCAGCCAAAGTTCCCATTTCTCCTTTGGAGTCCCCTTCAACTGCGGAGGAGACATTAATTCAGCTAGATTGCTTGTTGTCCTGGTGTTGCCTGGTCCTGAAACAACCAGCAGACCAACAGAAAAATGCGGACCGCATGGAGCCTGAAAGGCCTAACCTGCGGCCCAGGGAAATTGGGTATCAAATCCCGCAATCATTGGTGTCCCAGGTAGCCAATTCCTCTGGCCTGGAAGTTCCTTGGCCCAAAATAATTGGGTTCCAGAGCTCTCTGGTGGAGACACCAGAGGAAAGCATTAGGGGAAATGCGCACCCTGAGTCCTTGGAAAGCTCCTAGCCAATTGAGGGACTGAGTCTTACATCTGGGCCTGTGGTCCCTATTTTCTTGGTCTAAAACTAGGAGAAGATTGGCCAGTAGTCTTTAATAGGCTCCCCTTTAGATTGCATTCCAATAGCCTCTCTCATAACCCCCCAGTCTTATCACCCCCCTCTGAATAAAATGGAAGCATGGGCCGTCAGGTCCCTTGCTTACAAATTCCAATTGTTGAATAAACTCCTGACTTTTCAAATCCTTTTGTAGTTTTGAAGTTTTTTAAATAATAAAGGTAATTGTCTCAACTCCTGCTGTTGTCCTGCTTCCGCTTTTCCTGGCCCGCCTGCCTGTCATTTTTTGTTGGGAGTTGTTCCAAGAATATTAATTCGGATCATTCCCTGATATTTACCTGTGCACTTTGTCTGTCTGCCTGGAAGTTTTAGCAAAAAGGGCACCCCGCTGAAATCATGTTGTCATCTTGGTACAAGATGGCTATGTGGATACTGGTGCCTATTTCTCTATTGTTCTGGTCCTCCAACCCTGTCTTTTGGAGCAAACATTCCTTGATTTCTTGATCTTCTGAGTTTATTCCTGGTCTGTTTGTAAATGTAATTGAACATCTCACCCAGGTTCCCACCAGCTCAGTATCATATGGTTTGTTCTCTTGGAAATCTTCTTATCTTGAAGAACTGTTGATCCCTTTAGAATCCGGTACTACTGAAACTCCTTCTTCTGACTTGGACAATCCTTCCCCCGCAGCAGTTTCACCTTCCTTCCTACCCTCCTTGCATCAAATCCCTGAGTCAGATGCAGAGGTCCCTCCCACTTGGGACCACTCTCTGTGGTTACTTACTGGAGCCTTGGTCATGGCTTTGGATGCATACTTCCCTCCCCTTTCACATCTGGTCTCCTTTGGGAGGTCCCTTCAAGCGGCTATCCCAGTCTTGCACTGGATGGCATCCTGGTGGTTGGTCACACCAGGATGGGAGCCAGACTTTGTTATTCTAGCCCCCTCTCTTACATCCAGGAGTTCCATCCAGCAGCCTCTTGTGGTAGGAGAGGTTTGCCTGTGTTTTGAAGTATATGAGTGACTTATGGTCGGTCAATGCTGTGAATTCCCCCTTTCATTCTAGGTAACAGCGCTATTTAACCAGGCAGTGCACAATTGCTAACAATTCCTTGTCATGTATAGGGTATCAGCACTTGCCATCTGTCAGTTTGCATGATTTTTAGGCTACAGGCAGGAAATCACTATCATTGTTTTTGATTTATAGTACTCTCCTAATGGATGCATCAGAGGTGTCTGCCTCCATTTGATATTCCCTATCATGTTTGGGTTATTGTAGAATGGGTGCTGTTGGGAGCTTCTTCTTAAGATGTCTGAAGCAAGGTCACGTTAGGGGGTTCATACAAACTTATATTTGGTGCCAGTTATGGCAGACAGGGGTGCAGTTAGGACACCACAGTCAGGGATGAATTTTTGTACATAGATAACCATTCCCAATAATGTAAGGAGTTCTGACTTGTCCTTTGAAGGTGGCATTTTATAGATGGCTTGAATTTTCTGGTTATTGGGTTTGATGCTGTCCTTTGAGACTATGTGTCCTAGGAAGGGCATTTGTTTGCAGAAGAACTGGCACTTGGAGGGCTTGGCCAACAGTTTGTGTTGTGCCAAGGTGACAAAGACTGTCTCGAGGTCTTTGTAGTGTTGTTCCACCAAGGGGCTGTAGACAATGATGTCGTCTAGGTACACTAGGGCGTGATTGCCTATGTGGGGCGCAAATACTTTGTTCATGAAGGTCACAAAGGTTAGTGAGGCGCTTGTCATTCCAAAGTTGAGTACCACACACTTGAATGAGCTGTATTTAGTGTGAAAGGCTGTTTTGGGTCTATCTTCCTCCTTGATACAGATTTGATTGTAGCCAACGGTTAGGTCAATCTTGGAGAAGACTGTGGCGCTGCCCAGGGCATAAAAGAGGTAATCAATGAGTGATAGTGGGTACAATTTTTGATAGTGACTTTGTTTAAGGCTTGGTAGTCTGTGATCAGGCGTAGAGTACCATCTTTCTTTGCCACAAAGAATACAGCAGCACCAAAATAAGACTGTGAGGGGCAGATAAGACCTTTTTCCAATGCCTCCTTGAGGTAAGCACATAGGGTGTTGTCTTTCTTTTGGGGCAAGGTGGTAGATGGGTTGCGCCTTAGTTACAGCTCCTTTGAGTTGGATGGAGTGTTGGATATGTTTCTCTGGTGGCAACCCTGGTAGAGTCTCTTTGAAGACTTCTGGATGGAGGGCCACAATTTTGCAATCCTGAGGTATAATAGTATCTTGGTAGTCCTTAAAGTGTATGATCTTGTACTGGAAGGAGTCCTAATCAATTGCCTTGAGGTTCTCCTTTTTATCCAGGGTCTCATTAATGCGTACAAAAACGTGATTGCGCAGGAGCTGATCCACTGAGTCATGTAAAGCCCAGCTGTAAAGACACAGCAGAACTTACTTTCTATAATTTAAGGAGGAAAATAGATAGCAAGATTGGGTTGAACTTCAATGATAGCTTAGCTATCAGATATTCAAAGAGTGTTTATTTATATTATCTCCCACTGTGCAAAGTTTTTCAAGTGGGAGTGGAAGCAGGGAATGGAGAATCTCAACAGACTGGGTGATGAAGATTGAAATCAGGCATTTAGAATGTAGTCAACCCTTTGTTCTTCTACTATCTGGGTCTTGATTTTCAATTCTTGGTTGTAGCCAATGGCTTACTATCAGTAGGGGAAATGGGCCTAAGTCTTCCTCAAGGTCTAATTTTAGACTGGGCAGTAAGGTTTGGCAAGAGTCTGGCACAAACCATGTGGTCTGAGTTCCGGATCCCCATTGGTTGGTGCCAGGATTGATGGCCAGTGTTTGGATTTTATTCCTGGATTGTTCAAGGAGTGCATGACCTGCTTCTATTTTTACCCCATAATTCTGGGACTTATCTGATTGGTTCCTCCCAAGGTTTTGCATTACAATTGGTTTTACGCGCAAGGTGGACTCTTAACGGGTACTTATTTGTTATTAAATGATGCTCAAAATACAAAGAGCTTTAAAATGAGTGGTTTATCAATCATTTTGCTTTTGCATTTGCTGAGATACACTTGCATGGATGACATCATTTCATGCAACAGGAGTTCATGCAGGGTGGGATTGCTTTTGCTCGATTAAGCTCTCAATTGGCCTTTTGACCTGACTTAATTCATTAAGATAAATTATAGGCGCTGTTGAGAGATCTTGAATGCAGGTTTGGGCATTGGCATCCGTTGATTAAGAGCTGAGATATGATTTCATGAATTACATCATCTATGCAATCATGATGTCATGCTTAATGAAGCAATGGGATCTCAATCAGGAATTTTGGGATTCTTCCCCTTTTACACTAGACTGTGCTTATTTTTTGCTTTGATCCTCATTAAGAGCTATGTCAGGAGTGATCCTGACAGTCAGGGTAGATCTGGTGATTGACGCCTTTACGCTTGATGTTCAGCACTGAGGTTGCCCAGTCTATGTGGGGGTTGTTCCTTTGCAACCAGTCCAGTCCCAGCACAATATTAAACTTGGGAAAATTGATGACAGGACCCTGGATGGTGTAATGCAGGTTCTCTAGCATGTTAGAGAAGGGGGTACCTTCCCTTGTCACAGCAATGTGATGCTCATCAGCTAAAACCATGTTCTTAATCTGCAAAGGATTAGTGGTTAGCTTGAACTTATCTACAAAGCTGCTATTGACTAGGGTTCAATCTGCGCCAGAGTCTAGGAGTGCAGAGCTTGTATAACTTCAAAAGCGGAAATGGTAAGACATCAGTTTATTGGGATGTCTGGTAATAGTGTAAAGTACTGGGTCCTCTGAGGGTACTTGGATCATTGGACATTGGTCCACGTCCTTGGGCTGGTACTCATTGTTGGGCAAGTCAGGAGTTGTGCGGGGAGAGCTTAGCTTACTTAGTGCTCTCCCTGGGCTTTTTCCTCATCTTGATTGTCTTTTGTGGCAGTGATACAGAAATGGGTATGGTTTGACTGGCTGTTATTTCCGTTTCTGTGCCCATTTGAACTTACGGGTCTGTGGTTCAAATTGTTGTTATTGTTCCCAGGAGGCTGTAAGAGAGGGGGGCTAAACTAAATAAGTTTGGCTCCCACACTGGAAAAACAAACCACCAGGATGCTGCCCAGTGGAGGACTGGGATGGCTGCTCAAAGGGGGGATCACATAGAGGACACAGGGGATAGCTGAGGGAAGTAAAATTTCAATCCCATCAGTATCAAACCAGTGAGCAACCAGGGCGTACAGATGGGAGCAAGAGGCAGCACCACAGGGGCCTGGAGGGGTACCGAGTTGTTATTCTGCAGGCTGAGCAGGTAGGACATCAACACCTCCTCATCAACAGGAGTGGGCAAGGTATAGTCAACGGCATCCAAATCCAGGTTGTTGCAGGTCAAGCTCTTGACTATGGCCTCTCCAGAGAATAAAAGTATACTGAGGAGATTCAAGAGGCTAGAGGGATTGTCTCCTATAAGGCAAGCAGAAAAGGAGTTTTTTACCACAAATCTGGCAACGTTGACCACAGGAGCAGCAGGAATGGAGCCAAGGAAAATACTGCAAGCTTCAAAATAGGGAGTATCATGGCAGTGATCTCCACAAAATTTGGATAAGGTTGATGGGATTTCTTAAACTGCAAACAATAAAAATGAAGTAAACAGGGGCACCCACAAGCAAGAAACCAGGCAGGAAGCAGCAGAGTGGTTTTGGTGAGCTTGGCGGTGATCTTGGGTGGCTTGGATGGGTCAATGTTAGGGATCCACTCATTGGGAAGTCTCTCTCCAATTGAATGAAGGAGAGCTCCCAAGTTGAATTTGACTAAGGTGGACCCTACTGGAATCCCTATCATGAGCATGTGCAAGAGATGACCCAATAAGCGGAATATCCCCAGAAAGGGAGTGAAGTGGTTTAAAAGATAATAGAAGCTGGTATACCTCAAGACCAACCTGGGGGCCTTGGGGTGGATAATTGGAGGGAATCATGCTGTTTCTATGTATGGGGCATAGCAACGGCGAGGTCCAAAACAATACCAAATTGAATCTTCTGATTTCTTGATGGGAGTCAGTTTGGGAGTCTCAAAGTTCACATTGGCTTGCCCATAAGTGATTAACACACAAAAAGACTATACAAGGAAGATGAACTTCATGCTGTTGAAGGGAGAACCTTTTGAATCTACTAATCAAGTTTTTAGAAGTTTAAAATATAGATTTATTGGTTTGATAGGAATAAGAAATTTTTGGAGCAATTGGCTCAAGAGAAATATTCAGTTTAAATACTGAAGTCAATTGGGGAATGGAAGATGGAGGTTATCAGACAATCCTGAAATAGCAGGTTGTAAAGTATTGCTTTGCAGGTCTGCAGCAGGCTACAGCCTGCAATGCAAGAAGAAGAAGCATTTGGACTTATTACATTACAGTAGTCTTCTGTACTGTAGTTCTGATGGTCATTTGGAGTCAGATGAGTGTTACTTCTTAAGCTTGGTTAATTTGGAGAAAATTATTGGCTTGTTGGTTCTCCTGGATGTTTCTGGTGCAGGTTTGAGCATTTCTTATTAGTTTGATTGGCTAGTTGGAAGAGTTTGGAGCTAATTTTAAATTCATCTTTTGTGTTGCCGCTGTGTTCATCATCTGGGGTCTGGATTTTCAAGCTTGAAGTAGATTTTATATTGTGTTCCAGCTTAGAGCTTTCATTGATTCTTTTGCTTCCGCATTTATTTTCAATTCCAACAATAATACTACATTCATTGATTGTTTTTGAACGCATTTTTGAACCAATCTCATTAAACAATTCATTATTACTATTAATTCCTGTTTCTGCATTTAAAAATGCAATTTTGGGTTTGCTGTGTTTGTAAGCCTGTCCAGAGTTTGATGTTTCTCTTGTGTAAGGGATAAAATCCCTTACAGTCAAAAACAGAAAGTGGGTTTAAAAACAAAAGAATTCAAGGAAAATTCAAAATTAATTAAAATTTTAGTTTCAAAAGCTATTTTCAAAAGCAAAAGTGTAACTATACAGCAACTATACGCCAAAGCCTCTTCTAAAAGTCCCAGAAGATATGCCAGGTTTGAAGCAGGTTGATACAAGATAAAGTTTAACTGAACAACTAACACTTCAACCTTTAGATGGTAGAAACTCCAAACAGAGGTTTTAGCCAGGATAAATTTTTTAAAATTAAGTGCAACAAGTTCCAAACTTTAATGATATTGGAAAATAGACAAGCAGGGGACTGGAGGTCCCCTTGCTGTATAAAAGGGGAGTTGTTGCAGGGGAAGGAATCACATGACTGCAGGTCTTGAATCCAATTGGCTGGAGGAGAAATTTTATTGATCAGGGCCAGGGAGACTGGAGAGTTTCATCCTAAATTCTGTGGTGCTACTTGATTGGCTAGAGGGGCTCCCAGGCATATGGAATTTATCTGGTTTTTTGAGCGTCAATGTGGCGTCCCTTGATTGGGTATATCTGATAGTTTTCAAAAGTGGGCAACACCAGGCCAGCAAGTAATCCAAATTAACCAACGTTTCTCCCAGGAGGGGAGCAACCAGAGGCAATGGATCCACAGGATAGGCCAGCATAAATCTCTTGTCAACTGTGTGTGCCAAATCCCCTAAAGAATTAAGAGCTTTGGCTGAAATTTTTGGACCTTTTGATAAGGAGCGCCTTTTGGGAGAAGCTTCAAATATGGAATTAGGAAAGAAGAGAAGTATATTTTATTGGATAATACTTTAGACTTATATAGACTTGACTGTGGCGGGGATTTAGTTGGATTGAACCTAGGGGTCAGTCATGTGCAGGATGGGTTTGAGCCAATGGATACTTGGACAGCCATGTGATATTGCTTGGTTACCATTCTCGGTATGTCAAATGGTATATTAGAAGGGCACCAAATTGGGCAATGGCTGGATGTTAAGCAGGTTGGCGGTAGCCAGAATGCTTGTACATCCAGACCCTTGACACCCCCTAAGGGGTTACCCTGGTGCATCAGGAGGGGCTTTGTTTTCACAGCTTCTGCCTGATGCTCCTGGAGCTGTTTACTAGTTGGAACCATTCTGGTCGAGTGGTCTTCTTTACTGAGGCAGAGACGGGTTCATTACACTTCATCTGTTTTAAATGGGGGCGGGACCAAGCCAAAAAGTAATCCAAATTAATCAGAAATTCTTCCCAAGTAGGCACAAAAATCTGGGCATCAGTGGTTACCACCTGAGAGGGATATGCCAATAAAAATTTCTTGTCAATTGTGTGAGCTAAATCCTCAAAGGAATTAAGAGGTTTAGCTGGGTTCTGAGACATTTCTTTGTAAATTGAGGAAAGATAATTCTATCCAAGGATAAAGGGGGAATAACTTTAGAGTTTTCAGTCAAATATACCCCAAATTGTATATAAATTCAAGAAAAGGTAATAAAAGATAATTTATATGGTTGAAAAGTATCACTTTCACCTCATTCTATTTTTGAGTTTTATTAATTCTATTCTGTTTGTTTTTAGAAAGGCAAAAGATTGGTGTGTTGAGGATAGGGAGTGCCACACTATGAAAAGAGATCCCCAAAAGTCTTTAGAAGACTCTTGGTGGTATCTTGAAGTAGCAAATACATTCCCTAGGTAATAAGTGGCAGAGATGAAAGCCACATTTGAGGAACTGTACACCAAATACTTTTCAAAAGAAGGTATGTCAAGCACAGGGGAATATGATATATGCTTATGACTTGTTGAATTTACTGTGGGGCTTTGGCAAAATTTCCAACGAATGAAATTAGCAGCAAATTGTGAAATCAAAAGACTAAGATTATGAAAAGAAAGGAGTGTATAAATTCTTGAAAAGTGGAGGGACAATAACAAAAAACAAGGCAATAATATGGCAACTCTGTGGATAAAACTCACCAAAGTTTTGCAGCAAGAGTCCTCAAACAACAAGAGTTAAAGAGAAAACAGTCAGGCTAAGTGGGGTGTATAGGCTTTGATCCAATACAAAAACATGAAAGGCTGGGTAAAGATGTATGTTTTCTTATTGGCTTTAAAAACAAGCTAAAAGTTAAAAGAAATTTGCAAAAAATTGAAGTTAAAGATAAAGTTATTTTAGAGTTCCAAAAACATAGAAGGGAGCCTTAAAAATAGAACATATTAAAATTTTTGAATGTTTTTATTATGTCAAACATAAAGTTTTATATGTGTAAAGTTAAAAGTGTTGACATTATGAAAGAAAGTTAGCAAAAAATATGGCAAATTCACACTGGCAATTAGGAAAACTGTAGACATTTTTAAAGACAATGTCAGCACTGTTGACATTTTTTAAAAATCTACTATATCTTTTCTAGTAAAATTAATTAAAGTTAAGAAACCCCAAAAATAGTTACTGTTTCTGGTATATTTTGTTCATATAATATAATATAATATAATATAACATAATATAATTAAAAATGTTTAAAAATAATATAGAAATAATCAAAGCTCTTCATTTCTTTATTAAAAACAATGTTTAGGGGTAGGAATATGATATTT